>CM053764.1:30878507-30925438 GCA_028658305.1 Pachyuromys duprasi
TACATGCAGCAGTCAGGAGCCAACTCGTGGGAGTCGGTTCTCTTCTTGCATCATGTGGGCTCCAGGGCTGAGCTCAGTCTGAAGGCTTGGCAGCATGCAGCTTTACCCTCTGAGCCTGCATTAGGGTTTATTTGTACTTTACCCTCCACAGACAGCATGGCTGAAAAAATACAGGAACTGCTGGCTCAGTGGTAAAAGGCACTCACTGCCAAGCCTGACAACTTGAGTTTAGTTTCTATCATCACATGGGAGGAAGAACCAGCTCCCTGGGGCTGAAGAGATGGATAAGTGGTTAGGAGCACTAGCTACTCTTTCAGAGGAACCAAATTCAGCATCCAGGATTCACATTGAAGTTCACAACCCTCTGTGACTTCAGTTCCAGGGGATCCAGGGCCCTTTTCTGGCTTCTTCAGGCACTGCACATAGTGCACAGAGAATACACGCAGATAAAATACCCATATACATAACTAGAAGAACTACCTTCCAAAAGTTCTCCATTTATTGCCTCATGTGTATGTTGGCATGTATGTTTTCCATGAGTTTGAAGCCAGCCTGGTCTACAAAGTGAGTCCAGGACAGCCAAGGCTACACAGAGAAACCCCGTCTTGAAAAACCAAAGAAAAAAAGTAAACAAATTAACAAAACTGGAATTGAGTGAATGTGCTCCAGGTCGGCTGCATGAGCTGGAGCAGTCTACTAACCTTTCTTGCCTGTGGTTTTCTCATACATTGCACACAGATGGCAACACCTCCCTATGACAGGGCTGCAAATAAGGATTGAATCAATGTTCCAAGTATTGGTTCTCAAAATAGAACCTATTAACATTCAATAGCCAATTATTGTTAGCCAATTATTTTCTGTCATTGTTAAAAAGAGATGCCAGGCCACAGGGCAGAAGCTAGAAACTCCAGCATTCAGTGAGCACATAGGTGCAAAACTGAGGCCGGCTTTGTTGCATGAGACCCCGTCTCTAAAAGAAAGTAGGAAAGAAAAAGGGTGTGTGGGGGGGATTATTTACATGTATGACACCACTGTTCTTGAAGTATTTGAAGAGGACCACGGCTCCAGTAAGCCAAGGAAACCAGGTGTGGGGACTTTCCTAGGCTAGAAATTCCTTCCTGAGGCTTTGTGAGGAGTTGACAAGGAAAGTACTTTAGAGAAAAAAAAATAAAGAGATTCAGGAGGAAATGGGATCATGTATGCCCATCACATACACAGTCCTCTCCAGCACCTCTGCGTCCTTCTCCAAGGACCTGACTTCTCCAAGAATTGTTAATTGGACATCTAACTCCAGGGCAGTCCTTCGGCCATGATGACCCATCCCCTCTGTCAGTAATTGATTCAGAAATCCATATGACAGGTGTTGGACCAGCTCAGAGCTATAGAGGAAAACTGGCAGAAACCTGAAAGAAATTCTATATGATGTTACCTTGTTTGGGGGGAGGAGAAATCATGATGCTGTCTTGGGCTGGTTGGTGGGTTTCTGAAGTGGGTCTCATTTCTTGTTTCATAGCTCAGGCTAACTAAGAGCTTACAGCAGCCGCTGCTTTTGCCTCCCAATGCTAAGACTACAGCACATTTGGCTTATTTGCTTTTAAGATTAAAAGAGAGACCTGGCAGGCGATACACACCTTTCTTTACAACACTTGGTAAGCCAAATATCACCTTGTAACCTGCTACATTGAAGCCAGCCTAGACTTCATGAGAACCAGTACTGTGTAGCAGTTTCCTTTAGACTGAAACATTCTGCCTTGTAGGGAAGCAACGTAAAACAGAAAGTAAACTACTCAAAATAGCTTCAGGAAATCCCTGAAGCTGACCAGATGCACTGTCCCTCCCTTTAAAGTGTAAACAATAAAACCTACTGAGAATTACTCTCTGACCAGACTAGCACCAAAACCAACAGAGCTGCATGAGACTCAAACCAACTGAGCCATCTGCAAACGACACTCTCTAACCTGTGAAGCTGCCAGGCACTATGTTCCGGTTCCTGGCCTTTAAGAGCTGTCACCATGCTGGGGTGGGCTTTGATGATGAAACTGTCTTTCAGTCATTTCTACTCCTGTAAGTTACCCCTCACCAATATCCCTGTAAGTGACCCCAGTAAAACTCTTTGGTTCACCAAGCTGACTTGATGGTGTCATAGTAGGCTCCTTATCTGGGATTGTATGTTATGTAGCAGATTGTATGTTATGTATCTCCCTGGAAAAGTCTGTCACACACCCAGTCTTTTATTTTAATTTATTATATTTTATGTGATTGAATGTCATGTGTATGAGAAATGGAACTCCTTCCTCATTCTGTAAGCCCAGGCTAGCTGAGAGCTCACAGAATTCCCTGCCTTTGTCTCTCAAATGTATGTCTGTGCATCCTAAGTACCTGGTGGCCACAGTGGTCAGAAGAGGATGTTGCATCCCCTGAAACTGGGTTACGGATAGTTGTGAACCACCAGGTTGGTGCTGGGAACTGAATCTGGATCCTCAGACTGAGTAACAACTGAACAACTGGTCTTAATGGCTGGTCCATCTCTCCAGCCCCAACACCCAATCCTTAAAAAAAAAATTAGTTGACATGATGATGCACACATTTCATTCCAGTACCTGGGAGGCAGAGGCAGGAGGCTTTCTGTGAATTGGACATCAGCCTGTTCTACATAGTGAGTTCCAAGACAACAACCAGGGCTACAGAGTGAAACCTTTTCTTAAAAAAAAAAAAAAAAAAAGATGTGTGTGATTTTTGTCCAGCTGTAATTTTCAGGATTCAGGAAGCTGAAGTGGGAAGATCACCACAAACCAGCCTGGAATATAGAATAAGACCCTGTCTTTTTTTTTTTTTTTTTGAGACAGGGTTTCTCTGTGTAGCCTTGGCTGTCCTGGACTTGCTTTGTAGACCAGGCTGGCCTTGAACTGACAGAAATCTGCCTACTTCTGCATCCCTGAGTGCTGGGATTATAGGCATTACGCAGGTTGTAAATCCCAGTCCTAAAACAAACAAACAAAAATATTTGAGTTACTTTGAAAGAACAGGTGCTTCTGCTCTACTGTTTTCTCTTTCCTTCATGGAGACAATATTCACACAGATCATTAGGGAAAAACGAATCGTTCTAATGAAAACCTAGCAGTCAGGAAGTAGAGGGAAGAGGATTGTGTGTGAAGCCAGCAGTCTACAAATTAAACAAACCAAGGAAAATGGGTGAGTCATTCCATGCTACAGACTTGAGAAGCAGGAAAGCCCAGAGCCCATCTTAGTATCACCATCCCAGAGTATTACCTGGACCTTCCTGTTTTTGCAGACAGCCTCAGAATTTCTAAGTGTACATTGATTGATGTGATGTTTGGTTAATTCTTGTCTTCTGCTCACCATCTCCAAATAGGACGCTGGCTTTTCAATGGCTTGTATCCCCAGAGACCAGTTAGCATTTAGTAACATGAGTAAGTGATTCCCCAGCACTGCCAAAAAAGAAACAGAACTGCCCAGCAACATTTTTCTTTGTTTTGTTTGAAGATGGGGGACAGTTTTATTAAGAGTTTCAGGGCAAGGAAACTGCAAAGTATGCAGCTGGGAGGAGGGGTGGCTATTCCCTTTGTGAGCAGCCATGTGAGGAAAAGAGTTGAAAGATAGCCCCGTGCGCTAGCAAAGTTGGGCCCAGTTACACTTCTCTGAAAAATAACTCAGAATTGTGGACAGACTTAGATGAGCTACATGGTAAGGCTCGGTAAGCCACCGGAGTAGCGCTTCATTTCGGAATAAATATCTTCAATTAAAGGAGCAGACTAATTATCAGTACTGAAACTTATCATCTCAGGGGCTGGAGAGATGGCTCAGAAGTTAAGGGTACTTGTTGCTCTTGCAGAGGACTCAGGTTTGGTTCCCAGCATCCACATGGTAGTTTACAACCATCTGTAACTCCAGTTCTAGGGGGAATTGACACGCTCCTCTTCTGACCTCTGTGGGTACTGCACACACATGGCTCACATACATACAAGCTGGCAAACGCTCCTACACACAAATAAATCTAAAAAAGAAAGAAAGAAAGAAAGAAAGAAAGAAAGAAAGAAAGAAAGAAAGAAAGAAGGAAAGAAATCCTGCCCTCTCCCCTCGCTTTGCAGATCACACCCATTTCACAGGCATGTAACTCAGAGTTGTAGAACAGTTTCTCAGACAAGGGGAGTCGTGAGAAAAAAAAAAAACTGAAAAAGGGCTGTCCTAGAACATTCTTTGTGTGTGTCTGAGTTCTGTCAACAGTCACAGTCACCCAGTGTCAAGTAAATCAGGCTAGCACCACTGTGCCTATTTAACGTGAATCAGTCTTTATTCTGCACGTGTGTGGCGCATTAACAAATTCAACATACAAGATAGCATTACATATTGCAGGTTAGCGTCACAGCATTATGCAATTTCACACAGTTCATGTTAGCTTTTTCTTTTTTTTTCTTTTTAATTTGACACTTTTATTTTTGAGTTTTATTTTTACAAGAGAAGACACAGGTGAAGAAAGACGACCACTTTGGAGAGGGATCATGGTGAGGGCGATGTCACTGTCATGACCAGTAGGAAAAGGAAAAGTCTTCCATATCCCTCTCCTAAAGCAGGTCACCCTGGTCCCACACAGCAGTTAGATCTGCTTTCCAGCACAGCATTGTCCACAAACACGTACACCATGGCTGTGCTGAGAACCGAAAGAAGGAAGAACTCACAAGGGAACTTTTGATATTGTGAATAGCTCTCATAGTCCCCAAAGAGTCAAAAATCTACATAGACAGACTTGCTGTTGAGAAATCAAGAGTGACCTTTCCCTAACCTATTCCCAACCACAAGAGCCTTGTGCAAAGGCTAGGATGTGAATCTCTTGTCTTTCAATGGACAGGAAGAGGCATTCTGCCTCCACCCACATCAGTGGCTCTGTGAAGAACAGAGGTGAAAGCCGAAGTCAGCTAAGAAGCTTTAGGATACCAGAGTCCAGGGCATGATGGGTCAGGCCTGAGGTAGGAGGGAGGGACCCTGTACTGTCCACCCCTTAGCCTTTTTTCTGGCAAAGACACCGAGGCAGCCCCAAGCCTGTGTGAGTGCCAGCTGCTCATCACCTCCTGCTGCCCCACAGACCCAGGGGATGCCAGGGGTTGAGCTGCAGGAAGATAGGGAAGAAGGAGTGTGGGTGAGGCTGTTTCCCAGACTTTCAGGGGGAGCTACAGAGGCACACACAGCGGGACAGAGCCCACATTCCACCTGTCACTTTGCACACTTTCTGCCAAGGAAACGAAGCTGCTCAGTGACTTCTGATCTTCACACATTAAGGCGATGAAGAGGAACCATTTCGATTTTTTTCCCTAATGGGGCTTAGAATGCTCCTGCCAGGTTTTCATTAAACTATGTCAAAATGCCTTTTTAGAAAACAAAAAGTATTTTCTTCTACATATGATACAATATTTACATTCCATGGGTTAAAGGACAGAGACTAGTGGTGTGATCCCAGCTGATGTTGAGACAGCGAGTCAGATTATGGGGTATGAAGGTTGACAACAGCAAGAGCAGAGTGGGGTTTCCTGCCTACAGGACTGCTTTGCATTGTCGAGAATCAGAAGGAAACAAAAACAAAACAGGCAAACAAAAGGAAAGACAAATGAAAGGTTGGGGAGGCCAGGTGGACTCAGATCTGCAAGCACTAGGGGAACACCAAAGGCAGGGTCTCTGCCCTCTCCATGGAAATCCAGCTTGTCCACCCTTCTCAGAAGCTCGCTAGAAAGTGATGATGTCGTAGGGAAGTGGACACTTCAGTTATAGCTAATCTTTCAGGCCCTGGATCAAGTTTATTTGACTGAGGTCCTCTTCAGACTGTCAAAATTAGGCACTGCCCATCCAAGCTTGCCTCTCCTTCCTGAAGTCTCATGTTTCTCTGGACGTCTCCACATGGAGACCTGGATCTGAACTCCAGCACACGCTCAAGCTCTGCACTGTCCTGCCCAGTAGCGGAAAGATGATGGAACTTTGGTTTCCCTTCACCATGTGGGACTCTCAGTTCTCCAGCCATGCACTTCCACTGAGGAGAGTGGGGCTCTGAAGGCATTCATATTCTCTTACTACTCAGCCCCACTCAGTTTCCTTAGGAGACATTACTGCAAACCTCAGGGAGAAAGTCATTTCTGAGGTCCATTTCCTTATGAAACAGAAAGCAACTTTTGTTGACAATGAGGAGGTGCCAGAGCTGCTGAGGCAGCATTTCTGGAAAAGTAAAAGCCAGTGTAACCTTACAAACCTCCTAGGAATGCTGACTGCCGATGAAGAAATCATGAGGACATCTTATGTCCTCCCCTTGTTCCCTGACCTGCAAGTAGCATCCAGGATGCGCTGGCAGCATTCATCAGTACTTCCCTCTGGCTGAAGTCTCCAGAGCTCCTTCTAGAGAAGGCAGTGAGTTCTAAGTCCAGCTCTACATCTCACACGCTCACCGCAGCTATTGCTCGCCACTGGCTCCCTGTCACCTCTTCAGAGCGGGTGTTTAACAGGACACACCCCACTCTCAATCACTCTTTCTCCTGGGAACCCCGCTTGTTTCTTTGCTTATCACGGACCTCTGGATTTGGAACTCAGCCAGAGAGCAGAGATGTGAGAGGTGACATAAGGGACAGGCTGACGGGGACACAGGGCTTTACAAGAGCAGACTTTTCTCCAGCAGTGATGGGGGGCTGGAATAACCCAGAGAAGCCCGGTAAAAAGAGGCCGATTTCAGGGGATCAGCAAATACGATTCGGCACAAAACACAATTTTCATGGATTAAAATCTGCAACTTGATATTGGTTAGGCTAATCTCTTGTTTGTATTAGACATGCAAGTATAAGGTTACATTGTTATATATAGACTTGGGGTCTTTCCTTCTCTCCCCCCTCATTTTTAAAAAAAAAAGATCGTCTAGTGCCTTGCAAAGAAGAAAACAATACTCACGCTAAGAACCAATCTGCAGCTGTGTGAAGTGTGATGTTCTTCATATGGTTTGTTGTGTAAGAAATTTTCTTCTAGGACTAAAATGAGGTTTTGAGTCAGCTTCTCTGTCACCTTTCCCCGACGAGCGCCTCCCCACCTGGCCCCAGGGTTAGTACTCGCTCAGGCTGTGCCACTTGGCTATTGGCTTTCGGGGACTCTCACAGACCTCTCTCCAGTGTTCTGCACCACTGGCTGTGACACTATGTGCCCCCAGGATCAGCCTCCCCACCACCTCATTTTTAGTAGTGCGATCGAAGTCAATGACGAGGAACTCGATGCTGATATCAGGCAGGAGGTCAGTGGGGATGTCATAGATGAAGGACTCGTTGAAGACAGGGTTCAAAGTGCACTTCTTTACGTGGGTTTTCTTCTTGGCAATGCGTTTTCTGCCGTAGTAGACGTTCACCTTGACATAAGGATCTGGGGCCCCCAAAGAGAAGAAGAGAACAGGCCTATGACACAGTCCTCTGCTGTATGTAGTGGTTCTGTCTTTAGAATCTGAACACTGGTACTCAACCTGTGGGTATTGACCCCTTTAGGGGTGGCATATCATATCCTAAATATCAGAAAATTACATCATAATTCATAACAGTAGCAAAATTACAGTTATGAAGTATCAATGAAAATAATTTTATGGTTGGGATCACCACAACATGAGGAACTGTATTAAAGGGTCACTTCCTTAGGAAGGTTGAGGACTGCTGGTATAAATGGAAGTGACTCTTTTGTCCTCATCTTTGCTGCCCATTAGGTCTTCAGTGATTGCACCATAAATGCACACAGAGCACACATGAGTCTTGATGCGTAGACTGGGGAGGGGGAAGGAGGAGACCAGGCAGGTATGAAGTAAGACAAGGTACAGGTCTAAAGAAATCCAGAAGCATTATCAAGTTCACAGGGACCATCAGTCCCCATACCTGCAATCTTTTTTTTTACAAGTCTCACAAAAGGGAATGTCCCCCGCACACATGGGATTTAGAATACCCTTGTTGGCTCACCCCAGGCACCACTATGGCTGGGGAAATCTACTGGCCTAGTCATGAGGAGCAAAGTAGAAGAGCAGGCAGACTACGGAAGGAGGCAGGGGTTTGGACTTGATGGAGTCCATCGGGGCCACCGTCGGGAGTGGGAGCAGGGCTCGTACAGAGAAATGGGTTGAAGTAAATAGCTGCTACCTGAGAGACCGGTGATGTCCATCTTCGGCAAGTGTCTGGCTTTGAGGACCACCACTGTCATTCTCTGTGCCACAGGCTGGTACGACAGAGATACCTGGAGTTCCCCTCTGCTAATGCACTTCTGTAAGGGAGAGACTTCAGATGAGAAGCCTGGCAGAAGAGCAGACCACACAGACATGTGCAGAGGAGAGGAAGGGGAGCCTGAAGGTGAGACCGCTCAGAGACAGGAAAAATGGCTGTATTCAGGCCAGGTGCAGAAGCACCATGAAAGACAGCCCGAGCTCTGGAAGCTGCACTGGCTGGTTTAAACGCTGACTCCTGTGCCCTTCCTTCCTTTTGGTGCTTCTAGGAATTGAACTTAGCCTCCCCTCCATCCAGCGCCAACTGAGCAGTCTCAAGGCTCCAGGGCAGACACACGAGTTTGAGGCCAGCCTGGAGAGCCAGAACTGTACAATGAGATCCTGTCTTAAACAAACAAGCAAACAAACAAACAAACAAACACAAATCCTGATGGACACACACACACACACACACTCCTTCACTCTCATTCCTTCTCTCTGCCTGCCACCAGGGGGGCTGCCTCAAACTCACTATATAGAGGAGGCCCTGGATCTACTGAGCCTTCTGCCTCCAGCTCCATATTTGTTAACAGGTGTGTGTTTGGTTCGGGCTATTTCTTTTCAATGTTTTGTCACGAGTTATTAAACATTCCTTTACTTGTGCTCCTTCACCTGTAAAATAAAACCCCTAAGTCTTGGAGTCTATCTCTAAGAGACAGACTATCTTATATCTAAGGGTACCTCATCAATAATGGCCGTATCAATGATCCTGTCTCACAGGATTACTAGGAAGACTGAGTAAACCAAATTTTGACTCAGCAGCTGTGCCCAGCATGTAGTGGCCTCTCATCTGGTGGTGCTGGAGAGGCGAGTCAGTCGTAAGGACATTTGCTGTTCTTCCAAAGGACGCTCACCACCACCTACACGTCCAGCTCCACCACTGAACTTCAAGTGCACACACAAGGTATACACTCACAGAACGTAAACTGGGCACCAAGCAGATGGCCACTCAGTAGAGTGTTTGCTTAGAAAGCGAGAGGACTTTTGTGAAAAAGAAAAGGACCCAAAACACCATCCTGGCAGCATGAGCCAGCAGTCCCAGTGCTGGCAAGTATAGACAGGCGGGTTCCTGGAGCTCACTGGCCGGCCTGCTGGATTCTGAATCCCCAGCTCCACAGTCAGTGAGATCCTATTTCAAAACATAAGGAAAGGCCAGGTGTGATGTTGCACGGCTTAACCCGAAGCACTGGCGGAGGTGGGGGAATCTCAGTGGCCAGCCTGGTCTACATAATGAGTTCCAGGACAGCCAGGGCTATATAGAGACACTCTATCTCAAAAACAAAAACAAAACAAAACAACAAGCCAGGTGTGGTGGCACACACCTGTATTACAAATCAAAAGTGCAGGACAGCTAAGGCTATACAGAGAAACCCTGTCTCAAAAAACCAACCAACCAGCCAACGAACAAAAAAAAAAAAAACTCACAAAAGGGTGAGTGGTAGGATTGCTCAGTGAGTATAGCTACCCACTTCCAACTCAAACCCTAGAAACTGCAGAGTGAGAACACTGAGTCCTGCAGGCTGTCTTCTGACTTGCATGTGTGCACTGTGACAAGCACTGGCCAAACAAAATTAATAAATGTAAAAACTCTGTGAGAGATTGGGCAAGGCCAACCTGGGCTACAAAGTGAGACCAGGAAAGCTTGGGCTGCACAGAGAAACCCTGTCTTCAAAACAAGACAAAACAAAAAAGGTGTAGCAAGACTAAGGAAGATATTCATTTGAGCCTCTGCCCTCCACACGCAGACTTGAACTGGGCACAGCGCCTCTAGTCTCAGTACTCAGAAGGCAGATGCTGGTGGGTCTTTGTGAGTCTGAGGCCAGCCTGGTCCATGCAGCAGAAAGGACTTAACACAGTGAGGCTTTGTCTCAAAAAGACCTATATTTTCATTGAAACTACGGCTGGACTGTAGTGTAGCGGTGATGCTTGTGCGTGGCCTGTGAGAGGCCCTAGATTTACTCCTCAGAGATACAGAACAGATGACCTAGGGCCTGATGTACACCTAATTCTCAGCACCTGGGAGGTGGAGGATTCTGATCTGTGGGCCAGTCTAGGCTATGGAAGGAGTTTCAAGCCATCCTGAGAGACATCGTGAGACCCATTTCAAAACACCAGAAATGGAGGTGGAGACGACATAAAGCGCTTGTTGCCCAGACGTGAGGAGCAGAGCTGGGATCTGCAGAAGCCGTTCATGAACCAGGTGTGTGGGCCGCCGCCCCTCACCCCAGCACAGGGAACGTGAGGCTGGGATACCCGGAGCAAGCGGCTAGCCAGTCTGACAAAGTCTGGGTGGTGAGCTCCCAGGTCAGCCAGAGGCCCTGCCTTGGTAGAGCACGTGGAGACCAACAGACACACATTGTGTGCACCCCATACATGTGAACACACACACATACACACCCACACAAACACACACCACAAAGTGTTTTGGAAACTGTAGGAGATGGGTGTAAATCTTCACTCTGCTTCCCCACATGATCTCTGGCAAGTCCCTGCCGGTCCTGGAGCCTGTTGGTCAGTTTCACCAGGAGACCTGCTTGCCATTTCTCCCGCCTGTGTGTGTGCTTCCTGCCTCGTAACGGAAGCTTTGGTTTCTTTAAAAGCTCGGTTACGTTATGTAAATATGTTTTCGTTTTACTCCCAAGTGTGGGATTTTAGTTTGTCCACAGCTGATAATTGTGGGGCGTGGTGTGGTCTTTGACAGCTGGTAACAGCCTGCCTCCTGGGGCATGAAGCTGGGTGTGGTCTAGAGCTCTGAGGATCTAAATATGAGAGCCCAGAAAGATAAAGCATGACATGCAGTGGTGGCATGTAGGGAGGGGCAGTTTAGAGAGGCCAGAAGCAGATGGCGTGGCAGCTTGGAGACTGACAGAAACATTTCAACAAAGTGTCTTGAAGGATACCGCTTGCTGAGTCTGCTGTTGACAGAAACTGATACAACCCCAAAAAGAACCCATCCAACCTAAACAGCTGGGAGAAGTAAAGGGGTCTGATACCCTTCTCCCCACTAACCTTCTCTCTCCTACCTAGGGATGGAGGTTGGAAGGGAGAAGCTATAAGGAACCCCAAATAAAGAGTTCAAAAGAGAGCATTACACTGCCTTCCTCTTCTTCATTGATTTCCTCACTGCTCACCTCATCTTTATCTCTCCATCTTTAAAATGTGTCTGCGACTCTACTTTGCATTTGAAAAACACAAGTCTTGCTGTGTAGGCCTGGCTGCCCTCATTCGATTCCTGCTTCAGCTTCTCGTTGCTGGGGTTACAGAAATGCCCTGCCTTACGCTAGCTGTTTCCGGATTGTGTAGCCCTGGCTGACCTAGGGACATCAAGACAAAGCTGGCCTTGAACTCACTGGACTCTCCTGCTTCCACCCATCCCAAGTGCTGCAAAAGAGTGCAGAACACTGACTCCTGAAGAGCAAATGAACAACATCTGGGTTCAAACTACATCTCAGGTGCTGGGGGTCCAGGGACCAGAGGACTACATGCTTGCTCTCAAGGCTAAGCACTCATCACATACTGACTGAACCCAAGACTCAAAGATAAGGCAGGAAGACCAGCATGGGCCACCACAGCAAGACCCTGTTTTATTTTTAAAATTATTTCATTATTATTTTATGTGTATGGGTGCTTTGCCTATAGGCATGTGTGTGCACTACATGCATATAGTGTTTGCAGAGGCCAGACAAGAAAAGGGCATTGATCTCCCTTCGAATGGAGTTATAGGCAGTTGTGAGCTACTATGTGGGTTCTGAGAATCAAACTGGGTCCTCTGCAAGATCTTGGAACCACTAACCATTTCTCCAGCCCCGAAAAACTTCTTGTTATTTATCAATTTAAAAATTTAAAAATTTATTTACCTTTATTTTATGTGCGTTGGTGTTTTGCCTGCATGTATGTCTGTGCGAGAGTGTCAGATCTTGGAGTTACAGACAGTTGTGAGCTGCCATGTGGGTGCTGGGATTTGAACCTGGGTCCTCTGGAAGAGTAGCCAGTGCCCTTAACTGCTGAGCCTTCTCTCCAGCCCCACCTTCCCCTTTTTTAAAAAGATTTTTTTCTGGGTGTGGTGCTCTTTTTATTTTTTATTTTCCTGGAGTTAGGGTTTCTCTGTGTACCCTTGGCTGTCCTGGACTCACTTTATAGACCAGGCTGACCTTGAACTCACAGAGATCCGCCTGTCTCTGCCTCCAAAGTACAGGTGTGGTGCTCTTTAATTCCAGCGCTTGAGAGGCAAAGGCAGGCCAATTTTTGTGAGTTCCAGGTCAGCCTGGACTACATAGTGAGTTCTAGGACAGCTATGGCTACATAGAGACCTTATCTCAAAAAATTAAAAAAAAATTTCCCTCCTGCTTCCTGCCCCTTTTCTCCTCTCCATTCTCTGTCCTTCTGTTTTGTTATGAACTAGGACCTCAGGGCAGCCTTGAAAACGTTTGTTGTTTTTTGAGGCAGTCTCATTAGTATGGCTGTCCTAGGACTCATTATGTAGAACATCTGAGCGTCAAAGTCACTGAGATTTAACTCTTCTCTCAAGTGCTGAGATTAAAGGCATGTTCTACCACACCTAGCCAAAAACTTGTTTTCTTTATGTACTTATCTGGGGGCCTAAATTTGGAAGTGCCTCCCAGCAGTAAATAAATAAATGTAACAAGTTTTTAAATTACATAAACTTGGTTTACCATCCTTTTTCTTTGCTTTTAATCACACTTGTGTGTGCATGTGTGCACGTGCTCGTGCTTGCCGTGAAGTACATGTGTAAGTCAGAGGACAGTTTATAGAGTCCATTCTCTCCTTCTACCATGTGGTTTCTGGGCTTAGAGGCAAGCTCCTTCACCCACTGAAATACTATCAGGCTGGTTCTCTTTTTCTAAATGGAAAGGGAGTACAGGGAATCAAACTCAGAGCCTTATCTATTCTTGGTAACTTAGAGCTCACAACCGCAGCCTTTAGCCTTTGGAATGAAAGTACAGGAGAAAGTAGATTCAGGTTTTCTATGGTTTTTCTCTGCCTGACTGAAGCTCCACATTTTGTTCTTATTCCACTATTATGATCCGCTCTTGACTTTATTTCTATAATTTCTATATCATTTTTATATGACCAATAAAAGTGAGCTGTTTTCCATGGTTATCAGTGTGCTGGGTTGTTTCCTTTTTGTGAGTATTCAGAAAGTTTGCTGAGAACCTAATTCACTTTCACTGTTAGCTATAACCAAATGGCAGATAATGCTTCTAGGAAATGCCTTCCAAAACACCCGGAGCTGTTCAGTAGAAGAGCCGCCAGCCACATGTACCTTCGTTAGCTTCAACCCATGAACACTAAATGAGGAAGAGCTGTGTGTGTGTGAGAGAGACAGGGTTTCTCTGTGTAGCCTTGGCTGTCCTGAACTCGCTTTGTAGACCTGGCTGGCCTCTCTGCCTCCCTGAGTGCTGGGATTACAGGCATGTGCTACCGAGCCCAGCACACACACACATATTTTAATTAAAAAACATTAAACAAGGAACTGGAGTGCTGGCTCGAAGGTTGTGAGCACGGGCTGCTTTAGCAGAGGACCTAGGTTCACTCTCAGTGCTCACATGACAGCTCACAGATGTTAGTAGCTTCTTCTGACCTCTGAGGGCACTGCAGATGTGGTGCATAAATGCAGGCAAATGTTCACACACATAAATTAAAAATAAATCACTCCTAAGTGAAAGTAGAGTTCTTGGTCACAGGAGCCATAGTTCACTGAATGTGCAGACAGATTCAAAAGGAACTTTTGCTTGTGAGTGGTAGCACATACCTGTAATTTCAACGCTTGGGAAATTGAAGCAGGAAGACTGGACTGTGAAGTCAGCCTGGTCTACACAGCAAGATCCTGTCTCAAAACCAACCACACACATCAAATAACTGCGGCTGGATATAGTGTCAACGCCCTGTGATCCCTGTACTTGGGGAAAAGTGCAGAATCAGCTGCACACTATTGTTCTCAGATGGGCTGGAGAGAAAGCGCGGCACTTGAATATGTGCGCTACTCTTGCAGGGGACCTGAGTTCGGTTCCCAGGACCCAGGTCAGGTGGCTCAAAAGCACCTGTGACTCAGTTCCAGGGGACCTGATGCCCTCTTCTGGCCTCCTTGGAAACTCACACACAGGTACATAAAAACATTACCCTCAGAGAGCTAAGCACAATCTCAGCACTCGGGAGGCGGAGGCCAGAGAATCTCTGTGAGTTCCAGGACAGCTAAAGCTATGTAGAGACAGACTCTGTCTCACAACAACAACAAAAATCAAAGAAAACAAAGCAAAATAAAACTTTGGGGGGGGGGGCTCGAACTGTGGAGACAGCACAAGAGTGGGATTTAGCAAGCACACGCCAAGGCCGAGCATGTGGCTCATTTGGTAGAATGCAGCCTTAGCATTCACGAAGCTCTGTGTGTGATCCCTGGCACTATGTAAAACCCAGCACTTGAGAGGAGGAGACAGGAGAATACAAGTTTCAAGCTCAAAGGCTCTCAGCCTCCAGGGCCTAGAGGTCAGGGTCGTTCTCACGCCACACCAAGGAAACTTCTCTATCATCAGACAGAGACCACCACAAAAAATTATAACTGGAGCTGGAGAGATGGCCCAGAGGTCAAGAGCACTGGCTGTTCTTCCAGAGGTCCTGAGTTCAATTCCCAGCAACCACGTGGTGGCTAACAACCATCCATAATGAGATCTGGCGCCCTCTTCTGGCCTGCAAATGCGGGTAGAATACTGCATAAATAATAAATAAATAAAACTTAAAAAATTCTGATTAAGGTGCAGAGCTGTGGAGCACCCCTCTGTCTAAGGCTCAGGGATCATTTTGGTAGAAGGGGCAGAAAAGATGGTAAGAACCAGGGGACCAGGAAGTCACCTGTGAGATTCTGTCTCCTAGAAATGTCAGGAAGCTGCACGCATAAAGTCTCATCAACATACGTGCCTAAACATGAGCTGAACAAAGCTCACACCTGGTCCTGCTGTTCAGCAGGCTGTAGCGTAAGCAGTTCAAGGTCATCTCATGCTACATAAGAGCCTATCTCAAAGCTCCAGAAACTGGGCTGCAGAGACAGCTCAGGAGAAAAGAATGCTTGTTGCTCTTGTAGAGGACCTGGGTTTGGTTCCCGGTAACCCCACTGGGCCCACAACCTCTGTAACCCTAATTGCAGGGAATCCAGTTCTGCCTTAGGCCTCCCGGAGCACCAGGCACATGTGTAGTTCACATAGACATGCAGACATGTCTAAAAATGACATGTCCTTATTAAAAAATGTCTAGTTTCCTCCCTAAATCATTCCTCAGTCAATTACCCTTCTCCTGGCCTCCTCCTTCACCTCTGGCTCTTTGCCTTGGGCAGCATGCCCACCCCACTCAGCTGCCTCTGTGTTACCCAAACCTGCAGCCACAACACTACCTTACTGCCATTCCATTCTGGAGGGAGGCCAGATCCCCGTTGCTCCCTTGGGCCCCCTCCCTTTTCTTTCTATCCAGTCCTCAATTCAAGCAGCCCTATCAATGGTTCTTTTGAGCCACCGAGGGCTGGGGGTTAGACTGCTTCCCAGACTCTGGGCCTAGTCAGGCAAAGACCCTTTTGTGGAGTAAGCAAGCAGAAAGCCATAGAGAAGAGGTTTTAGCCATGACCAACAGAGCCTCTGCTGTGGCACAGTGTGTTAGGACAGGGATCCTAAAGGATACCTCCAGATGAAAGAGCCCCTGGTGAGGACAGGCCCTTGTAACTAGCTAAGAGCCTCTGTCAGAATAATTTTCTAGCCACTGCCAACTAAATCACAACCACAAGAAAATGCAAGAAACAAACCCTGAACATTTCGCTTCCCTGCCTCTCCACAGAAAACAGCTCTCTTTCTGTTTCTGGAGTAATGACATACTTTTTCTGTCTCCTTTCGGCCCCAGATAGCAGCCTGGATGATCTGGGGGCTCCCATGTAAATCTGGGATTTTAAGAATCCTCTTGTTCCCACGACACTGCCCCAGGTAAGCAATGAGGAGCATGAAAGGCCACCTTCTGCCGTTAGTTACCTACGCTCTCAGCCACCTTCCCCAGCTCTCTGCACGACTTCCTCCTCTGTCTCCTGTTCCCTTGTAAGTTCACTTAGGAGAGAGCTCAGCTAGACAACCTGGGTTTGAAACCCAGCACCCACACTGCAGCTCAGAACTGTCTGAGAAATGCCAGTTCCAGGGGATCCAATGTCCTTTTCTGGCCTCCGTGGGTATGAGGCACACAAGAAGTGCACAAACATACATGCAGGCAAAACATCCATACACACAAAATAAAAATAATTTTAAAAAAATCAATCCCATAGTCCAGGCATTGTGGTACATTCTTTTAATCTGAGTACATGGCAGACAGAGGCAGATGGATCTCTATGAGTTCAAAGCTAGCCTGGTCTACATCGCTTAGGCCAGTTAGAGCTACACAGTGAGACCCTGTCTGTAGCTCAGGTAGAAGGGCGCTTACCCAGATGCTGCTCCAGAGCTACATAAACACATGTGCCATCATACCCTTGTGTGTCTTTGTGCGTGTTGGACAAGCGCTGTATCCAGGGAAGCCATGTTTTCAGCCCTCCCACCCAGAACCATTCTCTGAAGGAAGATGTGCTCACGAACTGTAAGAGGATGTCCTGGGCTGCAGATGTAGCTCAGTGTGTGCCAGACTGAAGCCCACCAGGGACACACATGCTTTGTCACAGGAGGCTCTGAAGGCAGCATTTGGGGGCTGTTCTGCTGTGTGGGAGTCTGGGAAGCTCTGCTGTTCTGTCTGGGCATCTCTTACTGTGATGTATTGCTCAGGAATCCTAGCCCTGGCTTCACCCTCACGAAAGGAGTTAATAAAGTAGGAAGGAACTTGGCTCTCCCCGAGAACTCCTGGCAGCTTAGCAATGCCATTGTCTGTGCTCTCTGCTCAGTACCCTGAATTTGAAGCTCCAGGCTGAATCAGTTCCTTTCTTTGCCAGTCTCTTCCCAGCTGCAGCTCGGCACAGAGCCATCCCCCCTCACAGGATGGTGAGCACATTAGTGGACTGGAAGATTGGTGAGTGGTGTTGGACAAGATCCTCTTCCCAGAACAAGGCCAAGAGTGGAGATGGGCACTACAGCCCTGTGAGTGGGAGTCGGGAAAGCAGACGCTGGGAGCAGAGTGCTGAGGAAAACAAGCGATGAGAAGACAGAAAAGGGAACCATTTTCCTTCTGTCTTCTTCACTGTCCCTTCCTGCTACTTCCTTTTTTTTCCTTTCCTTTTTGAACCAGGATATCATGTATTTCAGGATGTTACTCAGTGTGTAGGGAAGCCTGACTTTGAACCCCTGATCCTCCTGCTTCTACCTCATAAGTGCTGAGATTATAGGTAGGTACCTCCATGTTTCATTTTATATGGTACCAGAGATCCAACCTAAGGTTCTGTGCCTAATAGACTTCACCTACCAAGAGCTGGGATTACAGAGACCATGAAGCCCAGTTCTAAAAGTAAAAATTGGCTGATATAGGATCCCAGCACTTGGTCAGCAAAAACAGGAGGATGATCGTAAATTCAAAGGCAGCCTGGACTACATAGTAAGTTCTAGGCCAGCCCAGTCCACATAGTAAGCTCCAGGCTGTCAACGGCTACATCGTAAGACTCCATGTCATGAAACAAAACAATAAGAGCTGCTGGAGATGCAGCTCAGTTGGGAGAGCACTTGCCTAGCATGCACAGAGCCCTGGGTTCAAACCAGCACTGCAGAAGCTGTGTGTGGCAGTGCACACCTGAATCCCAGCACTTGAGGGTTCAGGGAGGACAACAGGAGTTCATGATCATCTTCAGTTCCATCAGATTCTTGGTCAAAACTCAAAAACAAAGTCCTTCCATTTTTTTTTTTGTTTGTTTGTTTCTCCTGTGCACCAGGATGTGAGTCGAGGACCTCTTATATGCTAGACATGCGCTCTCTGGGTTAGTAACATGCCCCAATGTTTAAGCCTCCAGCCTCTGAGGAGGGGCACACCAACAGTGCCAAAGATGGCTTTTTCCTCCAATAAGGTGAAAACTCCTTAAGGGTAATAATGTGCCCAGCGTGTTGTCTGGTTCATCATCATGACCTAGTAAGGAAGGCAGTGTTGTCAGCTGAGGGAAACTGAGGGAAGCCAAGGGGACAGGGAAGAGTCAGGTGCCCGCTGTCACGCAGCTGGGAAGCACAAGCTGAGGTGTCAGTTCCGGAGCACCAGTGTGAACCAGCAGCTCTGCTCTGCTCCCCAACTGTGGAGGATGGGGATGAGCCACTGGGATGGGTGGTCGGACATGGTCGATACTGCTGAAGTTAATTCCCCAGAGCAATGCTACTGAGTGGGGGAGAGGGAGGGAGGAAGTCTTCATCCTCCCCATGAAAACAAGGCAGGCCAGGTGTCTGTGGGAAAGCGAAGCACCGTGTGAAGCCGCGTTTCTAACATGCTTACAGAAAGACAGACTCAGGGCTGAGGAGAGGGTCAGTGAAGAAGACCTCGTGCTGTTCTTGCAGGGGACCTGAGTTCTAGTCTAAGCACCCACATTTAGGCAGCTTACAACTGCCTAGAACTCCAGCTGCAAGGAATCCAACACCCTCCGGCCTCCTCAGGCACAAGTAAGAGTGTGCTCTTACACACACACACACACACACACACACACACGCACCGCATACACAAATAAACAATAGTAAAAAATTTTTCAAAGAATTCTCAGGGACCACTGAGATGGCTAAGACTGATCTGAGTGGAAGGAGAGAATCAAGTCTTGTCAGTTGTTCTCTGATCTCCACACACTCGCTGTGACACACATGCCCCCATACACTTACAAATAATAATAAATGTGATAGAAGACATGTACAAAACAAAAGAGAAGAGAAAGAAAACACACATAGTTAGACTTGGCAACTAGGGAACTCTAGGAAGTAAAGACAGGAAGGTCAGGAGCTGAAAGTCATCCTTGGCCATACATCAAGCTTAAGTTCCAGGTTGGTCTGGTCCACATGAGACCCTGTCTTAAAAATCTTGGGGCTTGCGGTGGTGCACACCATTAATCCCAGCCCTTGAGGTAGAGGCAGATAGATCTCTAAGTTCAAGGCCAGCCAGCCCTACAGAGTGAATTCCATGATAGGCAGGGCTACACAGAGAAACCCTGTCTTGAAAAACCAAAATAAGGGGCTGGAGAGATGGCGCAGAGGTTAAGAACACTCACTGTTTTTCCAAAGGTCCTGAGTTCAATCCCCAGCATCCACATGGTGGCTCACAACCATCTATAGTAAGATCTGGTGTACAGGCAGAATGTTGTATAAGTAATAAATAAATCTTAAAAAAAAAAACCAAAATAAAATAAAATAAAAATTTGGGCATGGTGGTGCATACCTTTTAATGCCAGCACTTTGGAGGTAGAGGCAGGCAGACCTCTATGAGGTTGAGGCCAGGTTGTTAATGAGTTCTAGGACAGTTAGGGCTATATAGAGAGACCCAATTTCAAGAAAACAAACAAACAAAAACCCAAACACACACACACAAAACATTCATGATAACATTTACACCTACCTAGGGAAGGAAGCTGAGGATAATTTTTTATGGTTTTTCAGCAGTGGGATGCATGCCCTCCTTAAGGACGGTCACAGGTTCTAGAGTACTGGATTAGTCCCTCTGTCCTATAAATGGCACAGAGTCTAGGGCTGGCAGACCAGCCTGTGCCAAGCAAGCTGGATTCAGCATCAGGATATCAGCCACTAGGTGAAATCTGAATTTGCTTCATTTTTTAAAAAAAGATTTATTATGTATACAATATTCTGTCTGCACACCAGAAGAGGGCACCAGATCTCATTACAGATGGTTGGAAGCCACCATGTGGGTGCTGGGAATTGAACTTAGGACTTTTAGGAAGAGCAGCCAGTGCTCTTAACCCCTGAGCTATTTCTCCAGCCCCCTGAATTCACTTCTTAGAGGAACACAACTGGCAGACCTTCTGTTTTAGTTTGACCACAGTTCATCTTTGATAGCCAAGCGCTCAGAAACTCCCTGTCACCTGCCTTTGCTACACAAGGGTCTCTCCCCTGACCCTCCTCTCTCCACTGAGATCCGGTATGCCCTATCCTACCGTCCCTCCCCAGCACACTCTTCCTCCTCACCTGGATGTTCCTCTTGATGATGTCCCTGGTCAGCTGAACCTTGCCAGTGCTGGGGTCCACTCCAGCCAATGGCACCATGACCTCCCCAATGACATCATCCCGAGAGAAGCGATCAAAGCTGAGCACGAGGAAATGTAGCACCAGGTCCTGTAGCTGGCTATACGGGATGCCGTAGAAGGTGAAGGTCTCATCAAATACAGGGTCCAGGGTCTTGCGCAGCACACGGGTCTTCACTCGATGCCGCTTGTCAGGAAGGATAGTCATTTTGATGTAGGGGTCAGAGCCCTGGGTCTGGTCATCCATCACCGGCAGCCCATGAGCTTCTTGGATTGTCACCACCAGAGCTTTTTTGGGAAAGTTGTAGTCCACCGAGAAGGTAAGGGACCCAAGCATCACATCTTCCTCTGGTGATGAGGGGGAGGTGGCTTTGCTCTCCCCAGGGGTCAGGCTTGTCATGGGGCTCCTCAGTTCTTCCCCATAGTCTCTTTTGATGGGTAACTGGTCTATACAAGATGCAGGGGTAGGCCCCCTGGGATCCTTGTCGTGGCTCAGCAGGCCTGACTCTGCAGCATTTACTAACAGGTTTCCTCGTCCACTTTCCCTCCGAGAACCATCTTTGTCTCTTCGAACTTTGATGATTTTCTTCTTGTTGCTGAGGGTCTCTGGGTAGATGCTGATGCCTTTCAGCATGTGAATAAACTTGTATGGCGGGGTCTTGTGCTTCTTCTCCGCCTGCTGGTGGCAGCATGTCCACACAAAGACAGTCACGGAAACACACACCACCAGCACAGAGGCCCCGATGAGGCCTGCCGCCACTGGGGACACATCTGAGGGCAGAGACCAGAGTTATATCAAAATAGGACTTGTGTTCCTGTCTGGAGAGTGCCTCTCCTGGGATGAAGTAATCCTCAGTCTAGCCTCCACAGTGGCCACCCATATGGGCTTTGGAGCTTTTCAGCTCACTGCATTCCCACTAAAACCACAGAACACACTTGGGTAGCTCCTGTTGTTTCACTATGTAACCCTGGCTGTTCTGCAACTAGCTCTATCGACCAGGCTAGCCTTGAACTCACAGAGGTCCTATGTGCTAGGATTTAAGGCCTGACTCACTTTACATACCTATATAGTGACTCGTCTGATCTATTTTTAATATTTAGCATCATTGTAGATGTATAGGTGTTTTTTTCTGCATGTAAGTCTGTGCAGCTCGGGAGAGCCAGATGACCCATGAAGGGCGGAAGAAGGGTCGGATAACTCAGAACTGGAGTTACAGATGAGCCTCCATGTGGACACTGGGAATTGAACCTGAGTTCTCTGGAAGAGCAGCCAGTGCTCTTCAGCACCGAGCCCTCTTGACACTCCCTGATTCTTTTTTTTAAAAACTTTTACGGCACCTCAGATTTGACTGTTCAGCTTGATTCTTTTGGGGTAAGAGTCTGATCACCTCAACAATTACACATGGCATGAGCTCTGTGTTTGGTTTCAGGAAGACATGCCAATACACCCAGCACTTGCCAGCTGATTGGCAGCGGTGTGCGGAAAGGGTGCGGGGTTGGGTTTAGCTGGTCTTCGGAGGGTGATCGAATGGCCAGAGTGGGTACGAAGTTAACAAAGTAAGGAGCCATGATGAGTGCCTCGCACCCGCTAACACTCGGGAGGCTGAGGCCACCTGCTGTTACAGCAAGCCAGAGATAGCCTGACTCTAATGTCTCATCCAGCAAGGTTCAGGTCAGTTTAGAGTACCATGAAACTCCACCTTGAAAAAAAAAGGGCTAGTGGAAGAGCTCAGCGGGTAAAGGCACGTGCCATCAGAGGCCCAATGGCAGGGATTCATCTCCAGAAACCTCACGGTGGAAGAGAGCTGACTCCACCTGCAAGATCTCTGGCCTGTGGGCCAGAGCATGTGTGCCCCCACCAACAGAATGAGTAAATGTCAAAAATAGAAGAGAAAAAGAAGGCTAGCTGGGCGTGGTAGCGCACGGGAGGCAGAGGCAGGCTGATCTCAGTAAGTTCGAGGTCAGCCTGGTCTACAAAGTGAGTCCAGGACAGTCAAGGCTACACAGAGAAACCCTGTCTTGGGGTGGGGGTGGGAAGAAGGAGAGAGCTCTGGCAGAATGTATACTTTTAAATTTGTTACAAAATATCAGGTCTTAGGTACTTAAAATACAAGCCTCTGTTAAATGCTGGGAGTCACATTATTTCTTTTACTAGCAATTCAAATAGGAAGAAAATGCCAAATGCCATTTTCCTTTTTTCTTTTCTTTCTTTGTTCTTTTCCCCTTGAGATAGGTCTCACTGTGTAGTCCTGGCTGTCCTGGGATTCTATTTGTGGACCAGGCTGCTCTTGAACTCACATAAATCTGGCTGCCTCTAACTGCTGAGTGCTGGGACTAAAGGAATTTGACACAAGCCCAGCTCAAATATAATTTTCTTCCACAATCCCTTTTGAGTACCTTATTGATTGATTATTTGAGTTCAGTGCTATGTAGCCAACTCTGAGCAGCCAGCAGGCTAGGCAGTCTACTGCTGGGCTATGTTCCTAGCACTCAATGCTCTTTCTAAAAGCAGAACCTTAGCTGGAGTGGTGGTGGCACCCGCTGCCTTTACTCCCAGCACTCAGAGGCTGAGGCAGATGGATCTCTATGAGTTTGAGTCCAGCCCGCTCTATAGGGTGGGTTCTAGAACAGCCAGGACTACACAGTGAAACCCTGTCTCAGAAAAAAACCAACAAACTGTAATTAGCACAACACTTCTCTAGCATGCACAAAGCTCTGGGTTTGAGTTCAGCACCACATGAAACCAGGTATGGTGGTATATGCCTGCAGTCCTACTACTAGGGAAGGGGTGTCTGGAGGATGAAAAGTTCAAGGTGTCAAGGTACCTTAGCCAGGTATCACATTCAAGGCCAACTGGGGCTACCTGAGATCCTGTCTCTAAATAACTAATTACATTATAGCCCAAGCTATAATGGCCCTGCCTTCCTCTGTGAGGATTTAACCACCATGCCTGCCTGGTTTTCTAATCTTACCATTTGTTGTCTTCTCTTGAAAGTAGCCCTTGTGAGGACAGACCATCATGTTTTTTGTAAGGCAATGCTTAAAACACGACGTGGGTATGTAAATGTATTGTCTGCTAGATGGGCAAATAACCAAAGAGACAGATCAATGATCTTTCTTTGCTTCCATTAGTCTTATTTTCCCCTAAAAGTTAGACATGCCTTATTTAGTTCATTGCAGCCAAATTAGTTTTAATACCTAATGTGTATAGTTTTCACCTTACATTTTAGGGGAAGAATGGGAAGTCAGGAAGAATTAAGGAAATAAATACAATTCTAGATGGTCCATATTCTTCCTGAATATCCTCATATCCTTTACCAGGCATCCATATGGCTCACTGTCTCGGTTACTTGGGGCCTTGGACCCAGCCTCACTTCATGAGAGAAGCATCTTCTTCCCAGGTAAACAAACTCATCAGCTTCTTTGTTTTCCCATTCTGCTTATTACCATGACCTGTGTGTGTTTGTTTGCTTTTCTTCATTAGATAAATTCAGTGAGAACAGAGCTGTCCTCCATCTCTGTCTCAGTTTCCTAGCTGCCCTGAAGTGTACAGTTATGGTCCAGTTTATATTCTATTATGCTGAGCTGCTACAACATGGGCCATGGACATGGGCCAGTGGACAAGTGACTGTGTTCTCTGAAACCATGAGCCAAAATAAACCTTTTACCAAGAATAAAACTGAGACATGGTGCACTTTGTTCATTCCAATAACTTTCTATAGTTTAGAAAAAGAGGGTATCAAGGCAGTACGATTACAGACATCCCAGATAAACATGAAGTCATCTGGAGACTTATTTTCACTTGATAAGTTTGGGCAAACGTGGCTTGGTATGTTAGGTGACCACAAGCTTGGGCCAATGTTAGTTAATTGTGGCTTACTCTGTAAGCACAACAAAGTCTACCTTTCATAGATCTGCACTGGTTGTAACAGAACATTCTGCACAGCACTGACAAAAATGAAATGTTTTTTGTCCCAAGTTAGATATTTTAGTGTGTATTTATTAGTCCCTGTAAGCATTATGAGAGAGACTTTTTAGCATGACT
Organism: Pachyuromys duprasi; assembly: GCA_028658305.1. Taxonomy (NCBI): domain Eukaryota; kingdom Metazoa; phylum Chordata; class Mammalia; order Rodentia; family Muridae; genus Pachyuromys; species Pachyuromys duprasi. Next base: position 30,902,997 of record CM053764.1, read on the forward strand.
CAAAGAACTCACTGAACAATTGAATAGGACTGGTGGAACCCATGGTTTATAATCAAGGAGCCTAAAAATTTATAAACGTTCCTAGAACTACAGATTGGCAAATGCCATTGACAAGACTTAACTTCTGACCTGCCTGCCACCAGAATCCAGACTCTGCATTATACATAATTGGGAAAATTGAAAAAAAAATACAAAAACAGGGTAAAGGTGCTTTCTGCCAAGACTATTGAAGCTATGTGGTAGGAAGTCTTCTGACTTCACACTTAACACTATACATATACAAATAAATAAGATTTAGAAATTTAACAATGAAAAAGGAAACTGGGCAGTGGTGGTGCTCGCATTGAATCTCAGCTCTCGGGAGGCAGAGACAGTCAGACCTGAGAGTTCAAGGTTAGCCTGGTCTACAGACGGCCTGCTTCAGGACAGCCAGTGCTGTACAGAGATGGAAAAGTTAAAGAAACTGTAGCTGAGGGTAGGTAGGGGTAATGATGTTCTTTAACTTAGTCATAATCACTTTAGCGATTTCATGGAAGAGTGTTTGCTTTGATTTTACTTTTTACAACAGACCAGCACTGCTGTACATGGGCTGTAGGAAAACACTTTGGACTTGATTAAGAGTCAAGCCAGCCAGGCTCAGTGGCATACGCCTGTAATCCCAGCTCTCAGGGAGGCAGAGGCAGGCAGATCTCTGTACGTTCGAGGCCAGCCTGATCTACAAAAGGGAGTCCAGGACAGCCAAAGCTACACAGAGAGACCCTGTCTTGAAAAAAAACAAAGACAAATAAACAAACAACCAAAAAAGCCAAACCAGGGACACTGGCACACAATTGTAAGCTAACATGCAAAGGCTGAAGCAGGAGGATAACTACAAGTTAAAGCCTAGCCTTTGGGGCTATAGAGATGGCTCAGCAGCTGGGAGAGGTGGGCATTCTGGCAGAGGATCCAGGTTAACTGCAGTTCCAGGAGATCTGGTGGCCCTTTCTGTTCTCTATGGGCATGTACCTGGCACATAGACATACTTGCAGGTAAAACATCCATATACATAAAATAAAAAATGAATAATTTTTCTTGTCTAGGCAGCGTCTCATTACATAGCTCTAGCTGTCCTGGAACTCACTATGAAGACCAGGCTGGCCTTGAACCCACAGAGATTTCCCTGCCTCTCCTACCAATCATTAAATGTGTGGGACACCCTAACCCAGCCAAAGAAATAAAATCTAAAAATAAACAAACAACAACAACAAAAACAATGCAAGAAGCCAGCCTGAGTTCCATGATGAGATCTTATTACAAACACCAACAAAACCCAAATAAATAATAAAATTGATTTTTTCCCAATGGAAATTGAACCATGTATTCTTGAAATTTTCTTAAAAAATTTTTAATGGGGGCTGGAGAGATGGCTCAGAGGTTAAGAGCACTGTCTACTCTTCCAGAGGTCCTGAGTTCAATTCCCAGCACCCACATGGTGGCTCACAACCATCTATAATAAGATCTGGTACCCTGTTCTGTCATGCAAATGTACATGCAAATAGAGCACTCATATGTTCAATAAAGGAATAGATCTTTAAAAAAATTTTTTAATGACTTATTTTATTGATGTGCATTGGTGTACGCCAAAGATACACATTTGCCTGCATGTGTATCTGTAGCCCTGAGTGGCTTTGAAGTTGCTGTGTAGACTAGACTGACATTAAACTTAGAAGGATCTGCTTGCTTTTGCCTCTTTAGAAATTCTTTCTAAGTCAACATTTCATTCCTCAATGAAAGTTGGGAACCAATAAGAAATGAAATTTTTTTTTCACGGTAAAGTAATGTAGATAAGGAGAAAGGTTTTTTTTTTTGTTGTTTGTTTGTTGTTGTTGTTGTTTTTGAGACAGTATTTCTCTCTGTAGCCCTCCTGGACTTTAGAGACCAGGCTGGCTGGCCTCAAACTTATCTCACCACCTGCCTTTGCCTCCCAAGTGGGATTAAAGGCTTGCGCTACTGAGCCCACAGAGAAAGGCCATTATTAACAACAACAACAACAAAAAATCATGATGACTGAAGTATCTATCTATCTATCTATCTATCTATCTATCTATCTATCTATCTATCTATTTATTTATTTTTTCAAGACACGTTTTCACTATGTTGCCCTGGCTATTTCTGGGACTCATTCTGTAGACCAGGCTGGCCTCGAACTTACAGAGATCCACCTGCCGCTGCCTCCCTAGTATTGGGATTCAAGGCATCCACCGCTACTGCCCGGCTTGAAGTAGCTGTGGGGCAGCTGATGTAGCCTACCTAGCTGGAAGACCAGAGTTTGATCTCCAGCATTGCATATGACTGGGTGAGGTGGCCCAGGTTTGTAATTGCAGCACTCAGAAACAGAGACTGGATGATTGGGAAATCAAAGTCATCTTCAAGTACAGTTCAGTTCTAGGCTATCCTTGGCTGTATGAGAGCCTATCTCAAAATAAATACGTTGGGGTTAGGGAGATGGCTCAGTGAATAAAAGTGCTTATTGTGCAAGCATAAGAGTGTGAGTTTGAATCCTGAGAACCATGTGAAAGATTGGTGCACAGCCCAGTTATCTTTATTTCTAGCAGTCCTATGGGAAGATAGGAATCTCTAGAAGGTCAAGGGGCAGCTAGCATGCCATATGCAGTTGAAAAATCACAAACGGAAGTGCCTGGTATGGTGTTGAATTCCTTTAATCCCAGCATGCAGGATGCAGAGGAAGGAGGATCTCTGTGAGTTTGAGGCCAGCCTGGTCTATATAGCAAGCCCAGGGACAACCATAATTACATAGAGAGATACTGTCTCAAACAAAGCAAAACAAAACTAATAAAGAAAGAGAGGAAGGAAGAAAATAATAAACAGCCAGGTATGGTGGTAGACGCCTTTAAGCTCAGGGTTCAGTGGCAGAGGCAGATGGAGTTCTGTGAGGTTGAGGCCAGTCTGGTCTACAGAGCCAGTTTCAGGCCAACTGGAGCCACATAGTGAGGATTTGTCTCAAACAAACAAACAAACAAACAAACAAAACAACAACAATTAACAAACAACCAACATAAACCAAGAGTACAACAACAAGACCTCTTCTCAAAGAAAGTGAAAGGCATGGAGGCATGGATTGAAGCCCTAGGTTGTGTGCCCTACCCCAGAATGAATGAATGATTCAGCCAATAAAGCAGTTGTAAGTTATAGTGATCGGGGCTGGTTACCTTTGTTTTTCAAGGTCATAGATAACTGAATGTTGGCCTGGTATATCCTCTATGAAGTGCTAGGGTTTAGAGTACTTTCTAACAAGTGAAAAAGTCAGTGTGGCCACAGTTCTCTTTGGAGGAGGCAATCTGTAAGGGTCTTGGGATCTGGAGACACCTATGTGAATTCTCAAATCCTTTAGCCTCTGTTCAGACAAGAATTTAAAAAAAGATTATTTAATTTCTTTGAAATATATTAGTTATTTTATTTAATATTTATTTGATCATTTTATGTATATGAGTGTTTTGTCTGCATGTTTACCACTTGTGTGCTTGGAGCCTGTGAAACCCAGAAGGGATATTGGATTTTTTTGGACTGGAGTTATTATCATTATGTGGCTTCTGGGAATTAAAGTTGGGACCTTTGCAAAAGCAACAAGTGCTCTTAATGGCTGAGCTAGCTCTTTAGCCCCTTCCTCCTTGAGTATTTTTTATTGTCGCTGTTTGATTTTTTTTGAGACATAGTCTCATGTTACCTAGGCTGGCCTCAAACTGGCTATACAGTCAAAAGCTGGCCTTGAATTCTTTGTTTTAAATATTAAAAAAATTACAATATGTGCATATGGTGTGTGTATATACGGTGTGTGCATGTATGCACGCACACGTGTGCGTGCACGTGTGTGTGTGTGTGTGTGTGTGTGTAGAGGTAGAAGACAATTCAAGGCCTTTCTTCCCACCTTTGTGGGGCGTGTAAGCATAGAACTCAGGCTGTCAGGTTTGAGCCCACGTGTTCTACATACTGACCCCATCTTCCTGGCCCTGGTCTTTGGATTCTGGATCCTCTAATCTCCACCTTCCCAGCACTAGAATTACGTTGTGAGATACCATGCCTGGATTTACTATTTTTAAATTATTTATTTACTTTTATTTTTTATGTACATTGGTGTTCTGCCTGCTTGTATGTGTTTGTGAGGGTGTTAGATCTCTTGAAATTGGAGTTACAGACAGTTGTGAGCTGCCATGTGGGTGCTGGGAATTGAACCCAGGTCCTTTGGAAGAACAGTCAGTGCTCTTAACCATTGAGCCATTTCTCCAGCCCCTTGTTTTATTTTTTGAAGACAAGGTTTTACTCTCTAGCCCAGCCTGACTGCAACCCACTGTATATCCTAGGCTTACTTTGAACTCATGACAATTCCACCTCAGTCTCCCAAGTGCTGGGAGAAAAATGCCTCGAGCAACCATGCTTGGCTTCTTTGTTTTTAAGAGACTAGTTTCTTTACTTTGCTCAGACTGGTTTTGGACTCAGGAAGTAGCCCTAAACTGGCCTTGAACTCAGGAAGTAAAGAAACCACAAGGTTGGTTTCTGTTTCATCTTTCAAAGACCTCTGGAATTGCCACTAGAGAAAGCTCTCTGCTGTAAAGAGGGTGTGAGAAGAAAAAGAACGTGAAGGAAAGTCCGCGTTTCTCATGTGACACAAGATGGACTTCAGTTTGGGAAACTCAGGACTTAAAGGATAGAGACAGGGGGCGGAGCCAAAGAAATACAATAAGATCCAGCCTTGGGGTCAGATGGGACCAAGCACTGAGGGGGTGTGAAGGTCCATTGTTCGGATGCTTCTCTGATCTGAAGTCTTATTATGTTGAGAGAATACAGAACATTGGGTTCTGTTCAGTTCCATATACCTCTTATTTGGCAATGAGAAAAGACATTTTTTTAGCTGGCTTGTGTCTCCACCCTAAATTCTGAAACCAAACGCTCACACCTGGATTGCCTGAGGGATATATGCTCTGAAGGAATATGAAGGTTCTAGACTTGCAGCAACTCTCACTTGATTACAGGTCAATTTTATTTTACTTATGTAGTCAAGCACAGCATGAGAAGTTCGCTCTCCTGGATCGTTATGGAGAAGTTCCCCAAGAGGAAACGACTTGGTCAAGCCTCTCCTGCCTTCTTTTCCACCAATTTTCCAGTGCACTTTCCGCACCCAGGGAGTATAAAAGTGCTCTCAGGGCCCAGAGGGCTAGGTCTTGGACCAGCCGCTCCGGGATGACGTAATGCTTTCTGTGGTACACAAAGCGGCCTCCCTCGGGCTGGGCCTCTGTAGCCCCTCCCCCCAGCCAGGATTGCCGCCCCCTCCAGCACCGGCGCGAGTGAGTCCCCCTTTTTGAAAAGCCAGACCGGGGAAACAGGGAACAAAGGCCCCGGAAGGGGCGCCTAGGCACTGCCAGGAGGCTCAGAAATAGACATCACGTCATCCCTCCGCCCGGCGGCTCCAAGCGCCATTTGATAACACCGAAAAGGGCTACACCATTACGGTGCAGAATGAAGCTCGTAGGGCTAGCATTTCACCCCAGCCCTAGCAACGCTCTGACCGGCTTAAGGAGTGGCTTCCCTTCTGCTCCCCACCCCCGCACCCTTCTTTCCCTGGAGGCCTCCGCCTCCCTTGGCTGCCAGCCACACAGCCCATAGTCTCCACGCTGCCATCTTGACGCCCCATCCCCCTTGCCACTTGCCTCTCCTGCAGCCCTCAGAAGTAGGAGGGGGAGGAAGGGGCACCGCCCTGCGTGCCCCTAGGGGGAGGGCTCGTCTACCCCACTTCTCTTCCTCCAGAAGGAGGGATTCACATCCTCCGCATGCTTGCCGTTTCTCACCTCCAGCCCTGCTGACAGTGCACCATTAAGGGTTTACCGTCAAGGTTTCAGCATCCTGGACTTGCCTACCCTCGGTGGCACTCTGCCCTTGCCAGCGCCTGCAGCCCACAGCTGAAATTCACGGGCTGGCCACTGCTTTCCACTCACTCGTGACCTCAAGCCCTATTCTGGCAGGGCAATTAAAGGATCCCATCTGGACTTCACTCCTCGCACATTCCCCAGCTATTTAGCTTTGCAACGGCACTAATTGTCCCCAAATTAGTTTATCAGGCTCTACTTACCAAAGCTGGGGCGTATATTTGTGATTTCAGCCATGTTCTAGTCAGAGGCTGTTGATAGAAACACTTTTGCAGAGGTCAGGCAACTTTGGGAATCTCGGTCAGTACCGAGGCCGCGGCTGTAGACCTCCAGATCAGGGGAGGACAAGGTGTCTGGCCGACTGCCCCTGCGACAGTCTGATCCCTTGTTGCTGGCTGCGCTTTCCTCTTAGATGCTCCAGGGATGCTCTGAGCTAAGGATGCAGGTGCAGTCAGACTGGTCCTGATGCGAGATAGTCTCCGCCTCTTTCCGAATGGCCGTCGGCAGAAGACTCCGCCTCTGCCCGAAAGGTTCCGGAAGCTTTTCGAGAGAAGAACCCTCCCACTGCCGAGTTTTCCCGAGGATGAGGCTCCGCCCATTCACAGGCTGTGGGCGTTCGGGTTGGAATTTCAAAGCTCAACAAGAAGTGTAGGTGTTGTGCTAGCTCAGTCGCACATTCCTGTGACTATAGCACTTGCGTGGACGACAAAGGAGAGTCGAGGACAGCCATGGCTAGGTCTCCAGATACAGAAGGGCAGGAAGATAATTGCTGTAGCAACTTCCGAAACTGTGGTTCTAGTAGCCTGGGTTTATATAGATAGAAGCTGAACCTTCTGGATTCCAGAACTTGTGAAAAACAAAATTCTATACTGTTTCAGTATTGATTGCTATTATCGCAGTGCATTCCTGAAACAGTAAAGGCATTTATGGAAACTTAAACCTGAGAAACTGATTAAAGATCAAACTCGGCAGAAGCAGGACAACCATGAGTTTCAGGCTAGCCTGAGGTGTATAGCAAGACCCTGTCTCCAATGAGCAAAACAATAACAAAGACTTAAAATCTGCTGGGCAGTGGTGTTGCATGCCTTTAAACCCAGCACTCAGGAGTATAAAATACCAGAAAAAAAACAAAAACATGAATGAAAATTTGAACATCATGGCCCAGGCACTTTACAGGGCACTGGGTCAATATATTAAGAGTTGGGATTGGAATACCATATACCTCTTTTTGATAACTGGGTACTTTTGTGAGCTCATCTATCCCACGGGGCCAGAATCTGAAAACTTGGAAAAGTGATAAAAATATCCATTGACCCACAGGGTTTATCATGGTGACCAAATCACCTAACATATGGTGATAACATTTTGTGAAATGAAAACTATTATGCAGATATGAATAACTGCTATGCTTTGAGTCCAAGGCTGCCTTTGATCTTTGCTATCTAAAGAAGCATCTTTCCGAATTATAGGAATTCTCCTTTTTGTCCTATGTTCCAGGTATTTTGTGGGGAGGGTGATTAGGTGTCAACTTAAGCCATGGATTCCCCACCCTCAGGTTTGAGTTGGATAACTAAAGGTAGAGAAGGCTAGGAAGTGCCTTTCTTTCTTCCTTCCTCTCTTCTTTTTCGAGATAGGGTTTTTCTGTGTAGAGAGCCCTGGCTGTCCTGAAATTCTCCTTGTAGACTGACTAAGGATGGTCTTAAAATCAGAGAACCTCTTACCTCAGCCTTCCCAGGGCTGAGACTAAAGACTTGTTTCACGATGTTTGGCCCGAAGTGCCTTCCATATATTTATTTACAGACAATATAGTGAAGTTCTTGCTGAGAGTAGCCTAGAACTTTTGATCTTCCTGCCTCTGACATCCCAAGTCCTATGTGTACCACCACAATCAGTTTATTTGGCTTCGGGATTCAGACTCTAGTTTCCAATATGCCAAGTTACTTTTTTGTCTTTTTTTTTGTGTGTGTGTGAACCATTATTTTATTTTTTAAACATTTTTATTAATATAATTTATTACAATTTATTCAATTTGTATCCTGGCTCTGGCCTCCTAATCCCACCTTCCCTCCCTCCTCTCCTCCTATGCCTGTTCCCTAGTCCACTGATAGGAGAGGTCCTCTTTCCCTTCTACCTGACCCTAGTCTATCAGGCCTCATCAGCGCTGGCTACATTGTCTTCCTCTGTGGCCTGTTAAGGCTGCTCTCCCTTCAGGGGGAGGTGATAAAAGAGCCAACCACCCAGTTCATGTCAAAGACAGCTCCTGCTCCCCTTACTAGGGACCCCACTTGGATACTGAGTCTATGGATTACATCTGAGCAGGGGGTTTAGGTCCTCTCCAAGCACTGTCCTTGGCTGGGCTATCAGTCTCTGCAGAGCTCCCAGGATTCAGGTTTTTTTATTTTATTTTTTGGGCTCTATTGGTCTCCTTTTGGAGGAGTTCCTGTCCCTCCAGATCTATTGCCCCATTCTTTAAAAAAAAAAAAAATTCCATGCTCTCTGCTGGAAACAAAATTAAAACCATCAGTAGCCTATATACAAAATACAAAAGGGCTGAGAAAGAAACTAAGGAAACAACACCCCTCACAAGAGTCACAAATAACATAAAATACCTTGGTATGATTCTAACCAAGCATGTGAAAGACTCTTTGAAAAAAACTTTAAGACTCTGAAGAAAGAAATTGAAGATATCAAGAGATGGAAAGATTTCCCATGATCATGGATTGGTAGGATTAACATAGTGAAAATGGCCATCCTGCCAAAAGCAATCTACAGATTCAATGCAATTCACATCAAAATAACAACACAATTCTTTTTAAAAATTATTTTATTTATTATGTATACATTGTCTTATCTGCATGTACACTTGCACACCAGAAGAAGACACCAGATCTTATTATAGATGGTTGTGAGCCACCATGTGGTTGCTGGGAATTGAACTCAGGATCTCTGGAAGAGCAGCCAGTGCTCTTAACCTCTGACCTACCTCTCCAGCCCCTCAACACAATTCTTTACAGAACTTGAAAGAACAATTCTCAATTTCATATGGAAAAACAAAAAACCCAGAATTGCTAAAACAATCCTGTATAATAAAATACCTTCTGGAGGTATTTCCATCCCTGATCTCAAGGTGTACTATAGAGCAACAGTAATAAAAATTGCATGGTACTGACATAGAAACAGAAAGGTAGATCAATGGAATTGAATAGAAGACCCAGAAATAAACCCACAATACCTACAGATACTTGATTTTTGAAAAAGAAGCCAAAACAATACAATGGAAAAAAGAGCAGCTTCAATAAATGGTGCTGGTCTAACTGGATGTCTACATGTAGAAAAATGCAAATAGAAGCATATTTTTTATTGGCTTTTTGAGACAGTTTTGTTGATGTTACTAATATTTACTATTGATATATCTTTTAGTTAAGCAGTGATTATTTCTAAACAGCTGTATAACCAAATCACCAGACAGAGACTAGGATTTAATTAACCTAGAGCACAATGCTGGGCGATAGTTACTCCATCCTAAACCTCCAAGCCCGAATAGTTTCCTACCATTCAGATTTCACCCATTATACTTGCTTTTAGTCAAATTTTAGGTCTGGTTGATTTCTCCACGTGGTTCCAAGACCTCTCCTCCAGATTCTTTGCTCCTCTCCTCCCTTGCTTCCTTCCTCTTCCTCCCACTCCAGATCAGACTGTCCCACCCTATATTGTCCATTGCACAACACTGGCTGGTTGATTGTTTGACAATCTAGAGAACAAACGGTGGCATGTTTACACAAACTTGAGCCAGGTGATGCTTAGAGTAATCATCACAATGCAAGGTCCATATTGAAACCAGAGAGTGGGGTAGAGAAATTAGCATTTGCATGAACAAGGGTAAATTGTATACATTCCACAAGAACATTATTCCAATAGGGTTTCTCTGTGTAGCCTTGACTGTCCTGGACTTGCTTTGTAGATCAGGCTTGCTTTGAACTCACAGTATTCCACCTGCCTGTGCCTTCCTGAGTGCTGGGATTACAGGCGTGTGCCACCACGACCAGCAGCACTTTTTAATTTCTTTATTTTTGTTTTTCGAGACAGGGTTTTTCCGTGTAACAGCCCTTGGATTCACTGTGCAGATCAGGCTGGCCTTGAACTCACAGCCACCTGCCGGCCCCTGCCTCATGTGCTGGGATTAAAGGTGTGCTCCACCACGCCTGGTTCAAGTGACATTTGTTATTACTTACCTACCTACCAACCAACCTACCGGCCTGCCTGTCTACCTACCATCATTTATTTACCGTTCATCGATCTGTTACTTTTCCCAAGAACTGACGTACTAGCGCGGTGGCTTCACGAGGCCCTAAAATAAGATGGCGCCTGTCATTTGGCGCATGCTCCTTGACGCGCAGGGCCCGCTCCTCGGGGGCGCGCACGTCAGCCGGTGCCGTTGCGTTACTTCCGCTGGCGCAGAAGCAGAGTTTCCGTGGGATCGGGCCGGCGTCTGTGAGGGTACTGGGTAGTGTGCGCTGGACGCGGGGCTCCCGGGCGGAGGCAGCCCAGGATGAAGGGCGTCTGCTCCGAGGCTGGGTGCGCGGTGCGTGAGGGAAATCGGGGAGCAGGGTGTGAGCGGTGGCGCGGACGTGAGCCAGTGCTGAGCGCTGAGGTGGAGAGCGCAGCTAGGACTCCCGGTGGAATGTTTTTCCGGGAGGGCCCCCTGGGGGCTGCTCGCGCTTTGGCGTCGGTTCACTCTGCTGGTCAACCTCTCCTGTCCAAGGAGCAGACTCTCGGAGCTACTGTAGTTTGAAGCGTTTGGCTCGATCCCCGCACAGTCGTGACCCAACAGCCTCTAGCTGCTTTCCTCTCCCCGCTTTCTTTCTGCTCCCCGGTCCCCTCACCTCATGAATCTGTGAAATAAAGAAATCGCCTAGGTTATTCTCCCCCACCCCCTTAGTCATTTACCACTCTCCCTGACAGGATCAGTGATTCTTCTCTTGGTTAGTGAGCTTTACCAAGATTAAGGACCTGGACTGTTAGGGTGAGGGGTTCTCCCTTAATGCCCTAGAGAGTGTGATTGTGGAGGCTTAAGATTAGCTTTATGGCTCAAACTCTTAAGTTTTCTCTGGTACCGTTGTGAGGTTTTTCAGACTTGAATGTTGCCAGTGATGCTTACTCTGTTCTTGTGCCTGTTTATGAAAGGAAGGGTTTTTCCTGCATAGAAGGGTGCAACCGCAGGCAGCAGTCTGATGGAGTGCTTGCCTTACATACAGAAAGCTCTGGGTCCCTAACTCATAAAAAGAGATGTGGTGGACCACAGCTGCAAGGTGTGGCTGAGCTACACAGCAAGTTGGAAGTCACCTTCCAGTGTCTGTGTAAATACTTTCTGCATTGTGGTCCTAATGCAGCACAGCATTGTTTTCATTCACTCATCTCTTCAGGGAACAGGCACATTGCCTGTTTACATTACACACATAGAGCTGGATTCTCGAGACATCAGTTAAGGATTCCCTTTGCTCACTGACTTCATAGCTCTGGAGGATGAAGACAAAGATAGGAAAGTGATACTGTAAGATTTGTTTTAATTTTTGATTACATGTCTGTGTGTTTGTATGTGAATGTGAGTGCAGGTGGTCGGTTCCAGGCCAGGCTGTCTTTGAACTCACAGAGATCCACCTGTCTCTCTTCGTAGGCTGGGAAGAGGCCTACAAGATCACATGAAGTCTGAGGTAACAGAAGCTTAAGAGATTAAGACATTGCTCGGTCAAGGTAGCATACTATTCAGTATGAAATTTGAGCTGAGCTCCCATAATCAGTTTCTTCTTCCCCTAAAAATTGTAGGCATTTTGATGTGAAGTACTGTGTTGATGATTAGACTTAGGTAGCATGAAATGATAACTAAGCAAATGTTATTACTTCTGAGGTGATAAGGACTTGCTTTTTATGCTTTTAGGATGGAACAGAAGTGGGACTTTTAAAATGTTGCCCTGTAAAAAGAGAAGAGCTGTGGTGATAGAGTCTGTGCAACAGCAGGTGGACCAGAAGGGTGAGGACTTAGACCCCGAGGCAGCTGTGAAGCCAGAGTCAGACCAGTTCAGAGACTCTGGGGCCGAGTCACTGTCCTGTGGTCAGAGCCATGACCGTGCAGTGTGCCCTGAAGAGTGCTTCACCCATGGTGTAGAAAATCAGTTCACTGAGGAGGATCCGGCTTTGAGCTCTAAGATGCTCACCCAGCGCGTAAACTTACCGGTTCTGGAAGCTGCTGATGTAGCTGTCTCTCAGGAAATCACCCTTCCTTCCTTGGAGTCTTCTCATTCCCTTCCTGTACACATGGATAAAGGGAGACTGCAGGCCACTGCCTCAAGGAAGGGGAAGAAAATTCTCTCCAAGCCTGGGCTGGTTACCAGAGAAGACCGAGGGGATCATCCTGTGGGGGAAGAACCTCCTTCAGGAGAGCCTGGGGAAGAAGTCAAGGCAGAAGGAGGTAAGGATGAAAGATCTTGGTTACTTTTTCTTTAACTTTTTGAGACAGGGTTTTTCTGTGTAACCTTGGCTGTCCTGTACTCACTATGTAGACCAGGATGGCCTTAGACTCACATGGATCCTCCTGCTAAGTGCTGGGATTAAAGGTGTGTGCCCTGGTTTGTCTTTGCTTTCTGTGGTGCCTTCACAGAGAAGTGTTTCTGTAGGAGGAAATTGCTGTGCTTTGGACTTGGAATTGTGAATCTTACAAATGGGCAGAGATTTTCCTTTCGTCTCCAACTCAACTGTCTTCTGCCTGTCCCTTCCCATTTAAAAATACGTGTATGGGCATTTCATTTGCATGTGTACATACATGCATTATGTGTGTGCCTGGTGACTGGAGCCAGATGAGGGTGTCAGAACTCCTGGAACTGACATTATGAATGGTTGTGAGCCACCATGTAGGGGCTGGGAATCAAACCTGGTTGTCTGAAAGAGCAACAATTGCTTTTAAATACTATGACATCTTTCAAGCCTTTTCTCCCCCTTTACTTTTACGCTTTATTTTGCATGTCTGAAGACAGGACATTCTATTAGTTAGTTGTATATTCATGAAGTTGGCCTCATGGAACAGGGCAGTGGTTTAAAGGAAGACTTTTTTGGATTGAGAAAGGCTTTCCAGAGACGGAATGCTCTGAAGATTGTAGTTTGACAGCATGGTGGCCCAGACTAGGAACAGTTTATGTAGAGATACATAGATGGAAGAGGATGGTGACATGGTAGCTTGGAAGTAGCAGGAAAAGGTGACTTGAAAGTGGCAGGTTAGGTTTCAGTTGTAAAAAGCATAGTTTTCATACTTAGGCATCCTGACTTTTCCAGTAGGTGGCCCTTTCAAAAGGCAGGCAAAGATGCACTGTCTCTCCCATTGCTTGGTGCTGCAGAGTGATATAAGGGGCTTGTACATGCTAGGCTGCACGATAACCCACTCCTCAGCTTCCTATTGTTTTTTTCTTTTTAAAAAAAATTTCTTTTGGTTTTTAGAGATAAGGTCTTTCACTGTAGCTCAGGTTGGTCTGGAATTTACTTCATAGTCCTCCCATAGTCCTTCAACAAATGACTCTTGCCTCTACCTTCTGAGTGCTAAAATTATGGTAATTACAGACTGTGCTACTGTGCCTGAAGGATGATTTTTATTTATTTTTAGTTTTTCAATATTTTTTCCAATATGCACATTCTTAACTTTTAATTACTATATGTGAATTTGAAGCCAGATTATGGAGTGATACAGTATGTCAAAAGCCAAGGGCTGGGATGTTTGGGGCCTGCATCAATTGTAGAGGCCCTTGTTTTACATTTTCATGACCCTGAATTTGCCCCTGAATGGTGTGAGTGTATTTGTGTTCACTCATAATCGTAACTATTCAAAATAATTAGTTAAAACTTAGTGTATACTATTTTGATATTCTGTCTTTTTAACTCATTTTTTTATTTTGTGTATGCATGTTCGTATAGTGGGAGTGGGTGGGTAAGTGTGTGCTGTGGTGGGAATGTGCAGATCAGAGGACAACTTTTGGGGCTCGATTCTCTTTTTCACCTCTTTTTTTTTGACTGGGTATCATTTTAGCCCAAACTAACTTCAAACTCAGCGTAGCCCACATTGGTCTCAAATTTGAAGCAGTCCTCGTGCCTCAGTCCCCACATACAGAAATTGCCAATGTGAACTACCACACTTGGCTCAGCATTTTGATTTACTAGTTATGAAAACATCATGCTGACTGGAGAATGATGGAAGAAATACAGAAAAGATACATAATTGATGAAGGCATCAGTGTTTTGCTATGTTGTTACATTGTTAAACTCCGCTTGTAGGCTGTAGGTCATCTTTGTCTCTGTCTTCCTCAGAGTTGCCAAGGCAGTCCCAGGCCCCCGGGGCTCCAGGCATTGTCTCAGCTCAGCCTCCTGGAGTAGCTAGAGTTGCAGGTGGTTGTGAGCTGTCCCATCTGGGCCTAGGTTCCAAACTGCAGTCCTTTGGAAGAGCAGTACCCACTGCTAATCTCTTTCCATGTCTCTTGCCTACGAAAATCTGTTTATAAGTTGTTCTGGGGGTTGAATTCAGGGCTTCCTTCATGCCTAAATGGAAGGTCTTTGGAAAGATTGAGGAGAAAGGGAATGTTGGTGAAAGGAGAGGAGAGAGAAGCCAGGCATGAGACAGAGAAGGAAAAAACTTTATTCAGAATATATTTTAACTTGTTTTCTCTAACCAAAGAACTAAAACTGATAACATGAAAATAGTTAGCTGATAAAATATATACCAGTGGCTCTCAACCTTCCTAATGCTGAGACCTTTTTGTTGTTGTTGTTTTAAAGATTGATTTATTTACATAAGAGCTCTATCTGCCTGTACACCTGCAGGCCAGAAGAGGGCATCAGATCCCAGTTTGGATGGTTGTGAGCCACCATGTGGTTGCTGGGAATTGAACTCAAGACCTCTGGAAGAACAGTCAGTGCTCTTAACTGCTGAGCCATCTCTCCAGCTTCATGCTGCAACCTTTTAATACAGTTTCTCGTGTTGTGGTGACCCCCAACCATGAAGTTATTATTATTTTATTTTGTTTAGTTTAGTTTTGTTTTTGTTTTTGTTTTGAGACAAGGTTTCTCTGTGTAGCCTTGTCTGTCCCTGGACTTACTTTGTAGACCAGGCTTGCCTCGAACTCAGAGATCCACCTGCTTCTGCCTCCTGAGTGCTGAGATTAAAGCACATCCAACTCATGAAATTATTTCAATGCTACTTTATAACTATAATTTTGCTACTGCTATGAACTGTAATGTAAATATCTGATATGCAGGATATCTGATATTTGACCTCCATGAAAGGGTCATTAGACTACAAAGGGTTGTTTGATTCCCAAGTTGAGAACATCTGGTGTATATCAACCTCTGCTTGTTCCATCCCCAAGCTGAGAACCTTGGATATGTATCTGGTGTGAGTGTGTGTGTATGTATATATACATAATATATGTATATACATACATATATAATATATATATGGTGAACTCTGGCTATGTTAATTGTTCTCAGGAGGCAGAGCGAAAGAAATGTGAGTCGAAGTTAGGGTTGCGATACAGCAGGTCAGTTACTACAACCCTATTTTAGGAAGCAGTCCTTGTCAAGTCCAGCCTGTAGTTTGTTGCCACTGTATGTGGCATGGGCTCTGTAAATAATAAGAGGCAGGATTGAAAGTGTTAAGGATTGAACCATTATGTAAATTAAGGCTTTTTTTTGGTGGGGTAATGCTCTAATTTAGGAGCATATTTGACTAGTTGCCACTGATGATATCAATATGATGATAGTTCAAAAATGTAAAGGATATGTTTATGTTTTTGTTTTCTCCTTTGAGATAAAAGGGCTTATAATATAGTCATTTAAAAACTGTCACCAGGGGCTGGAGAGATGGCTCAATGGTTAAGAGCACTATCTGCTCTCCCAAAGGACATGGGTTCAGTTCCCAGTACCCACATGACAGTTCACAACTGTCTGATTCCTAATTCCAAGGGATCTGTCACCTTCACACTAATGCACATATAAGAAAATTAAATAAATTATTAAAAAAAACAAAACAAAACCGTCACCCATTCTTTCTTAGCTTTTGAGTCCTGGAATTACAGGTGTGCATCACTATGTTTAGGTATGCTGTTTTTTTGTTTTTAAGATTTATGTATTTATTATTTATATTGCATTCTGCTTTCCTGTATACCAGAAGAGGGCACCAGATCTCATTATAGATGGTTGTGAGCCACCATGTGGTTGCTGGGAATTGAACTCAGGATCTTTGGAAGAACAGCCAGTGTTCTTAACCTCCAAGCCATCTCTCTAGTCCCTATTCTGCTTTTTTAAAGTGTGAGAGTGTTTTGTCTGCATGTGTGAATATGCACCACATTCATACACTGCCCACAGAGGCTAGAAGTAGGTGTTGGATCCCCTGGAATTAGAGTTAAGGACACTTGTGAACTGCCATGCAAGTGCTGGAAACCTAACTTGATCTTTAGGGTAGGCTCTAAGTGCCCTCACCCTCCAGAGCCATCTCAATGGCCATAGGGTATGTGTTTCAATTGAGAAAAGTGACAAATAATTTGTTTGCCTTTTTTGAGACAGTGTCTTATAAGCCCAGGCTGGCATTGAATTCTGTATGTAGCCTAGGCTGGCTTTGAACTTCTGATGCTCCTGCCTTTTCCTCCTAGTGCTGGATTTACAGGTATGAGCACCACTCACAGTTTGTGTGGTTGCTGGGGCCCACTCCAGGGCCTCCCTCATGTATGCTAGTTAAGAACGCTACCAACTAAGCTACATTTCCAGTGCTGATTGAAATAAGAAAGTTTAATTGGAGACTATGCAAGCACATAAAAAATATCAGAAATACAGAAAGTAGCCAAGTGTAGTGGCAAGTACCTGTAATGTTGGCCTTTGGGAAGTTGAGGCAGGATGTTATGCACAACAGGTTGTGGTACAGGGACATTTATTATGGGAAAGGTGAGGCAGAGACAGTGGGAAAGCTTAGAAGAGGATGGGGAGACAGAGAATCAGAGGGACAGACTGAGGGACAGGCAGAAAGAGAGAGAGAAAGAGAGAGAGAGGAGCTAAGGAGGGGTGGTAAGGCGGGAATGAGGATGTTGGGCAGTTAAAAAGTATATAAATGTAGGTTTGTTGGAAGCAGCTCTTGGCTGCCAAAATGTTTGGATTATATGGTGAAGGGGAAGCCCTTGCTCAAGAAAGTTCAGGGCAGAGGGTTGTATGTCAGCCATGCTCTGCAGCAGATAGGAACCAAGGAATGCTGGGAGAGCCTGGAGCTGTTTGTCCTGGGTCTGAAGCACACCACTCCAGTCTTTTGTTAATAATAAGTGGATAACTGGATAAAGAGGAAGTAGTCTTTTCTGGCTACTTCTGGCTGAGACTGCAAGCTCCTGGCCAACTTTAGCTACATAAGGAGGTTTTGTCTCAATATGAAAACAAGAGCTAGAGAGACAGTTCAGCTGTTAAAGGCTACACTCACAACCAAAACATCAAAATGAAAACAAGCAAAAACAGCTCTCCCAAAGGAAACCCCAGTGAAATTACAGAATTCTGTGAGTGTCAGACACGTCCCCCTGAGTGCCTCTGTAGTCCTTGCTCTGGCTCCTGGTCTTTAGTCTTATCCTCTGGATTCATTTTGTAGACCAGGCTAGCTCAAAATCACAGTGCTCCGAATGCCTCCGTCTCCCTTACTTCTGTGATTAAAGGCATGTGTCGCCATGCCTGGCTCCAGTCTTTTCTTTAAAAAAAAAAATCATTGCTTTCAATTTATATCTATCTATTTTCACTTTCGAAATTTATTTATTTTCGGCTAATCTGAAGGTAGTTATCTCAACCGATTGTTCACACTCTATTGTAGATAGAACGACACTTTTCCTCTTTTACTGCCACACTTGACTAGTCAAACAAACAAACAAAATGTAAAGACAGGGTCTCACTGAATAGGTTTGCTGCCTGGAACTCACTCTGTAGACCAGGCTGGCCTTTACAGAGATTTGCATGCCTTTGCCTCCTGAGTGCTGGGTTAAAGGTTTGCCAAGTTGGGTTGTTTGTCTGTGTGTATGTGTGCGTGAGTGCACATGAAGGTGTGGAGACCAGAGGAGGACAACTAGCTGGAGTACATTCTCTCTCTTTCTCACTCTCTCTGTGTGTTTCTCTAGGGTCTCACTTTAAAGTCTAGACTGGCCTGAAGCTCACAGACATCTACCTTCTGCCTTTCCAATGCTGGAACTAAAGGCATGTGTGTGCCACAAAGCCTGCTTAGTTGCAGTCTTTCTATGACAACTTGACTTTTGTTTTCTTTCTCCTGAAACCCTCTATATAGATCAGTCTGTTCTCCAGTTTACAGTGCTCCTCTCCGTTTGGCTTCCCAAGTGATGGGATTGCAGTCATGTCATAGAATGCTTGTCTTTTTTTTTTGTTTAAAGATTTTATTTATTTTATGTATATGAATGTTCCACCTGCATGTACACCTGCACACCAGAAGGCACCAGATCTCATTATAGATGGTTGTGAGCCACCGTGTGGTTGCCGGGAATTGAACTCAGAACCTCTGGAAGAGCAGCCAGTTCTATTAACCACTGAGCCATCTCTCCAGCCCCTAGAATGTCTGCCTTGACAACTTGATTCTTTGTTTCTTTTGATAGTAAAAATTTAATGATTCATGGTGTATTTACTCATTTGCTCTGTAAAATTGATTAAGGAGTCAGGAATATTTGTTTGCTTTTATTTTTTGTTTCTTGAGACCTAGTCTTGCTATGTAGCCCAAGCTTTAAACTCTCACTATTCTCTGCTTCAACCTCCCCAGTGCTAGGACTATAGCTGTCTGCCAGTATGCCTCAGACATTTTTTCTTGTTTTAAATTTTTATATTTTTATGTATGTCTTATTTAGGCTTTCTGTTGCTGTGAAGAGACACCATGACCAAGGCATTTAATTGGGGCTTGCTTACAGCTACAGCGGGTTGGTCCATTGTCATCATGGTGGGTGTGTGGGAGCTTGGTGCAGCTGCCAAATCTGAGAACTTTATATTTCTGATCCACACCTACTAGGCAGAGAGCCACTGGGCCTGGCTTTTTGTTTTGTTTTGTTTTGTTTTGTTTTGTTTTGTTTTGTTTTCTTCTTTGAGACAGGGTTTCTCTGTGTAACCTTGGCTGTCCTGGACTTGCTTTGTAGAAGAGGCTGGCCTCAAACTCAGAGATCTGCCTGTCTGCCTCCTGGAGTGCTGGGCTTTTATGGAATGTCAGTGTCCACCCCCCAGTGACACTCTTCCTACAGTAAGGTCTAGTCTTTGGAATCCTTCTCAAGCAGTTCACCACCCAGGGACCAAGCATGAAAATACATGAGCCAGCGGGGCCTGTTCTCATTCCAGCCACCACTGGGTTTGGAGGTATTTTGCCTATAAGCAAGTCCTTTATGCCTGTAGAGGTCAGAAGATCACCTGGAACTGGAGTTAGAGGTGGTTGTGAGCTCCAATATGGGTTCTGGGAATTGAACCAGGGTCCTCTGCAAGAACAACCAGTGCTCTTAACTTCTAAGTTAATCTCTCCAGCGCCTGCTTTGGACATTTTTATACAACTTATAGTTGATGAAATGTAGTGTTAATGGTCAACTCTAAAAAAGTGTCCTTTTTTTGTCTGATACCTGTACCCCATCTATAATGATGTGATCTTGTTTTCTTGGTGCTCTGAATTGAACCCAGAGCTGGCATCTGTACTAGTCTAGCACTCTACAATTATACTAACCCATGGCTTCCTTTTTCTTAGGAAACACAGAGTTCAAAGCATACTTGAACTCAAAATATCATAGCAGTTATCTCGAGCTCATTCTGTGAATTAGAGATGAGTAATTTGGATATGAGTTTTCATTATTTGTTGTGGGGGCCTGTCTTGAAGGGCAGGGAAAGCCTGTGTGTATGGTATGCTTCATGAAGGTGTCTATCATAAAGGTCCTAGGAAAAGGTGTGAATTTTGCTGTAACATATGATTAAGAGCGAGCAGAGTGTAGAGCAGTATTTGCGATTCTTCTAGGAAAACTTGAGATGCATTCTGGAGGGGAGTTACCTTTGCTGTCATCAGGTAGCCAATCTGCAAAGCCAGGAGCCCAGCCTAGGAGGCCATTCCAGCCCGATGCTTCTGCCTTCCCTCAAGAAAAGCCGTTCAGAGCTCTGCTTCACCAAGCTGAGGAGGAGATGGAGGATGCTGGACTCTTTATTCCAACGGGTAGGTTTTCTTTTTCTTTTTTTTTTTAAGATTTATTTATTATGTATACAATATGTGTTTACATGTACACCTGTACTCCAGAAGAGGGCACCAGATCTCATTTCAGGTGGTTGTGAGCCACCATGTGGTTGCTGCGAATTGAACTCAGGACCTTTGGAAGAGCAGCCAGTGCTCTTAACCTCTGAGCCATCTCTCCAGCCCTTTTTCTTTGTAATTAAAACAGACCAAAAATAATTGCAGCAGCACTAGAGCAATAGACTGTTGCAGTGTAGAGTATGCATATAATGACTGCACGTATGAGAAGCTGGAGTTTCTCTGTGGATAAGGGCAGTGTCTGGAGTTCTCCCCTACAAGTCAGCCTTGTTTTTCCTTTCAGTTACTCCTCGCTCCTTGGTAGTAATGAATCTTGACTTCTCAGCATGTGTTCATTCAGTCTGTCTTGATAAAATGAATGGTATCAGATGTATTCCTTTTTGGTGCTGGTTTTCTAGTCAATGTTATATGTATGAAATTCATTCATATTGCCTAAAATTGCTGATTGTTCATTATCATTGCTATTTAATGCTCTGTTGTTTGAATATTCTGTTTTCATTTTTTTCTGGTAAATAAACCTAGAACTTTTGCATGCTTGCCATAAAGCATTTTACCCCCAAGCCATATTACCAGCATTTTAATTTTTTCTTGGTTGGTAATTAGGAGTGTTGGCTAGGCATGGTGTTGCATGACTGGAATCCCAACACTTGAGTGTTGGGGGTGAGGTAGAGACCAGCCTGAGATAGACACTGCTTCAGAAAGTAAGTAGCTGTGAGGTCCTGAGTAACTTTCCTCCTTACTGGCCTGTGTGCTTTGCTGTTGTGTGCACAGACACTAGTACTTCTCAGCCTTTAAAACTTTACCCATTCTTGCAGGTGTGCAGTGGTATTGCATTACAGTTTTAGCTTGTACTTCTCAAGTGAGTGATGACGTGGAGTGTATTCCTATGCATTATTTCCTCTGGAGAAATGTTCGTTGTTGTGTTGTTTATTGTTAAACTGAAAAAGGTGTTTGTTTGTTTTTTTTTAGTACAGTTTTACTTGGACAGCCAAGCCGTATTCAACTTTAATATCCTTCTGCCTTAGTTTCTCTTTCACTGGGATTTGTTTGTTTGTTTGTTTCAATACAAGGTTTCTCTGTGTAGCCTTGGCTGTTCTGGATTTGCCTTGTAAACAGATCTGCCTGCCTCTGCCTCCCTGTGTGCTGGGAGTATAGGCTTGCGCCACCGCACCCAGTTTATTCATTTTTTTGAGAGAGGTTCTCTCTGTTATGTAGCCATGGCTGTCCTGGTACTTATAATGTAGACTAGGCTGGCCTCAGACTCTCAGAGATTAAAGGTGTGTTACAAACAACCAAAATAAACAAACAAACAAATAAACGGGCTGGAGAGATGGCTCAGAGGTTAAGAGTACTGGTTGCTCTTTCAAAAGTCCTTAGTTCAAGTGCCAGCACCCACATGGTCAAGTCTTTGTACATCTAAGCATGCTCTTTTCTTCTGAGTCTGTATCCCCAGCCTGTAGTTTTACATGTTCATACAGGTATAGATGGTTCATTCAGATTGTTTTTTTTCCCCTTGAGGTAAGGACTTTTTTTTCAATTATTAGATTAATATTTATTAAAATGTCAAGGTAGACATTTAGTCCTTCATTCAATCCAAATAATTTAAAAATATTTTGTAGATTCATTTATTTTACCTTATATGTGATGAGCCTGCATGTTTATATGTGCACTGCGTGTATTCTGGTGCCTGGGGAAATCAGAAGATTTTGGGTTTCTTGGAACTGGAGATAATGCATGTTTGTGAACTATGATGTGGGTATTGGGAATTGAATTCCATCCTCTGCAAGAGCAACAAGTGCTCTTAACTATAGAGCATCTCTCCAGCTGCACCACACAATATCTTTGAGTATTTGCTTTCCAGGAATAATTTTTCTTTTCCAAGTATTCTTAATGGAAATGACATATCTTTCAATAATATAATCTGGGTATTCAGTTGTTCCTCATTTTCACTCTTATACCAACAATGTTGCCTTTTCTTTTCTTTTTAATTTTAACATTATTTTATGTGTGTTGGTGTGAAGGTGGGAGGCCTTCTGGAAGTGGAGTTATAGACGGTTGTGAGCTGCCATGTGAGCGCTGTTAGTACTCTTAACCACTGAGCCAGAATTGCCTTTCCTTTCCTTTCCTTTCCTTTCCTTTCCTTTCCTTTCCTTTCCTTTCCTTTCCTTTCCTTTCCTTTCCTTTCCTTTCCTTTCCTTTCC
>CM053764.1:30925538-30944215 GCA_028658305.1 Pachyuromys duprasi
TGGGACTTGAACTCAGGACCTCTGGAAGAGCAGCCAGTGCTCTGAGCCATCTCTCCAGCCCCAATATCGCCTTTTTCAATAGTAAGTTTGCCCCAAATCTCTGCCTGACTTTCATTGAGAAATAAAATTAGTACCAGACTACCTCATGATACAGGCATTTAGTGATTTTATCTGTCTGTCTATGCTGAACCTTTATGGGGTAGATTTTCACCTAGATGTGCTTCACCTCTGGGGGTTAGGTATCCCCTGTTGGAGTATTCCTAATAGCTCTAGGTTAGGCTGTCTGTCATGGGGGTCTAGCTCTTCTGAGTTACTTTATGTAAGAGGCAGGGTTGGATTTCTTTTTTATTTGTTTGTTTGCATGTGGAGATTTCATTGTTGGAGCATTGTTGGAAAATCTTTCACTAGAGATTGTCTTATGAAATAGTTGCTTGGCCTGTTTGTATCCTTCTTTATTCCCTGTTTCTTCTAGTCTCTCTGTTGTGCCTAACCTTTACCAGCACTATCCAGGATTTTTTGTTGTTGTCTTGTTGAGACAGTTTGTGTTTTGTAGACCAGGAAGACCTAGAACTCATGACATACCCAGGCTAGAGGGCTGAGCTCTCAATCCTATTTCAGCCTTCTATGTACTATATTACAGGTGTGAGCTACTTGTCTCACAGTCTTCTTTTTTCTTTTCTTTTTCTTTCTTTCCTAATTTTTTTTTTTTTTGAGACTGTCTTTCTCTTTGTAACCCTGGCTATCCTGGAACTCACTATGTAGACCTGGTTGGCCTTGAACTCACAGAGATCCACCTGTCTCTGCCTCCTGAGTGGTGGAATTACAGGCGTATGCCACGATCCTCCTGAGACTTTTTCACTTTCATTTATTAGTCTTTAATTTTTTTCTTTTGGTTGTTCATTTTTTTCCTCAACTTTGCATGGCTTTACTGCCCTGACCCCCAAAGTGTATGGCTCCCCCCCCCCCCCCCGTTTTTTTGAGATATGGCCTCACATGTATGGCCTAGAACTTGTTAATGTAGCTGAAGCAAATTGATGGTGATTGTGCGTGTTTGTGTGTGCATGCATGCATGCACCGTGCTTTTACATCTGAGGTCAGAATACAACTTGTGGGAGTTGGTTCTCTCCTACCATGTGGGTCCTAGGTATCCAACTCAAGTCATTGTGTTTGGTGACAGGAATCTATTGGCTGAGCCATCTTGCTGACCCATGAATATTTTTCCTTTCAGTGAGTCATGTTTTTTACTTTAGTTTGAAGCCCCGGTCCTCTGTCTCTCTTTTTCTCTCTTTCTCTTGTTAAAATATGGAATGCTTCATGGATTTTTGTGTTAACCTTGCACAGGGTCCATGTTAATCTTCTTTGTATTGTTCCAGTTTTAGTATATATGCTCTTGAATCGAGCCCTGCTTTATTTTATTGTTTTTTTTTTTTTTTTTTTTTTTAAGTGTTGGAAAAGGAACCCAGGGCCCTTGGTTAGGCTAGCATAATTTGCAGCCTTTTGGTTATATCTTGGCCTTGTTTTCTTAGTCTTGCTTTGGTTTTATAGAGTTTCTTGAATCTGAGATTTGATGTCTGATTCTCTTATGTCTCCTCAAGAAGTGGGGATTACAGGTTTATGTTATGCTGTGGATTGAACCCAGGGCGTGTGCCATTGTGCTTAAGTTTTATGTGGTTTTGGGGATTGAACTCAGATCCTCATGCTTGTATGGTAAGCACTTAACCCATTGAGTATCTCCTCAGCTTTCATATAGGGTTTATTTTAAGGTTTATTTATTTTTACTTTATGTATATGAATGTGCTTGGTGCCTTCAGAGGCCAGAAGAGTATGTCTGGTCCTCTGGAACTGGAGCTAACTCACATGGAGGTAACTCACATGGTTGTGAGTTACTGTGTGGGTGCTGGGAACTGAACCTGGCTTCTGTGAGAGTACAGCTAATACTGTTGACCACTTAGCCATCTCTCCAGCCCTAACATACATACATACATACATACATACATACATACATACATACATACATATATATATATAATGCATCTTTTTTCTTTATTTTATATATTTTTAACATAGAAGATTGTGTTAATTTTTTTTAAAGATTTATTTATTTATTATGGATATAATGTTCTATCTGCATGTACACCTGTATGCCAGAAGAGGGCACTAGATCTCATTATAGATGGTTGTGAGCCAGCATGTAGTTGCTGGGAATTGAATTTATAGCCTTCGGAGCCATCTCTCTAGCTGGATTGTGTTAATCTTAATCTTCGATAACTCCTACTTTTCAACTAGTAGCAAACTAGAGATAGCAAAACAGGACTTGCCTTGTTTATGTGTTTGTGATAATCTCTCCTAATTTACTAGAATTTTACAGTAAAGTTTTCCCTTTTGTCTGTATATGTGCTGCTTTTCTGTAGAGTAGGGATACTTTACTTTTCTCTCTTTTTGTTTAAGTTCAGAGTAGATGTTTAAGTTAGTGTTCCTTGTTTCCTTTTTGTCGAACAAATGGTATGATAATTATACTTTTTCTTTCTTTTTTTTCTTTTCTTTTCTTTTTTTTTTTTTTGAGAAATGTTTTCTCTGTGTAGCCTTGGCTATTCCAGATGACACTTTGTAGACCAGGCTGGCCTGGACCTCAGAGATCTGCCTGCTTTTGCCTCCTCAGTGCTGGGATTAAAGGCTTGTGCCACCACTGCCCAGTTGTAGTATTTTATTGGCTTTAAAGCTCTTGGGTAAGTTGTGTTTCCTTTAATTTGCATAAAATTCCCAGGTAGCCATATTTTACAAAAGAAAACATTGGAGACTATCACCATGATAACCTCGTTAACCTGTGGAATTGGGACACAAACCTAGGGTTTCTGACATATTATCTGATCTGTATTAGAGTAACAACTTCACTGCAGAGTCTAGAACTAGAATGTTCAGTGACTGATACCTGCCGTGGTGTCCTTAACTTTTAATCTTGCAGTTTGGAACTTTAGTCAGGAGGATGAGAAGTTGAAGGCTGGCCTGGGGTAAACATAAAGGGCCCTTTGCCAGAAACAAACAAAAAACATTATTGCTTCTCTATAGCCCTGTTTGTATATGTGGTTTTAGTTACATGTATACATGTGTTTCTGTGTGGATACATGTGTGTGAGTATGGGTTCTGTTGGAGAACATACGTGTCACTTTAGTTATAGGCAGTTGTGAGCCACTTGACCTGTGAGCTGAGAATCAAACATTAGTTTTCTGAAAGAGCAGTGCATTCTCTTAACCACTGAGCCAACTCTCCAGCCCTTTTATTTTTGTATTTGAGATAGACTCTCACCTATGTGTCCTATATCTCAATATGTAGCCTGGGCTAGACTTGAACTTGAAGTAGTTACCTTGTCTCAGCCTTTAAGGTGATAGGAGATTATAGATACAAGCTTCTAGGAGTGGGTCTTTCCTTTGAATTTTTTTTATGATATAAATGTACAGTTTATTTTATTACAGCTTTAATTTTCAGTTACTTTTGGTTAGAACATCTAAAGCATTTTAGGGCCAAACTTAAAATAGTAGTCATGATTTGTTGCAGTAGTTTATTTTTTATAATTTTCGTTTTATTTTATATTAATTACAGGTTATTTACTTTGTATCCCAGCCATAGCCCCCTCCCTCATTCCACCACAACCCCACTCTCCCTCCCTCATCTCCTCCTTGCCCCTTGCCAAGTCCACTGATAGGGGAGGTCCTTTTCCCCTTCCATCTGACCCTAGCTTATCATGTGTCTTCAGTACTGCCTGCAATGTCCTCCTCTGTAGCCTAGCAAGGCTGTTCCTCCCTCAGGATGGGGGAGTTCAGGTTGGCCAAAAACTCCTGATTCTTCTGCCTCTATTTGCCAAATACTGGGATTATTGGTGTGGACTGTGTTATTCATTGTGGACTGTGTTATTCATTGTATTCCTTTATTTTTTTTTATATTCCTTTTTTTTGTTAAAATTATACATATTAGAAGTAATATAGGTAAATGATATGTGTCCAGATATTTGACAGATACCAAAGCCAAAACATTCTAATTCTAGACTCTGCAGTGAAATTGTTACTCCATACAGATCAAATAATATGTCAGAAACCCTAGGTTTGGATCCTAATTTCACAGATTGATGATGTTACCATGGTGATGGAGTCTCCAATGTTTTCTTTCGTAAAATATGAATGTCTTCCCACCAGGGGCTTTCTTCAAATGGAATGAAGTGGAATCTGTATTTGTATGCATGCATTTAATGTGCATTGTTCAGGCAGTGATGCCATGGTGCGCGTATGGGTGTTAGAGGACGACTTGGCGGAATTGCCTCTCCCCTTTGCCTGTGGGTTCCAGGCCTTGGCCTCAAGCAGTTTTTTTCTGCTGGGCTTTCATGTTAACCTCTCTTATTTTTTATTTTATACAAATATTTTCTAAGTTTAACTAATATGTTCACCTGTGTGTATTATTTATTATTTTTAAAAACTATATGTGATGAACTTTTTGCTGCATGTATACTTGTATATTTGCCTGCATGTATATTTGTGCCTGCAGAGGCCAGAAGAGGGCCTCTGGACCTCCTGGACCTGGAGTTACAGACAGTTGTGAGCCACTGTGTGGGCACAGTGAGTTGAACCTTCCTCTAGAAAAGAAGTCAGTGTTCTTAACCACTGAGCCATCCCTCTAGCCCTCGCCCCCCTTTAAGATAGGGTTTCACTGTGTAACCCTGGCTAGACTGAAATCTATGTAGACCAGGCCGTGAACTAACAACCAGCTTCTTTCTGGGATTAATGGTGCATGGTCAGCATGCCCAGAAAAGCAGAGGTTTCTTTATGTAGTTCATGTTACTCTTTATGTATTCTACTGGCCTAGAACATGTAACCCTCCAGTCTACTCATCCCAGGGTGTTGCAGATTTGCCACCAGAACTGTCAGGGACACTTCTGTCTGTTACCAAATAGTTTGTCTGTATATGTTTCATGAGTGTTAACTTTTTCTTTTTCTCCCCCTCCCCTTTCTTTCTTTCTCCCTTCCTTTTTTTAGTCAGGGTTTCTCTGTGTAGCTCTGGCTGTCCTGGAAATCTCTCTATAGACTAGGCTGGCCTCCTGAGTGCTAGGATTAAAGGTGTGTGCTATCACTGCCTAGCTTGTGGTAGCTTTATTTATTTTTTTTTGAGACAAGGTTTCTGGAACTTACTCTGTAGTCCAGGCTGGCCTCTGCCTCCCTAGTGCTGGGATTGAAGGTGCTACCAATACCTCACTGAGTGTTATCTGTTATGACTGGTATGTTACCAGCTTCATAATAAACCAGCAATGCCACATCATGGTATTTGGTTTTCAGTCAGATAGTAGGAAGGTTGGTTTTCTTTCACTGTTGGTTTGGACCTAAGTTCCTACAGAAGTTTTTTAGGAGAGTCTGATGATGTTCTTCTTGGTTTACTTGTAGAAGAGCAAGACAGTGAAGAAACTGATAAAAGGAAAAAAACTAAAAAGGGGAGAGTCTGATGATGTTCTTCTTGGTTTACTTGTAGAAGAGCAAGACAGTGAAGAAACTGATAAAAGGAAAAAAACTAAAAAGGGTACCAAGAGGAAACGAGATGGAAAGGGTCAAGGGCAAGGAACGATGGCATATGACCCGAAACTGGATGACATGCTGGATCGGACTTTAGAGGATGGTGCCAAGCAGCACAATCTGACTGCTGTCAATGTCCGAAACATTCTGCATGTAAGTAGCAGTGGGTAGCCACATATTCTGCATAGCAACTTCCCATAGAGAAAAAAATAGACCCAGAAATCCCTTGACTCTTGCTATATGAATTAGCAATTTTGTCCTTTATGTGTGACAAACTGTCTTACTTCCCAAAACAGCTTTCTCTCTGCACTCAGCACAAATATGAAGTATGAACAGGTGTTGAGAGGATGAACTCCCTGTACCTCCTTCCACTGATCTAACCAATAATGTTAACACTATGTTAGAAAAACATCCATAGTAGTTGGTAGTGCTTTGAATATATGTAAAGAATGACTTTGAGAGCTAGCAGAGTCTTTGCTTTGCATGCACACCAATGGCATGCGTTCTATCCCCAGCAAGATTAAGAGAAAAAAAAATACCTTTGATACATAATTTTCTTCTATTTCTTACCTGGGTTTGCACATTCCTTGTTGTAGTAACAGGGAATGAGTGGGGCCATTTGTTGCCGCATTGTTTTAACACTTGAACCTGTCTTCTTTATCTTTAGCTATCTTGCTGGATCTCAGTTTGGAGCTGTTTGAGAATCTAGCTACTGTTTATCCTTCACAAAAATCTAGTTGCAGAGTTGTATAGAGATGAATTTAGTCCAGATGACAAATCCCTTGGCCTAAAGTGGGATTTCATCTCTCTTCTCCAGGAAGTAATTACAAATGAACATGTTGTAGCCATGATGAAAGCAGCCATCAGTGAGACAGAAGACATGCCACTGTTTGTGAGTAGTTTCTTGTCACTCTTTCCATGTCATGGAAACTTTCGAAGTGTGTGAGGGCATATAGGAGTTTGTAAACAACTTGACATAATCTCAGTCTTGAAAAAAATCACATTATGACTTTTATTGGCTATTTTGTTCCTATATCTCCCTTCTTAGGAGCCTAAGATGACTCGCTCTAAACTGAAGGAGGTTGTGGAGAAAGGAGTGGTATGTGTTCTGGGTTTCTCTTTATCTTGGGAAGTAGAATCTTGTTCTAGGTTATTCATAGAGAAGAAATATGTGAACAGTTTTGGTCTGGGTTTACCTTTTGAAAGAATTATGTGCGAGCTGAGGCTCTTGGTTCTATGTAGGAATGCTTGCCTAATGTACATGAGATTACAAGTGTGAGCTCCACTGCCCAGTTTTCCATGAGGCGTCCTGGCGTGAGTCAGAGGCAGCCGGGTTACACCCCTGCTTAGTGGTCCTTTCTTTCTCCTCTGTGAAGCTTTGCTGTTGGGTTGAGTTAGGGTCACACTCTGACCCGGGCTGACTTGGAATCTTCTTTGTAGCTCAGGCCCTTCGGAACTTTTGGCATTCTTCCTCTCCCAGCTCTTGTGAGTGCTGGGACTATAAAGCCCAGATCTTTGAGAATAATGTGTCAGTGACAGTCAATACCTTAGTCCACTGTAGCTACATGCTAAGTAGATAGTTCTGATTATCAGTAAAAGGAAAAGCAGCTTCATGTTACTACTTATATTCTTTTTGATAGGTAATTCCAACTTGGAATATTTCACCAATTAAGAAAGCCAGTGAAATCAAGGTAAATTTAGAAGAAGTCATTGATACTCTTTTCCCAAAATACTTTATCAGTTTTGAAACCTAACTACTTGCTCTGTATTCACTACTTTGTAGACCTATCTTTTTTTTTTTTTTTAAATTATAGGTTTGGGTTTTTCCATTCTGTTACACCTAACCTTGTACTTCATGGAACCATACAAACCCTGCCTGTGTTGTTTGATGTGGCTGCACATTAGACTCACAGAATTATTTTCCCCTAATATCTTTATTTTCCAACTGTGTGTGACTTGTGCTTCCTCTCCCTCCCGCCCTCCCGCCCTCCCTCCACCCTCCTTTCTTCCCATCTGTTCTGCTGCTGTTGCTGGAACTCAGAGCATATGCATGGTGAGCGTGCATTGTGCCTCTGAGCTCTCTGTTCTCCAGCCCCATCCATTTCTTTCTCTCTCTTATTTCATTTTTACTTATTTATTGTGTGTTGAGCGGAGGAAGCACCTGCATGTCCTGTGGAGACTAGAGGATGACAATTAGGGGAATTGGTTCTCTCTTGCGATACTGGTCCCGAGGGCTGAACTCAAATCACTGGGTTTTGCCTTTATCTGCTGAGGCACCTTTCTGCACACCCCGCTCTCCCCATT
The DNA here is from genome assembly GCA_028658305.1 of Pachyuromys duprasi. Classification (NCBI taxonomy): domain Eukaryota; kingdom Metazoa; phylum Chordata; class Mammalia; order Rodentia; family Muridae; genus Pachyuromys; species Pachyuromys duprasi. The sequence continues at coordinate 30,933,392 of CM053764.1, forward strand.
TTTTTTTTTTCCTATTAAAGCAGCCTCCACAGTTTGTGGATATTCACCTCGAAGAAGATGATTCCTCAGATGAAGAGTACCAGCCAGATGAAGAAGAGGAAGATGAGACAGCTGAAGAGGTCAGTGCGTGCTCAAGTTAATGAAGAGTGGAATCAGGCTTCATGAGGAAGGTTTATTTGGTGACTTAGTATTGCCACCCACACTGTAGAGATGATTGACACATGGCTCTCTTTTCTAGTAATCGCTTTGCTGTGATGAGTTTATCTCTTCAAACTCCCTAAATATTTAAGCTTACATTATGAAATGTAACACAAAGGTGTGCTATAGGTCTGGAAAGATGGCTCAGAGATTAAGAGCACTGGCTGTTTTTCCACAGTTCAATTCCCAGCAACCACACGGTGGCTCATAACCATCTATAATGAGATCTGGTGCCTTCTCTTCTGGTTTGTAGGCACATATATGCAAGCAGAATACTGTGTAACTAAGAAATAAAACTAACCAAAAAAAAGCTGTACTATTATCTCAGCACTGGGGAAGTGGAGGTAGGAAGGTTGGTTTCAATTTTACCCTCAGCTGTTCAATATGTTCTAGATGCTATCTTAGAAACCAACAGGCAAGCTGTACCCCTGCCCTGAATTTTTGATGTATATTTCCAGTTTCTCTTTATAGTTACATCACCTCCATAACTGTTACCTAATATACACCAATATATCACCTAATATATATCTCTATATAATACGTCTTTCTATTTATGGACTTTATTTTATCTATCTGTCTGTCTATCTATCTGTTTATTTAATTTAGAGAAAGGGTCTTACTGTGTAGCCCTGGCTGGTCTGGCGTTCCCTGGGTAGATCAAGTTATCCTCAGTGGCATAGAGATCCCTACTGCCTTTACCTCTTGAGTGCTGGGGTTAAATGTATTTGCCGCTATGGTTGTCTGTGAAGACTTTTCAAAAAAGGTTTTTCTTCTCTCTCTTTTTTGTTAATGCCTTACCCTTTAACATTTTATCATGAGATGAGGCTTTTCTTTTTTGGGCTGTTAAGTCATTGAAAATTTAATTTCTTTCTTTGACATATGTAATTGTATATATTACATATATTCTTCCTATGACAATTTTACCTATGTGTATGTGTATATTTTGGCGTGTGTTGGGTTTGTTTGTGTGTATGTGTGTGCCACAGTTTGCTTGTGGAGATTGGAGGACGTACTGGTAAGGGTTGATTCTTCCCTTCCACCATGTGGGTCTGGGGAGTCAAGCTCAGGTGGTCAGGCTCGGTGCACACACCTCGTCACCTGCTGTGCCACCCTGCCAACCCGGATCCTAAATGACTGCTGTTTTGTGCTTTATTCTATTGTGACATTTCGTGCTCTGGACGGAGGTTGGGGCACACACGTCAAAGTGCACTGGGTTTGTTTTAGAGCTTATTGGAAAGTGATGTTGAAAGCACTGCTTCGTCTCCACGTGGAGTGAAGAGATCCAGACTGCGGCCGTCTTCTGAAGTGGCTGAGACAGATGAGGAGAGTGGCATGTTGTCAGAGGTAAACCAGCGTCAGTCAAGAGAGACTTTAGATAAAATATATGAGCAGTGGCTTCCTTTTATAAGTAGCTGATCTATCAGTCCTTCGAGTGAATGAACAGCTAAGAGATGACTGAGACCTCGCTGTGGTCAACGAGGTTTTCTGAGTTCTCATGTTTTTATACTGTCTTTAAAGCCAAGCAGTGTTCTGTCTGCCTTACTGGAAATAGGATGAGACCTAGTTAGAGCTGTGTGTTGAAGTTGCCATTCATCTGTTTCCATCTAGAAAAGAGGAAAATGGTCACATTAAGTGCAAGCCCTGACTTTCTCTCTCCCATCCTTTCTTCCTAACACAGTGTCCTTTTTAATCAGGTTGAGAAAGCTTCCGCTCCTGCTCTCAGGCACATCAGTGCTGAGGTAGTGCCCATGGGGCCCCCGCCGCCTCCCAAACCAAAGCAGACCAGAGACAGCGCTTTCATGGAGAAGTTAGATGCGGTGGATGAGGAACTGGCATCTAGTCCTGTCTGCATGGATTCTTTCCAGGTAAGTATCGCAACTCTGAGTTGCTGAGTAAATAACTTACAGTTATTTACTTTCTTACTGTCAGAGAAGGGAAGGGGGTTGAAAGAGATTAATTTTTTATGTAGGTGTCATGCTGTTGTCTTTGATTTGTGCTGTTTCTCTTTCAAATAAAAATGACAGTACTTTTATTTTTTATCATTATGGTTATTATTATTAATTATTACTATTTTTTTTTTTTGAGACAATGTCTGTCTGTAGAGCCCTGGCTGTGCCGGAACTTGATCTGTAGACCAGGTTTGCCTCAAACTCAGAGGTCACTGGCCTCTTCCTCCTGAGTGCTGGGATTAAAGGCACCCAGCCTGGCTGTTTTTGCTTGTTTGTTTGCTTGTTTTTAGAGACAGGGTCTTAGTATGTAGTCTTTGAAGGCTTGGAACTTGATATGTTGACAAGGCTAGCCTTAAGCAGAAGATGGTCCACCTGCCTTAGCTTTCTAGAATGCTGGGATTAGAGATACATACTACCATTCCTGACATGGCATGTTTCTGCCTGAATGGCAGTTTCTGAGAAAGGAATAAACTGTGGGACAGTATTTAAAATTGGGAAGATAAACTGGGTATAGTGGCACATGACTTTAATCCCAGCACTAAAACCAAAACAACAACACCAAAAAGTAATGTTAGGGCTGGAGAGATGGCTCAGAGATTAAGAGCACTGGCTGTTCTTCCAAAGGTCCTGAATTCAGTTCCCAGCAACCATATGATGGCTCATAACCATCTATAATGAGAGCTGGTGCCCTCTTCTGGTGTGTAGGCAAATATGCAGGCAGAGTACTATATAAATAATAAGTAAAAAAAAAAAAATTGTAGGGCTGCACAGATGGCTCAGTGATTAAGAGCAGCGATGCCAGGGGTGGTGGTGCACGCCTTTAACCCTGTAACTCAGGGGGCAGAAGCAGGCCCATCTCCTGAGTTTGAGGCAGGCCTGGTCTACAGAGTGAGTTCCAGGACAGCCAGGGCTACACAGAGAAACCCTGCTTTAGAAAATGGGAGTAAGGAGGTGGAGGGGGGAAAACACTGGTTGATCTTCAAAAGGACCCAGGTTTAATGCCCAGCAGCCACATGGTAGCTCACAACTACCTACAATTCCAGTTCAGGGGTTCCTGTACCCTCTTTTGTCCTTTGTGGGAATGCATGCAAATGGTGTATGTCATGCAGGCAAAAATACCTATACGCATAAAATAAAAATAAATAAGTTGAGAGCTAACAGCAGGGTTCAGCAAGTAAAAGTACTTGGTAACTGATGATCTGATTTTATTTCCCAGAACCCCATTTCCCAGGACTCATAGTGTCCTTACTACCACATGCTCCTTATGCTTTAAGAAATTCTTGCTGGGCGTGGTAGCACTATGCCTTTAATCCTAGCACCGGAAAGGCTAACAATAGGTAGATACCTGTGAGTTTGAGGCCAGCCTAGCCTGCATAGTGAATTCCTGGCTAGCCAAGGCTACGTAAAACCCTGACTCAAAAAACTAAAAACAAAACAAGCCCTCCCAAACCTCGGCATTGTAGTATCGATGCCTGTCATCCTCTTAGGGAGGTAGGGACTGGGGAACACGCTGAAGACCAGCTTGAGCTCATGAGACTATGACTCAAAAGTCAAGTGAAGGACACAGAAGATGGTGAGTGCCATCCATATACAGTCTGCCATCTTAGGGGAGTGTACCAGGGAAAGCCAAAAAATAAAACCAAAACCAAACAAACAAATAGAAACCTAACAGAAAAGGAATGTTTTTTATTTGTTTGTTTGTTTAGACAGGATAGAGGCAGATGGATCTCTCTTTGGGTTCAAGGCCAGCCTGGTCTAGATAATCCTTGTCTTAAAAAAAAAAACAATTTAAGAAGATCATGTTTGATTCATTTCAAAGATGCAGGGATCATTCATCATTTACAAATCAATAAACATATTGTTATTTTTGAATATTTATTAAGCTCTAGAGGTTTATTTAATGACCTGGCTAGGGCCCCCCCCCATCAAGGCAGAGACCTTTTAGTTTATTTAAATAAGCCTTAGGCATAATAACTGGGCAGGTATGATTTAAAGTAGTAGTCTAGGCTAGTCTGGCTCTCACCCAACTGCGTTCCCCAAGTTACTTGCCGATCAGTTGTGCCGTCTGGGCTGGATCCGCTCCGTCACGTCCTCCTTCTCCCTCTTCTTCCTTCTGTCCCTTTCTCCCCTTCTCGTGGTCTCATGGACCCCACCTCAGACCTGCAGCCTGGAGCCGAGCTCTGCCTACCTCTCTATTCTGTTCAGCTATTGGCTGTCAGCAACTTTATTTAACCAATCAGAGAATACTGGGAAGCAAAGTTTATGCAATATATTTTGGTGTAGGTGAGAATGTATTTGTCTGAATTGCAACCAGATCTTACAGGCCAGCATTTAGCATTTGAAGACACAGTAGCAAAAGGCCAACCCTTAAATTTCCCCCTTTTTGTCTAAATAAAAAGGCTCTTTCTCTTAAATAATAAACTGTATGAAACAGTTATGAAATATGAAACAATTATGAAAACTAGCATGGGGCTGTAGAGTTGGCTCAGAAGGTAAGAGCACTGGCTGCTCTTCCAAAGGTGCTGAGTGCAATTCCCAGCAACCACATGGTGGCTCACAACCATCTATAAGATATGGTGCTTTCTTCTGGCGTGTAGGCGTACATACAGGCAGAACACTGTATACATAATAAGTAAGTAAATCTTTAAAAAAAAACCTTTCATGTAATAATTATATTCATAATGTCCAGTCCATTTGTATTTGTCAACTTAGGAGGAAGTACTCTGCTATCTGTCCTATCTTGGTGAATTCAGGTAGTATAAACATCTCATTTGCTATCACAGCTTGTATTTAACAATCTAAAAATTTGACTTAGACCTAAAAATATCTTTTTAAAACATTTTTTAAAAAAATCCTAAACAACTTAAGTTTAATTGTGAGACTATAACTATTTAGTCTTCAGCCCTGTCAGAGACTTGAGACTGAATAAGTATTACCTGAGTTTGTAGGAAGTGTAGAGCAAGCAGCTTCCAAAATGACAGACAGGTGGCTGCCTGGACAGTGACCTTATTTTTCTCTGCAACATTGGGACATCATCTTCAGCCTTCTGGCCTAGTGTATCAGACAGACCTTTTTGGGAAGGAGAAATTATGAAGAACTGCCTTCCTTGTCTTGGCAAAGTTTGGCTGTTGACTTTTTCCCATGCATCCAGTTTGTCCATTTTGGACAGCATGCTGTCAGCAGGGCAGTTTTGGCTGGCTTGCCACTTTTGAAACAAACTTCATAAGGAGGTTCTTCCATGCCTGGTATCTTCTTTGAGGTATGCTGGGGTGCTGCCAGGAGTTGACCTGTGTCCCTGTGTCATTGTCAAAAGAATCCTTAAAATAATAATTTTTTTTTTTTCTGAGACAGGGCTTTTAATTAAAAATAAGCTCCCACTGGGCATGGTCGTGCATGCCTTTAGTCCCAGCATTCAGGAGGCAGAGGCAGTTGGATCACTGAGTTCGAGGCCATGCTGGTCTGTCTATACAGTGAGTTCCAGGATAGCCAAGGCTACACAGAGAAACCCTGTCTTGAAAAACAAAAACAAAACAAAAAATAAATTAAATAAAAGAGAGACGGAGAGACCTTAAAGACTCCATCTGAAAACTCTTAGACCTAATAAGCATTCAGCAAAGTGTCAGGATCCATCTGTCCATTCATCTGTCTCTACCTCCCTTCCTCCCTATTTATTATTTTGAGGCAGTGTCATTCTTTGGCCATAAACTCATTGAGACCATGTCACCATACTTACCTTTTCCCCTTACTTTCTTTTTTAAGATTTCATTTTTATTTATCTGTCTCTGTATATGCTACATGTGTACTGGTGTCTTGAGAGGCCATTGGTTCCTGGAACTGGAGTTGCAGGCAGTTATGAGCCACTTACAGCTATGAATCAAGCCTGGGCCTTTCAACCATAGAACCATTTCTCTGTCTCTCCCCCCACCCCCCTTTTTTTTTGTACTGAAATTCAGGTGCTCATGCATACGCAGCTCTCTCTCCAGACTAGCATACAAAATTAACATACAAAGAACCAAAGCCTCTGTTTATACCAATGCCCAACATGCTGAGCAAGAAATCAGAAAGAATCCTATTCATAATTGCCTGGACGGTGTGGGCTTGGATGAACCTTATCGATGGACTGAGTTGTACCTGACAGCTCCTGAATAATGACACAGAGACATTAATATTTATTATAGCTTAGACCTTAGCTGGCTACCTTCCAATCAGCTCCTCTAACTTAAATTAACCTGACTATTCTAGTCCAAGTCTACCATGTGGCCCGTTATTTCTCACTCAGTCCCTGCACCTGTATCTTCCACCTCCATGTCATGCTTCTCAAAATCCCCCATGCCTGATTCTTCCCACAGTTCCTATCTCTGCCCAGAAGTCCTTCCTTTCCTCTCCTGCCTCAGCTGAGAAAATAAAAACATTTACAAAAAAAAAAATCTTAAAAAAACAAAACGTAGTATGCTTACCTGGAGGAGGGCAGATGTCATGATCAGGAAGTTAGTTGGTAAACTTATCCATTCCACTCCAGATGTGCTGACATCTATTTCCTCAAACCCATGAAACCCGACTACTGTAGTTTGTTGTAGTGAAGGACTGCTTTTACAATCTCCCCTGCAGGGAAACTTAAATATTTTGTAAAAAAGAAAAGATTTTCAGACAACCAAAACCTACAAGAAATGAGGAGATTCAGTAGAAAGTAAATCTGCATTGTTGTTCCTTTTTTGCTTGTTTTGTTTTTGTTTGTGGAGACAGGGTCTCACTGTACAGTCCTGGCTGGCCTTGAACGCACAGAGATCTGAGTGCTTGTGCCTGGCAAGTGCTGGGATTAAAGGCACGCTTCCCATTTCCAGCTGGGAAGATAGTAACCCTACACTGTTTTGTGTGGAAATTTAATGTTTTAAGTAGGATGTGTGGCAGAGGGCGCAGTTTGGAGGCACTGTTTCACATCCTGGATCCTTTTTCTCCCTACTTTGCCCAGCCCATGGAGGATAGTCTTATTGCATTCCGAACACGTTCTAAGATGCCCCTGAAGGATGTTCCTCTGGGCCAACTAGAGGCTGAGCTTCAGGCTCCAGATATCACTCCAGATATGTATGACCCAAATACAGCTGATGACGAGGACTGGAAGGTGTGGCTGGGGGGCCTCATAAGTGATGACGTGGAGAACGAGGGTGAGTGATTTTGTTTGTAGTTATTCACTTTGCTCTACTCTGTCTCTTTCTCTCTGTGTGTGTGGGGTTATTGCTACAAATTGGAAGCTTTAATAATGGGTTCATGGCCCATACTTGTTTCAGCTCTCTGGGAGAGACAAGAAGATGCTTGAGGCTAGGGTGACACTTGTCTCAAACAAGAGGAAGCTACCTTGGAGGCTGAGGTGGCACAGCTCAGTGGTAGAACATGTACCTAACACTGAGGAGCCAGCCGGGTTCCTCTGTTCCTAGTTTCCAAAATCAAAAGGAATAATGAAAAAAAAAAAGGAGAGAGTAATCATGTCAGAAGAGGAAAGCTTTTTTTGCCTTTTATGCACACCAGAACCAATACAGAGGATTTCTATTACTTCAATAGGTAGAGTCAGCAAGTTAAGGAAGGGTTGTGCCACCAAGCTTATGACCTGAGTATAAACCCAGGATCCACACAGGGGAAGGAGAGAAGTAAATCTCATAATTGTCCTCTGACTATCTTGTCTGTCTGTCTCATACACAAACAAACTAGTTAAAAATTTCATTGAACAAAAAGAGGTGAAGTTTTCTATGTGAGCAAGTAAACCATTCTGTAGTGGTGGTAACCAGTTGAGTTTCCTTGAATCCATTTGACGCTTTAGCTGTCTGCTTTGAGGGCTCAGTTCCCATGTCTGCCCCTGCTTTAGGTGCCAGTCACAAGCTTTCTCCTGGTGGATGCCAGAAGAACACGGATCCAAAACTAGAGTTATGGATGGTTGTGAGGCTCTTTGTGGGTACTGGAAATCAAATCTGGTTCCTTTGAAAGAGTCACAAGCGCGCTTAACCACTGAGCCTGAAATCTTATTAATTATATTGCTGGTGTATGCACATACTATTAATTCCAAGGTTTGAGAGGCAGAGGCAGGTGGAACTCATTGTGAGTTTAAGGCCCACCTGGTTCACATAATGAGTTCTGAGCTAGCCAGGGCTACACAGTGGGACTTTGTTTTAAAAACAAAATTACAGAATTTACTCTGTAGATCAAGGTGGCTTTAAACTCAGAGAAACTCTGTCTCAAAAACCAAAAACAAAACCCAACAAATCAAACAAAAAAGATCACAGATGAACTTGCAGAAGTTGGTTTTCCCCTACCTTCTATTCCCTGAGGATTAAACTCAGGCTGTCTAGCTTGGCAGCAAGTACACTTACCTGCTGAGCTATAAAGCTTTGTTCTGCTGCTGCTGCTTTTTCTTCTCCTCCTTCTCCTATTCTTCTTGTTATCGTTATTGTTTATGTGTGTGTCTGTGTCCTGGAGTTAGACCCCCTGGAGCTGGATGCTCAGGTGACTATGCGTTTCCTGATGCGGGGGTTGAACTCCAATTTTCTGCAAGAGCAGCAAATACTCTTCAAAACTAAGCCATCTTTCTAGCCCCAAGTGTAGCCCTGCCTAGCCTGGAACTTGTGGACCAGGCTGGCCTCAAACTCCCAGAGATCTGCCTCCCAAGTGTTGGGTTAAAAGTGGGCACCACAAAAGCAGTTTTTTAAAAAAATTGCTGTCATTGTTATTTTGAAACAGGGTCTCATGTAGCCCAGGCCTAACGCCACCATATCTAGTTTTAAGCAGTGTTGAGAATTGAGCTCTGGGTTTCATGCATGTCAGATAAACACTATCAACTGAGCTCCATTGTCACTTATTTTTGTTGTTTTCCTTTTTTTTTCCCCGTTTTTTTTGAGACAGGATTTCTCTGTAACAGAGCCCTGATTGTCCTGGATTTGCTTTGTAGACCAGGTTGGCCTTGGAACCCTCAGAAATCTACCTGCCTCTGTTTCCTGAGTTCTGGGACTAAAGTTGTGTGCCACCACACCGGCCATTAATTTCTCTTTAGATAGTTTCTGTGTTTTTAACTTAAGCAGATTGTTATCTCAAATAATGTTTTCCTCAGGTCTGGTGCTCACCTTCAATACCAGCATTCTGGAGGCCGAGACATATGAGTCTTTAAAAAATAATTTATTTAATTTTACTGTATGTGCATTAGTTTGAAGGTGTCAGATCTCTGAATTGGCATTATAGACAGTTGTAAGGTGCCATGTGGTGCTGGAAATTGAACTTGGGTCCTTTGGAAGAGCAGATATTGCTCTTAACCACTGAGCTAACTCTTCAGCCCCAGGCATGTGGATCTTTGTGAGTTCCAGGACACCTTAGTCTACAGAGTGACTTTCAGGACAGCCAAGGCTACACAGAGAAACCTTGTCTGGAAAAAACAAAATGAAGAAAAATAGAATGTTTTTCCACAGAAGAATTTCATTATACATATTGCTGTGTATGTTCAGCTTTCTCCTTTTACTTAATCATACAGTTTAGACATTTTTCCATAGCATATAATCCATACAATCCTTTTTCTTTCTTTGCTCGAAAGATTCCACGACCAGTTTGTTTTCTTACTGTCCTTCCAAATCAACAGATGTTTGGAACTAGGAAAAGAAAATTCTCATCAACAGTTGTTATTAGAGTTAAATAAAGACCTTGAATATTGAAAAACAATTTCCTTGGTTTTGATGATCCTCCTGCCTCAACCTCTAGAGTAGCTTGGTCTGTATGAAAGAAGGGGGAGATGGAAAGATGTGGAGGGGACGGGAGTTTCAAAAAGAGACCAACAGAGTCAAAAAAAAATCTGGGCTAGTGGGGCTCTGCAAAGAGGACCATGCATGGAGAGGACCTAAGACTTCTCAGATTTAGCCCATAGACTCACTTTCCAAGTGTGTTTCCTAATAAAGGGAGCAGAGGATGTCTCTGGCATGCACTCTTTGCAGGCTCTCTGATCACCTCCCCCCTCCCCCGGGGGAGGGATGGAGATGCACCCTTGCCAGGCCACAGAGGAAGATGCCTGATGAGAGTTAATAGGCTAGGGTCAGATAGAAGGAAAGGAGGTCCTCCCTTATCAGTGGACTAAGGGAGAGGCATAGGGGAAGAAGAGGGAAAGAGAGTGGAATTGGGAGGAGATGAGGGAGGGGGCAACAGCTGGGATACAAAGTGCATAAATTGTAATAAATATTAAATTAAATTTTTAAAAAGAGTAAAGTGCTGACCAGGTAGGCTTCATCCCAGGCATGCAAGGGTGGTTCAATATACGCAAATCCATGAATGTGATCCACCATATAAACAAACTGAAGGCGAAGAACCACGTGATCATCTCCCTAGATGCCGAAAAAGCATTTGACAAAATCCAACACCCATTCATGTTTAAAGTCTTGGAGAGATTAGGGATACAAGGCACATACCTAAACATAGTAAAGGCAATATACAGCAAGCCTATAGCTAACATCAAATTCAATGGAGAGAAACTAAAATCAATCCCACTGAAATCAGGGACTAGGCAAGGCTGCCCATTGTCTCCATATCTCTTCAACATAGTACTTGAAGTCCTAGCTAGAGCAATAAGACAACTAAAGGAGATCAAGGGGATACAAATTGGAAAGGAAGAAGTCAAAGTATCACTATTTGCAGACGATATGATAATATACATGAG
>CM053764.1:30944715-31177697 GCA_028658305.1 Pachyuromys duprasi
TGCGACCTCTCATTGGAGGATCACACAGTTCTTTATTAGCATAAGGCGGCGCATGCGCGAATGGCGAAGCAAGCTTGGCGGGAAGAACCAGGAAGCAGGAAGCCGGCGCCATCTTGTAATGTCGGGAGCGGCTCCCGACAGGATAGGAAAAGGGAAGCAGCCAAGGAGTACTCTGATAGGTACTCACATGTACTTCACTTTTATTAAACAGTATGGTCCTATCACCCATACAGGGACACATTACCTAATCATTACAGGGGCGGGATGGGAGGGCGGGACTAGGTGGGTAGGGGCATTGCTGGAAGCTGTGTCAGAGGCTATTTCTATGATAGGCATCTAGCTCAGGGATATCCTCCAAATAAGGACAGGCAGAGAGTAGGAAGCCTGCTGGGGGAAGGGAGTGCTCCATCTTGTACTGAGCTCAGAGAGCTGTCCAGTTATGGAGGCTCCACCCTTTCACGTCAGGGCTGTTTCTCTGGCTCTTAGCAATCTTTTTCCCTCTTCTGCCATGTTCCCTGAGCCTTAGGTGCATGAGTGTTTTATATATATGTCCTTTGAGACTAGACTCCCCAACTCTTCTTTTTGATTGGTTGCAGTTTTCCATAATGGTCTGTGTGTTGCAAAGAGAAGTTTACTTGATGAAGAGTGAAAAATACTATTTTTTTTTTTTTTTATGTGAATGACCCCTACCCCCCATATCTGTCTGCACCACCTGCCTGGTAACTCTGAAGGTCAGAAGAGGGCATTGGATTCTCTAGATTGGAGCTACCATTTTGGGGCTGGGAATTGAACCTGGGTCTTTTGCAAGAGCAACAAGTGTTCTTACCTCCTGAGTTGACTCCAGGCCTGTAGACTCTCTTTGGGTCCCAACATTATTTAAGTCCCTAAATTCTGTAGTTTCTTTACGTTTGTCATTTCTAGAGAAACTTATACCTAGGGACCATTCCCTGGAGAAAACCTTCCTTTTTTTTTTTTTTTTTCCAAGTTCCAAGATGAAATGGGATTCTCCAATATGGAAGATGATGGCCCAGAGGAAGAGGAGCGTGTAGCAGAGTCTCGGCCTAACTTCAATACCCCTCAAGCCCTAAGGTATGCTGGTTGAGACTTACAGTGAAGGAATAATGGATTTCTCCTTGTTTTGGGGCAGTGCAGCTATAGACAAAGCTGTATCTGTTTGGGAAGGGAGAAAAAGCATAGCTGGCCCTTAGACAGCTTCTCCAGGCGAGTGGTGCTGGAGAGGTGTGACAAGCTTCATAAGGCCAGCCACAGAACTACCTTCTACTCGAATGTCTAGATGTTGTTTGTCATTAACATCAAATTTGCCACCTAGGAATTGATTGATCAAACCATGGAGACCTGCTATGATGTCCCAGAAGCCAGAAACAGGCCATTTTGTATAAAGTTACTAATAAGTGATAAGGGGTAACATAATCTTCTACAACTATTTCCTTTTGATATTGGGGTGTCATTACTGGGGACCCAAGAAAGCCAAGACCAAGAGCAGGCTGTTTTGCTCACTGTCCAGGCCCTGTGGGACCTTCTGGGGTTAGAGAGGTACAGGCCTGGTTGGAGCAGGCTGTGGGGCTGGACCATCTGGGGCTAGATGCTTTGGAGCTGACATCTGGAGCTTATAGGTTTAGTTGATTTGAACTCTGCAGGGAGTGATCACTAGGGAGAGAAGGTAGAGTTTCAGGGAAAATTTGTATCTAGGGTGTACATTTAAAACCTCCCCTGAGAGTGATGGCACACGCCTTTAACCCCGAACTCGGGAGGCAGAGGCCAGCCTGCTCTACAGAGTGAGTCCAGGACAGCCAAGCCAAATCAAACATAAAAGCCACAAACAACAACAAAACCAAAATCAGGCCCAAGATTCTGGTAGTTGGATTGGGGAGTCCCTAGACCAGGACAGAGGGGAAGCTCCTCAAGAATAGGTGGTAGGTGTGGAAACTTAAGCTGTTGGTTGACAGTACTTATCTGGAGTCTGTTTAGACTGGGAGAGGTTGATTCAAGCCAGTTCCTTGACATTTACAAGAATTTTTTAAGTTTACCAAAAGAGATAAAAGTTTAGATATGTTAGCAGTACAACTATGTGTGATCTGTATTGAGGTTTACATTGCAGAAAAGGTAATAGATTCATGTGTTTGAGTCATAGTACATGCTTGGGGACCCAAAGAAGCCCTTTTAAATCTTTACTTAAAAGACAATCAGAGGGAATTTAGAAATTGGAGCTTGTGACTATGATAATAGAGCTGGAGTAATACTTTTTTATTTTTTTTATATACCTTAAATCACCTTCTTAGACTTTACAACTTGTATTTACACACCTGCTCTAGAACAATGCGGCTTGAAGCCTTATTTTTGTATATTAAGATAACTGAGAAGGCAGCAGAAGCTGTGCAGGAGGAGCCAGGCTGTTTGCTGCTGTTAAACTGACAAAGCTATCATTAGCATGGTCGTCAAGTCCATCAGAGATCTGGGAAGGATACGTTTCACCAGAGTAAGCAGAAGTATGCACCAAGTAGGCCCCAAATCTATTAAAAATGACCGAAACTTATAATCCCCCTAAGTTTCTCCATGACAGTCTTGATTTCTTTGGGGGCAATAAGTCCCAGGGAAGCGTCAGTCTCTAATGATCTAACAGACTTTCCTTTGGACTAGGAATGTGGGGGATCAGCCTACATTATCTAGGCAAAGTGGCCAATTCCTTAGTGTCCTGCTCGTCCAAAGTTTATACAGGGTCCTAGCAGTGAGCAAAGTGAAGGGCAGTTTTTCACCCTGTGGCCAGCTTTGCCACAGTTAAAGCAAGTTCCAGGTGGAGTTCTGTGTATTACTGGCTGTAGATCAGGCTGGCCTTGAACTCATAGAGGTCTGTCTGCCTCTGCTGGAATTAAAGGCATGTGCACTGTTCCCAGCCCTGAGAGAAATATTTGCTTAAGGAACATGAATATTGGTTATAGTGAGATTTAATAAACATTGTTTATCAAAGTAAATAGACATTGTTTATGCTTGGTTAATATGCTGTTATAAGGAATTTGCTGTGTTATGGACCTAGGGAAATATACAATATTTCCTTGTTGGGAATAGGTTTGAGGAACCATTGGCCAACTTGCTAAATGAACGACATCGGACAGTGAAAGAGCTGCTTGAACAGCTGAAAACGAAAAAATCTTCAGGCAAACAGCAGCCTGAAGTGGAGAAGCTTGAGCCTCCAAAGGAGAAGGTCCATCCAACTTTGACTCTGGAGCCAGCACAGAGGAGCAGGCTTCAGCAGCAGATGCAGCAGGCAAGGCTTCTCTCACTGTCTTGTGATTGGATCATCTCCTGGCTTAACACTGAAGAGAAGTAAGCAGTGTGGCGAGGTCAGGGGTGGCTCTGTACTTCCTATCGGAACCACACACCTTACGACTAGCCACCTGCTAAGACTTAGACGACATGTTCGTGGCCTGTGGCTTGGGTGGAAAAGCGAGTACAGACCATGATAATACGGAGGAGTAGAGGTTTCAGAGTTGTCAGTAATGTATTCAGATTTGAATATCCATCAGGATTAGTGCTTCTTGCTTCAGTCTTAGTCTCTAGTTTGAGGTTCAAGCTTGTCTGAGTTTGTGGTTTTGTTCAAAGGAATATAAATCAGAAATTCATGCCAAGATCCTTCTTTGCTCTAGTCTCTATGAGAAGCAAGATATGTGTGATATATTTGTAGACTTCTTGGTAGGATCTATGTTTCTGAAATAGCAACATTGTAATGTGTCATTTTTTTTTTTTTCCTTCCCAGCATGTTCAGCTCTTGACACAAATCTACCTTCTTACCACCTCCAACCCGAACCTCAGCTCCGAGGCCAGTACCACCAGGGTATTTCTTGTAAGGTTCCATATCTCTATAACTCTGAAGATTTAAGTGTGATATTAGCGTGACAAGTAATTTTTCACTGTTAATGTTATTCACTGGTTGTAATCTACATTTCTTCAGTGTTTGGTTGTTGTACCTGCTTGTCCTGCGTCTTCCTCTGCTTGACAAAATACTGAGTCTCAGGAAATATATGAATATCAGTCTAATTGCACCCTCCTCATCTTGGGATCCATTTTGCCTCTTTTTTTTTTTTTTGACCTGATCCTCTTGCATTGACTTCAAAAGTACTGGAGTTACTGATGTACACTACTGTGCCCAACTAATGGGGTATAACTAATGCAGGTATAACCCAGGTATATGATTTCAGATAAGCACTCATTAACTGAGTGCTCAGCTTTTGATACTTCTGTTTTTATAGATGGTGAATTCAGCTGGGTGTGGTGGCACATATCTGTAATCCCAGCACTCTGTGGGTTTGAGGTCAGACTGGTGAGTCCAGAACAGCCAAGGATATACAGAGAAACCATGTTTCAAGGAAAAAAAAAAGGAAAAATAGATGTTGAATTCATTAACTTTTATGAGGCTCAGCTTTAGTGTTTGGTATAGAAATAATTTTGCTTATGACATTTTCAAGTATTTTAAAAGATACAAATTTTAATATGTCCTCCTTCCCACTCTCTGTTCTTCCTCTCTTTTGCCCTTATTCTTTCTCAATTTTAGAATCAATAGTAGATTAATAAGCCGGGCACCATGACACACTCCTGTAATCTTAACACTCTGGGAGGCAGAGGCAGGTGGATCACTGTGAGTTCAAGGCCAGCCTGGTCTAGAGCGTTAGTCTAGGACAGCTAAGGCTACACAGAGAAACCCTGTCACAAAAAAACCAAAAGAAAAAAAAGTAGATTAATCGATCCATGAGTAGTAGAATGTGTGAATAGTAAAGTAGATCTGTAAAAGGAGATGAGAAAGAGGTTACACATAGAGGGGCTCTACGAGAGGAGAGCCCTGGGCAAAGCCTTTTTGTGGTTTCATGCTGTTTGCCAACACATAAAAGAGTCTCCTCACTGTGAAAAATCATGAAGATCATGTGAAAAATGTTTTGTGACACATTATTTAGAAAATTTAAAGAAATGGATTTATGTGTATGAGTTTTGTCTACATGTATATATGTGCACATGTGTGCTTGATGCTTGTAGAAGCCAGAAGAGGATGTCAGATCCCCTGCAACTGGAGTTGTGGGTGTTTTTAAGCCACCAGATGGATGCTGGGAACTTAACTTCAGTCCTCTGGAAGAGCTACAAGTGCTTTTTAACTGCTGAGCCTGCCTTCCAGACCCTCAGAAAATGTTTGTTTTTTATTTTATTTTACTTTATTTCTTAAACAAGAGGTGGCCCAGGTGGTGGTACACACATTTAATCCTAGCATGTAGGAGTCAGAGGCAGGCAGATCTCTGAGTTCAAAGCCAGCCTGGTCTACAGAGTAAATTCCAGGACAGCCAGGGCTACACAGACAAACCCTGTCTTAGAAAAAACAAAACCAAAAACAAAACCCAAAACAACAGCCACAAAAACCCAAACTGGAGGTGGGCGTGGTGGTGCATTTATTCTCAGATTTGGTGATTGAGAAAGGAAGATTATGAATTCAACTCTCTCTAGTCCTGGAGATTGAGACTGTGTCTCAAAAAACTGGAGTGTGTGTGGCAATCTCATATTCCCCTATTCTGCCTTTCCACAGTTCTGAGGTTAAATATAGGGCTTCTGCATAGTTTATAACTGCTCTTCTGCTGACTCTATTCTAACTTGAGAATATAGAGTGCATCTGGAAGGTTGAGGAATGTTACAGTTTGAGAGTTAAAAAAAAAGCAAAAAACTGGACAAATGAATGTGCATCCAGTCCCTGAAATAGCTGAGGCCAAAGACCAACAAGTTATAGAGGAATGATAGCAGTTAATAAAGATTTTTACTGGCTCTAATGCTTTAGAAAGAAGGGTTCTTTCCCTTTCAGAGGTTGGGGATTGTGGATTTAGTTGTCTGGAATCATCTGTGATGTCCTTTATGTCTTTTTCCCAGAAAGAGCTGGGCACCTTTGCTGAGAACTCCATTGCTGTTCACCAGCAGTTCAACCCCAGGTTTCAGACCTTGTTCCAACCCTGTAACTGGATGGGAGCTATGCAGCTCATTGAAGACTTCACACACATCAGCGTTGACTGCAGTCCTCATAAAACCGTCAAGAAGACTGGTAGGTGATTCGTGTGTTAACCTCAGGTTCTGATTGGCCTTTAATGTTTTTGGTATAATTTTTAGGGATGGATTGTGCAGAATATTTGTAATTTATTGTTTCTGTCTTTTCCCCTTTATATTCTAGGCTTTAATAGTTCATGTTGATGCCTATGCTAGAGTAAGAAGTAGAAAGACAATAGACTGGACAGAGATGCAGGAATCATTGCTAGGAACTACACTTAAATGACATATGGGTCAGTGTTAGGTGTCACATGAACAGTAGTGGGTTTGGTAAAGAGGAAAGTTGGGTTGTTAAGGTTCAGTTGTGTTTATGTTCTTACTCTGATTCATTAAGGTCAAATTGTGGTGACTGAGATTTTAGCTCAGTGGTGAAGTACTTCCCTAACTCCTGTGACAAATGTTTAACATTCATTTCTAACTTGGGGCCTAACTCCCAAGTCAACATTTCATTCATAATGGGAATGTCACTTATACTTTCTGTGTATTTTTATAAAGATATTTATATATCTACATACACACACACTCGTAGAGGGGGTGGGAAACAGAGAGAGGAAGAGAGTGCTCGTTACACAGCTTTGGGAGTTGTTTTTCTCATTCTACCATGTGGGCCCCAGGGGCTGAATTTAGTCGGTCAGGCCCAGTGTCTCGTTTGTCTACTGAGCCACTTCCCTGGCATCTAGAATACTGGATTTGTAAGAGAGAATAACCAAATTATAATTTTTATCTTGGAAGAACAAAAATCTTATTGAAGGTCTTTATCTTGCAAAGACTTTTCAAAGAGAGGGGGGCTGGAAAAGTATCTGAGGACAACAGTATATGTGGGTACTGCTAGGAGAATTGGCTTGTCTCCTGCGAGGCATATGTTAGGTTGAAGTGCCTGGAAACTTGAGGGAATCAAGTCAGAGAAGAGCTCTGCTTGAATGCAAAAGTGGATTTATAGGCTCTTGGGTTATATTTATCTCAGATTTTTTTGTTTTGTTTTGTTTACAGCCAGTGAATTTCCCTGTTTGCCCAAGCAAGTGGCTTGGATCCTGGCCACAAACAAGGTTTTCATGTATCCAGAGCTCCTTCCAGTATGCTCCCTGAAGGCAAATAATCCTCGGGATAAGACCATCTTTACCAAGGCTGAGGACAAGTACGTTTACTGTGAGGATCAAAACAGTACATTAGTGAAAGACAAATACAGTTCCCTTTGAGAAGCTTAGGGGTATAAGATGTGTGTGACAAGGACACAGACCAAAGAAAGCCAGGGCATGCAGCTAGCCCTGATGAGACCTGACAGGCTAGGGTCAGATAGAAGGGGAGGAGGACCTCCCCATCAGTGGACTAGGGGAGGGACATAGGGGGAGAAGAGGGAGGGAGGATAGGATTGGGAAGAGACAGAGGGAGGGGGTCATACCCAGGATACAATTGAATAAATTGTTATAAATGATAATAATAAAAATATGAAAAAAAAGGAAAAGCCAGGGTTACACAGAGAAACCCTGTTTGGAAAAACAAAACGTAAGAGGTTCAAATTGCCATTTTTCTCTTTGAGTTACTCATTATTATTGTTGTCTGAGTTAGGCCCTCATGTATCCAATGCTCTGCTTGAATAAGCCATGTTACTGTGGCTCCTTCCTTGAACTTTTAACCCTTTTGCCTCTACCTCCTAAGGCCATTGTTTTTTCAGGGGTGGGGGGAGGCTTGGGTATTGGTGCAGAGTTTTATTTGCCTGGGCTTGCCTCAGCCTGTCAAAAGTCAGAGTGTCACTGTCACCGTGCCTGGAGCAGCTCATCCTGTGACATGTAGTGCTCTTTTTGTTGTTATTTTTGAAGTGTGACCATTCTCGAGTGTGCTTGGCCAGTACTGTATCTCTAGCCCTGTTTATGTTATTTTTGAAACCAATCTAGGAAGCATGAGACTTCAATCCTTCCATATGGTAGATAAGACTGTGACCTGTGAGTTACGTGACAGCCCTGGTATGTGCCAGGGAGCCCGGGCTGATCTTGACCTTAGTGTCGCCTGCCTCAGCTTCCTGGCTGTTGAGAGTGTGCCATTGGCTGATTTTGTTTCTTCTGTTTTTCTGTCACAAGTTTTCACCAAGGATCTTTGTGCAAAGAACGTTAAACAAATTTATTTTAAACAGTGCTGGGGATTACTTCAGGGTCTTTCCTGTCATTGAGCTCTTTGTGTTTGATGCTTAAAATACTCAGGACTCTGTAAATATCTGAAGGTGTAGAAAATGGTCATGAAGCATGAACAGTTTGGAGAACTCCTTTGAGGAACTGTCTGTAAAATTAGGTTTTATCTTTGTTTCTGTCTCAGTCTGTTAGCTTTAGGACTGAAGCACTTCGAAGGCACTGAGTTTCCCAAACCACTAATCAGCAAGTACCTTGTCACTTGTAAGACTGCCCACCAGCTGACTGTGAGAATCAAGAACCTCAATCTGAACAAGGCTCCCAACAACGTGATTAAAGTGAGTGTTGCTGAAAGCTCCCCTGCTCCTGCTTTCTCTTCTCATCTCTCAGTGGAGGGAGGGAAGGCCCCCAAGAGACAGCTAATTTTAAGGGTAATTCCTTCAGTATGTAAGATTAGTTCCGTTCTTTCCTTAATAAGGCATTGATTTGTTCTGGAGTGTCTTCACCTTATCCTGTCTTACGAATATTTACCTAAGTCAGAAATTATTCAAGTCAAAGAATTCTACTAGTCCTTGATCCTTCTAGCCATATTGTATTTCTCTATAGGTAGACCCCTGCACCCAGGATACTAGACACTGGAATCGATGTGATTGGAGACCATCCAGGGCTTCATAACAAGATACTTTTAAAAAAGAGACAAAAAACAGACAACATTAAAAAAAAATCAAATAGCTTAAAGAGTCAGACAGTTTTTTGAAGCTTTTGTTAGGAAAGTGTTTTTATCCCTTTCCTGGTAGAGCATGTGTTTGGGAAAGTGGTGTGCTGAGTGGCATGGCGTAGCAGGGTTATAACTGGTTCTTGGTGTTTGACCTTGGGCCTAAATTGTTAACCTTCAGTCATGTATTCCTGCCTATCTGCCTTCATTGCTTCCTCTTATCTGCCCCCTTCGTTCCTTCCTTCCTTCCTTCCTTCCTTCCTTCCTTCCTTCCTTCCTTCCTTCCTTCCTTCCTTCCTTCCTTCCTTCCTTCTTCCTTCCTCCTTCAGTGCTAGGAAACAGTGTGTCATTGAACCCCACCCCAGCACTCTTCCTTACTCATTCACTCTTTTAAAATGTATTGTTTTTAAAGATTTGTCATTTTCTATGTGAATTTGTATATGCCTGTGTATTTGTGCACCACGTGTGTTGAGGTGTCTGGATGTCAGAAGAGGGTATGGAATCTATTTCCTGTTGTGGGTGTTTGGAACGGAACCCAGGTCCTTTCTTAGCAGCAAGCATTTGAACTATTGAACCATCTGTGCACCCCATTGATTTATTGATTTACTTATATATATTTAACATCACACTTATTTACATTGGTAGGGGCATGCTCATGCCACAGTGCACACATTAGGTCAGAGGATCACTTGAGGAAGTCTGTCTTCCTTCTACCATATGAACTCAATTTCTCAGGCTTGAGCCTCCTGGGTGCACCATTTAGTCTATTTGCTAGCTTGTTTAAGGCAGTGTCTTTCTGTGTATGCTGTTTATTTATTTATTCATTGATTGATTGATTGGGGGCAGGATCTCTCCATACCCGTGTCTGTCTTGGAGCTTGCTATTAGACCAGGCTGGTCTCAAAGTCATGGAGACCCTTTTGCTTCTGCCTCCCATGTGCTGGGATTAGAAGTATATGTCCTCACAACCAGCCCATTTCCTTTTAAAAAAAAATTAACATCATCTGTCTCTTTTTCTTCCTCCTCATCTTATTGTAGGATCACAGGTGTGTACCATCATGCTTGGTCCAGTGTCTTTTCCAGTTAACACTGTTACCTGCTTAAAAGTAGCTTCTGTGTGTGAGAGGAAGATAAGCTCTGTGTGCAAGAGGGAATATTTAAAAGATTATTTTGATCATTTACTTCCTTTTCTTTGTGACCTAAACTTCCAAGTTTCTCTACGGTAGGGGTAATTGGGGAAGATAGGTACGAGTTTTAGTGGTAATAAGAATGGATAGATATTGAATAGTTGTAAAGTCTTCATTAATTAGAGACACTTTGTTTAAAATGCAGTAACATTCAGCAAACACTCCTGATATATTTGTATGTGTATGAAACCATCAGCCACCCTATTTACCAGTCTAAAAGAATATGATTTACACTCAGTATTTTCATGCCTAGTTTTATAAGAAGACCAAACAACTGCCAGTTCTGGTGAGGTGCTGTGAAGAGGTCCAGCCACATCAGTGGAAGCCGCCCATTGAGAAGGAAGAACACAGGCTCCCATTCTGGTTAAAGGTCTGGCCCTCCTCCAAAGTGTGAGGCAGAACTCCTTGAACATTCCTGTAGGAGTTAAATGATAAATTTTAAAGTAAATTCTGGAAGACTTTGTAGAATGAGAATATGCTTGTTCTAAAAAATTGATGCATAGAAAAACCCATCTTGGTATCGTATCTTGAGACTGTCTTTCATTAATCTTTAGAATCCAGAAAGCTAATTTTTCTTCCTGCTAAGGTCTGATGAGCTAGAACATAGTATTCTTGTCGCCTAGGCCAGTCTCCAGTCCATTCGGGATGAACTGCGGAACATGGCTGACGGTGCTACCGAGGGAAGAAATGTAAGCACAGCTGCTGAGGCCAGCACTGATCAGCACCCGGAGAGAGCCAGCCCTGAAGTGGGGGGTGAAACTCGCTACCCACTGCTGTTGCCCAAGGGTATAGTACTCAAATTGAAGCCAGGTTCTAAGCGTTTCTCCAGAAGGGCTTGGCGACAGAAGCGGCCATTGGTCCAGAAGCCCCTCCTTATCCAACCCAGCCCCTCTGTTCAGCCTACATTCAATCCTGGGAAAATGGCAACCTGGCCAACTCAGTCAGAAGTCCCTTCCAGCAACACGGTGGTCCAGATTCCTCATCTGATCCAGCCAACCACTGTTTTACAGACACTTCCTGTGTCTGTGGGGGTCAGTGGGGAAGAGAGTTGTGAGTCTCCTGAAGCACTGCCCGCTCTGCCTTGTGGCTCGGAGGCCAGGACCAGCTTCCCCTTCTCTAAGTCTCAGTCACCCCTGCCTTCCTCCTCTGCACCCAAGCTAATGCTGCCCTCGCTTGCCCCGTCTCGATTCCGAAAGCCGTATGTGAGGCGGAAGCCTGCAAGAAGAAAAGGAGTCAAGGCTCCTGCCTGTGTCAAACCTGCCCCCATCATCCACCCGACGCCTGTCATTTTCACTGTTCCTGCCACCACGGTGAAGGTCGTAAGCCTAGGCAGTGGCTGTAACGTGATCCAGCCTGTTAATGCAGCTGTGGCCCCAAGTCCCCAGACCATTCCTATCACCACTCTCCTGGTTAACCCTACTTCTTTCCCATGCTCATTAAACCAACCCCTTGTAGCCTCCTCCCTCTCACCCTTAATTGTTTCCAGCAGTCCTGTGACTCTTCCTGTACCTTCTGTTCCTGAAGATCAGGCTCAAGTGAACTTGGATATTGCCGAAGGGAAAAATGCTCCTCAAAACCCCGAGTGCAAATTAAAACCCCAGGAACTAACTCCTCTCTGTGCTACTGTCTTCTGCAAAGAGGAACCTAGGCCATGGCATTCTTCAGCTGGTGGGGAAAGTCAGGAAGCATTCTCAGAATCAAGTGGCTGTGGTTGGACTATTGTAAAGACAGAAAGCCAGGAAGGATCTTCAGAGAAGAGTGCCTGTGGCTGGACTGTTGTGAAGACAGAAGACGGTGAGCATGTTGTAGAGCCGTTGCATCAGAATTTCCAGGAACCTCTGAGCTCTGCACCAAAGGACTTAGAAGTGGTCAAGATGGAAGCTGAGGATTATATGGAGGAAATCTCCAGTGGCTTCCCCAAGCAGGACATTGGAGAGGGAGTAAAGGAGGAGTGCGCTATGGAATTTGACAGTGCATCCCCACAGGAGACACTGAGTAGTGCTGGTGAGATGGAAAGGCAGACAGTCGTGAGGAGGGAAGAGACGCAGGCAGCTAAATCGCCTTCTGTGTCCCAGGACATTCCTGATGAGGGAAGTACCAGTGGGGATGCAAGCAGAGCCCTGCCAAAAGGTACTGCCTTCTCCACGGATCAGGAGATGGTGCTTAGCAGTCCTCCAGGGAGGGCTGAGGACTCAGCTAGTGCTGACAGTCAGTCTATGGGGACCCCAGCAGGACCAGACACCGGAGGGGAGAAGGATGGCCCTGAAGAAGAAGAGGAGGAGGACTTTGATGACCTCACCCCAGATGAAGAAGATGAGCTATCGTCAGCATCTGAGGAGTCTGTGCTTTCTGTCCCAGAGCTCCAGGTAAGAAGCAGCAGGTAGCGCGCACTCTGTCATGTCATATCAGAGGTTACTGACTCTTGAGTACATTATGGAACATAACTTTTAGCTTTGTGTGAAGTGCTGTGAAAAGGGGACATTCTCCTTTAATCAAGTTCATTTAAGTGTTAATTTGTATCCCTTGAGCACATTAAGTTTGGTTTTGTTTTTATGTTATTTGTGTGGGTGTGTGCATGCCATGGCATGTATGTAGGGGTCAGAGGACCAGAAGGAGGTGGTTATCTCCTTCCATTACATGTGTCCCTGGAATTGAGCTTGGGTTGTTAGGCTCCACAGCAGGGGCCTATACCTGTTGAGCCATCTCACTGACCCTCTTGAGGACACTTTAAATCCACCTACCCCCTACCCCCCCCAAAAAAAAAAACACAAACAAACAAACCAAAAACCCTCTTTGGCATGGAGGCTATAGGTAAAGATACCTGTTGCCAACATTAATGTCTTATTTGCCATCCCTGGGACTACATCGTATAAAGAGAGAACTGATTTCCACAAGTTATCCTCTGACTTTCTCCCATGAGTGCCGTGGGATGTAACCTCAGTGCATGCACACAGATATAATTAAATGTGGTTTTTTTTTTGCTTTTATTTTCTGTTTTTTTTTTGTTTTTTTTTTTTTTAAGCCTATATGAGACGGTGGTGATGCACACCTTTAATCCCAGCTTTTGTGAGTTCGAGGTCAGCCTGGTCTATAGCGTGAGTTCCAGGACAGCCAGGACTGTTTGTTACACAGAGAAACCCTGTCTTGAAATCCTCCCTCCTCCTGCCTCCTCAAAAAGATCACTTGTTCCTCTTCCAGAGGAACTGGTTTGAATCTAAGCACCCAATGCACAGTAACTCCGGTTCCTGGTGATCTGATGCCCCCTTCAGGCTTTTGCAGGCAGAACTCTAATACCCATAAAAAAAGCAGTGGTGGTGCATGCTTTTAATTCCAGCACTCAAGAGGCAGAGGCAGGTAGATCTTTGTGAGTTCAAGGTCAGCATGGTCTTCAGAGCAAGTTACCGAACACCAAGAAGTACACAGTGAAAACCTGTATTGTAGAAACAAACAAAAATAGAGCATGTACTTAACATGTACAAGGCTCTGAGTCACCCTCCCACCTTGTAGAGAAGAAGCAAAGTACCAAAAAACCCAAAAACAAACAAACAAACAAAAACAAAAGAAGAAGAAAGAGAAAAAGTTAAAAAAGTTCCTAAGTATGGGTCGTGGCAAAAGCAAAGCTGATTTCAGGATGTAGGGCAGCCTTTCGAAAGCATGTTTTGTTGTGAGGCCCTGTCCAGGCTCCTTATATTTTGTATTTTGGTGGCCCTGCGCTGCCTTAGAGCCTCATGACCCTTGCCTGTACTTCAGCATTCTGGGAGTCACCAGGAGCCCTAACAAACTTTCTATGGGGTACTTTTAGGAAACAATGGAGAAACTGACTTGGCTGGCATCTGAAAGGCGTATGAGTCAGGAGGGTGAGTCTGAGGAAGAGAACTCCCAGGAGGAGAACTCCGAGCCAGAAGAAGAGGAGGAAGAGGAGGCAGAAGGAATGGAAGTCTCGCAGAAAGAGGATGAAGTGAAGGATGAAGCAGTTGGAGATGCTGCTAAGAAACCCCCTTCTACCCTGGCCTCACCCAAGACTGCTCCGGAAATAGAGACCAGCATAACCCCACCAGGTGAGTGCAGTGCACACTGAGGAGGGTAAGTTTCGCTGAGGTACCTTGCCTAGAGGACAGTGTGTGCAGTGGACTCTGTCTCCTGGAGCTTTCTGTCCCCAAACAGACTAGGGTGGTGGTTGATTGACTATAGTTGCCCTGTGTTTTATTTGTGCTTCTTGTATCTTATGTGCTTGGGGCTAAGGGCTGTTTGCTTTCCTGTTCACTCCTTCAACTTCTCTTCTGTCTTTTGAGGCAGGGTCTTAAGCTATAGCTTAGGCAATATGCCTTTGCTGTTCCACCTCTCCCCAATCCAAGTGCGACGCTTGCGCGTGGCTTTTGACTCCTTTTTTGAGCTGTAGCACTCATTGCCTTGTAGCCTTCCCGTGACTTCAGAAGTGCGTGCTGCATGTCGTGTGACACTATTGCAGGGCAGGCAGCTGGCTTGTCTGCTGCTTTCCTAGCTTCTCTTCCCTAGTTGTGCCGTGATACTAGCTGGCTTACATGGGGTGGCACTTGTGGGTAGCATGGTTACAAGGATTGAGAAAGAATCTTTTTCACGTGTACTCCAAGGAGAGAGCATCAAAGCTGCTGGAAAGGGCCGGAACAATCATCGAGCTCGAAACAAACGGGGAAGTCGGGCTCGGGCCAGCAAGGACACCTCTAAGCTGCTGTTGCTATATGATGAGGACATTCTCGATCGGGACCCACTCAGGGAACAGAAGGACCTGGCCTTCGCACAGGCTTATCTAACCAGGGTAGGCAAGACTGCTGCTATTACTGCCGGTCTGTGTGCATGTGGTGGCGGCCACGTTGGAGGAAGAGGCTTTAAACATGCAATGTTTGCCTAAGGAAGTAGCTTAGCCATAGAGAGCTTGTCTAGCATGGACAAGGCTGGGTCAGCCCCCAGCACACACAAAACCAAGTCTTTTCTCTAGATGCATGATAGACTTTGTCTGTCTCTGTCTTAACTTGTTGGCAACTGCCATAGAGTTTTCTAAGAGACGTGCAGGAGCCCCAGAGGTCAGCCATATGTGGGGTGGTTATCAGCGCCCCATCCTCATCCTATCTCACCTTCGTTTAGATTAGGAGAGAGATGATACTGCCGCCCTTAGTGGCAAATTGTGCCTTCACAGATTGGCCGACACAGACCTTTAATGGGCATTCAGTGAAAAGAATGGCAGTTGGTATGTAGAGCGGAGAACTGAACTCAGAGGCGTGTACCTTGGTCTTCTGGTGTTTTTAGGAATACTGTGTAGCTTTCTCCTCAATTAATAACTCAGCAAAGTGAGGTACTTGGAGGGATAAGCATGGCCTTTTCTTGTCTGTTGTTACATTGTTAACATTCTAAGTTTGTCTACCATTTACCTTGGCATGACGTGTTAGAGTCCATATATATAATACCTCTTACGTGGTTGAGTGTAGTGCTGCAGCCAGGAAGGAGAGCATAGGGCTGTAGAAGCAGTCCCTAGTTTTTAAAGGTTTAAAGGCTGTCCAGTCATCCCTCAGAGAAAAGGAGGTCTTCCTTGCTGCTTTTCTGTGTGTTTTGTTAACCCTCAGGTCAGGGGCATAAGCATGACTGCCTTCTCCTGTGCCCTTGCTTGTTTCTGAGGTGCAATGAGTAGACGTTCACAATCCGAAGTCTTCCTGTGTAGGTGCGAGAAGCTTTGCAGCATATCCCTGGCAAGTACGAAGACTTCCTTCAGGTCATTTATGAGTTCGAGTCGAGTACTCAGAGGCAGACCGCTGTGGATCTCTACAAAAGCTTGCAGAGCCTACTCCAAGACTGGCCTCAGCTCTTGAAGGACTTTGCTGCTTTCCTGCTACCCGAGCAAGCCCTGTCCTGTGGACTAGTAAGTATGTGGAAGACTGTGCAGCAGTGTCAGAGCACAGGCCGATGGGGCTTGAATGCATCAGTCAAGACAGCTCCAGTCTTCTGACTGTGCGGGGTCCCCGGACCCCGCTGCACAAGCTTCTCAGGCCTTTCTTTGCCCAGTTCCCTCCCATTGTTCACAGGGTTTTATCTGTGGTACCAGTGGAGACCTTGATAAGTCAGATTCTGCCCTCCCTCCTCACTGGTGAAAAGTACACTTTTAACTTTTTTTGGACACTGTCTGTCTAGCCTTGGCTACCTTGTAACTCATTTTGTAGACCAGAGATGCTCCTGTCTCCGCCCCTAGTGCTGGGGTTAAAGGTGTGCACCACCATCTAGGATTTGCTGTGTGACAGGCAAAG
The DNA here is from genome assembly GCA_028658305.1 of Pachyuromys duprasi. Lineage (NCBI taxonomy): Eukaryota > Metazoa > Chordata > Mammalia > Rodentia > Muridae > Pachyuromys > Pachyuromys duprasi. The sequence goes on from CM053764.1 coordinate 30,961,096, forward strand.
GTCTAGAGACTATGAACGTAGCAGTTAAAAAAATATTAAGATCTCTACCCTCAAAAGAGCTTTCATGCTCATGAATAAAATCTGTAAACCATACAGATTATAAAAATAGTCAAGTATGTAGCACGTGATCTTTTATGGTGATAATACCTCACAGAAAACTAGCGCGCGCGTGTGTGTGTGTGTGTGTGTGTGTGTGTGTGTGTGTGTGTTCTACCCCAGCACTCAGGAAGCTGAGGCAGAAAGATTGCTGCTGGTGCATAGCCAGCCCAGGATTCGGGATTCTGTGATACATAGTGAATCCCTGTCTTTAAAAAAAAAAAAGTTGAATGCTGAGAGTTGAAATGGGAGGAGTGGTGTGTTGGCGTGGTGGTGTGATGGCGTGATGGCGTGATGGCGTGGTGGCTCTTCTGCATTGTCCCTGTACATGAGGAAGGAGATGGAGGAAGGGGGAGGGGAAACAACAGTAGTCCTGACTTCTGATTGGTAGGTAGAAAGAGGAGTAAAGGGAGTAAGCACATCATCTTAATAGATTGGTGCTCCTTTGATGGTGGGTTGATTTTAACTACAATGTCCACCTTCCTTCTGGCATTATTATGAAGATTAGATGAGCATATATGCAAAAATAACTTACACACTCTGATGTTCCACTTGAGCTTGAGTATTTGATTTTATAATCCATAAAATAAAATAACGAACTTGAGATGTATGTATCTCTTTTGTTTTATTTTTGAAACAGTTCTTACTTTGACCCCATTCTTACCTGGAATTTGGAATCCTGTCTCGGCCCCCTACTAGTATGAGAGATATAATATCTGTTGAATCTTAATTCACATCTTAATTTCTTGAGTTTGTGCTAGGGTTTTAAATAGAACCCTGTCATAACCAGTGCCTCTGGCCCACTGTTCTTAGGTCTTTTCAGAGCCTTCATGTTCGGCTGTAGCTATGTAGTGACTCTTTTCTTGTCTTCCTTCCATTTTGAAAGTTTGAGGAGCAACAGGCTTTTGAGAAGAGTCGTAAGTTCCTTCGGCAGCTGGAGATATGCTTTGCGGAGAACCCCTCACATCACCAGAAGATTATCAAGGTTCTTCAAGGCTGTGCAGATTGCCTTCCTCAGGACATCACTGAGGTACTGCCTTGTCCTGCTTCCAGTTAGTTTTTGCCACTTATATTGGTTATTTTCTGTATAGGAATGTTTTCTGTGCTTGTGTATGTGCATCACATGTGTGTGTGGGGACGGCAGATGTCAGCAGAGGACATTGATTCCCTGGTGCTGGAATGACAAGTGCTGAACTCCCATGCTGTGCTGGGTCCTCAGGTGCTCTCAGCTGCTGAGCCATTGCCAACACCCTTGTCCTGTGTCGCTTTTACTGTCACTTTTCTCTGTGCCTAATGTATTCCATATCTTTTCACTCTGAGTACCATAAACTAAAGAGATGACGAAAGCAAGAATGTTTTCAGCTTAGCTCCAGTATGAAACGAAGCACGGGAATATGGAGGAATGGCTGCCAGAATCCAGAGCCTGTCTGACCCTCAGGAGCTCCATAGGGCCATCAGTGCTGTGGAAGGGATGTTGAGGAAAGTGGGTGATGGAGGGTCTGGACTCTTCATTTTGCGTCTTCAGGGGACCAGTCAGGCAGGAATGGAAAGTACTGTCATGGGGAATTGCATTTATGACTCTCCCTCTCCACCCCATTCCCACCCATGTTGGCAAGCAGGCAGGGGAAAGCGTGAAAAATCTTAGCTATCAAACATAGAATCCTTGTGCCAGTGAGATGGCTTAGTTGGTAAAGCTGTTTGCGGCCAGGCCTGACAACCTGCATTCCTTTGAGACCCGTATGAGTCTGTTAGTTAGTGACTTCCATCAGCATGCACTGTCCTGTGCACTTACTGCCAAGACTAAAGACCCGAGTTTGCTCCCCAGGATCCACATGGAGAAGGAGAGAACTGACTCCTGGAAGTTGACCTTTGATTCCCACAGGTATTCTGTGGCATGTGCGTGCGTGCACACACACACACACCACAAACAAATCAATTAATCAATTTAAAAATAAAATGCTTAAAAACAGAAGCTAGGCTCCATGTAGGAGGCAGAATGTGGGTCCATTGGGACTGGGAAGGCTCTGCGGTGTCTTTTTAGCTTTCACAACTCTCCTCAGCTCAAGACCCAGGTGTGGCAGCTCCTCAGAGGTCATGGCCACCTACAGGATGAGTTCTCCATCTTTTTTGATCATCTGCGCCCAGCAGCTAGTAGGATGGGTGACTTTGAAGAGATTAATTGGACTGAAGAGAAAGAGTATGAGGTACAGGTTGTCAAGGGTACGGCTGCCTTCAGGGGAAGGGTTGGGCCCCAGAGTCTGCTCAGTGCCACCAACTCTTGTTTAGTTTGATGGCTTTGAAGAAGTGACACTCCCTGATGTAGAAGAGGAAGACGAGCCTTCCAAGGTGCCCACAGCCTCAAAGAGCAAGAGGAGAAAAGAGATTGGAGTCCAGCATCATGATAAGGTATGCATGCTTTTGGAAAATAGCTGCTTTTCATGAAGCATGCCTTGAATTACACTCTGCACATATCCCTGGTCTGGAGATTGAAGATGCTCAGCCAGGCGTGATGGCACATGCCTGTGATTCCAGCACTCGTGAGCTAGAGGCAGGCAGACACTGTGAGTTTAAGGCCAGCCTGGACTACAAAGCAAGTACAGGACAGCCAGGGCCACACAGAGAAACCCTGTCTTGGGGGGAAAAATTTGAGATGGTAATGGGACACGAACCTCAGGTGAGGCTGCTGTAGAGACCCATGAGGCCTCAGGAGAAGGAATCACATGATGTGACATGCCTGTAATTGCAGCACTGAGAGGCTGAGGCAACTTCAGTGGTAGCTTAGGCGACATAATGAAACCCTACCTTAAGAATGAAAGGGGACATACGTAAAACAAACAAACAAACAGCCCACTGTGTTTCATCTTTTCTCCCTGGCTCAGAACTGCCATTTTACTTTTAATTGGGGTTTTTCACTTGGAAGGAAATAATAATTTCCTTCACTTGGAAGGAAATAATAATTTACTAAAGATGAACCTAGTAATTCATGTAGGTCATTAACTAGTGCATGTGGTTTTCATAGCAACGCTGAGGATAGTTTTATTTATATGTCTGTGAAGTGCAGTAGCTAATGCCAGGTGACCTCTTCAGGTGTCAGTGCTGGTACATTGATGTAGGTGACTTCTTTCTAGCTCTAGAGTCTGCTTATACTTAGAAATAGCCTTGCGCTAAGATGGGTCAGTGGGTAAGGGACTTGGCACCAACCCGCATGTCTAGAGGTTCCTCACCTGGACCCATATGTCAGGCTATTCTCTCTGACTCCGTACATGTGGTACGACATGCATGTGTGCATATACATGTACATAGTAAATAAGTAGATGTATTAATCTTAAGAGAACAATGTGTGTCAGTGTGGGAGTATGTCTGGTGAGTACAGGTACGCACAGAGACTGGAAGACGGGGCAGGATATCCTGGAGCAGCGTCATGGTAGCTTATGCGCCTTCTGCTTTGGAGACCTCTGCCCCCAAACTAGTCTATTTTTAAAGATATTATTATTAATTAAGTAGAGCCTCTCTATGTGGCCCTGCCCTGGAACTTACTATATAGACCAGGCTGGCCTCAAACTTACTGAAAGTCTTCCTAGTGCTGGGATTAAAGGCCTGGGCTACTATACACAGATTTTTAAAAAATTTATATTTATGTATTTTGTAGTGGTGGAGCACATGTGTAATGGAACATTAGTATAGGTCAGCAGACAACTTATGGCTGGACCCTGATGTACATTTTCTTTTTTGATTTTTTTTTTTTTTTCTTTTGAGATTGGGTTTCTCTATATAGCCCTGGTTGTTGTGGAACTCAGAGATCTGCTTGCCTCTGTCTCCTGAGTGCTGAGATTAAAGGTGTGCGCCAGCATGCCTGACTAATAGGTAGTCTTTAAATCTATGGGTTTTCCTTTTATTTGTTTTAAAATTTAACTTTAGAGGCATGGGTGTTTTGTCTGCATGTATGTCTGTGTTCCACAAGTGTGCCTGGTACCCACAGAGGCTAGAAGAGGGTATCAGACCTTCTGTTGTGAGTTAGCAACCACATGGATGCTGAGAATGAAAACTGGATCCACTGGAAGAGCAGCCAGTGCTCTTAACTGCCAAACTATCTCTAGCTACTCTCTTAAATCTATGCTTCTTTTCTATTTCCCTGGCAAACTTCTTAGAAAATAAATGACCTTGAGAACTTTTAAAACTCTTTGGGGTTTCTTGTCCATTAGGATGTAATGGTTCTCATGTCTTGGCTGTATCAAGCAGAATCACTTGAAGGCCATTTTTCAAGGGTTTAGAGAGTACACAGGGAGACAGAGTCTCTACACTGGATTTCACTCTGCAGTGCATCTCTTTAGAACCTGTTTGACTTAAGTCTGTCCTGGTCTTGTGCATGGCTTCTTTCTTTGGATCACTGCCGATTCTTTTAGGGATTCATAACAGCTGTAGTCAAGATTGGGTCACTGACCTCCTGTGTGATGAGATGGTACATTACAGAAAGAGTGGGAGGGGCAGCTTCATAACGCAGGCCTCTCGACTCAGCTCTGTTTCTTTGTTCTGGAAATACTTGGCAGCTAATCAAGCTGGGTTATATTGTAGGAGACTGATTGGCCTGATACAGCCAAGGACTGTTCCTGTCATGAGGGAGGTCCTGATTCTAAGCTGAAGAAGAGCAAGAGAAGAAATTGTCACTGCAGCGGCAAGGTTAGGAAAGCACTGGTATGCTGGGGTGGCCAGACCACACTGCAAATGCTGGCTGGCCTTGTTGTGGTTTGTGTGTGTGTGTGTGTGGGGGTATTTGTTTGTTTTTTTGATACAGCTTAGGCTGTCTTGGGTGTTACTGTGTAGATGAGACTGCCTCTGAGTGCTGGGATCAAAGGTGTGTGCCATCACACCTGGTTATGCTGTTTTGCAACTACAGATTTGTCTCTTCTTGAATTTATAAAGTGATCACATGAATCAGATTGTACACAGTACACACTTGTGCACATATGTAAAGCAAATGGACTCCTGTACAACATCCAGAATGGAACCAGGAAGACCAGCAGTTCAAGGTTATCCTCAACTAGATAGCAAGTGATGTACAATACCATTTTTCAAAATGGAATCTAAAAGGAAATGCTGTTGGCTTTTGTCTTTTTTCTGTCTTGATACAGTGGCTTGTTACATAGCTCATGTTACCCTCAAATTTACCATCCTCCTGTCTGTGTGTTCTGAATATTGGGACTATGAGCACAATCAGTTTTATGTGGTGCTATGATCAAATCCAGGGCTCCTCGTATGCTGGGCATGCACTCTAACAATTGAGCTATATCTGCAGTTTTAGTTTTTTTTTTTTTCTCAGGTGGTGGTTGTTGGTTTTGGATTTTTGAGATAAGGGTCTCATGTAGCCCTTGCCAGCCTCAAATGCACCATGTAGTAAAGGATTACTTTGAACTCCTGCATCAACTACTTAAGTTGGATTTTGCTTTTTGTTTAGTTGTTTGTTTTTCTCTAAGACAGGATTTCTCTGCATAGCCCTGGCTGTCCTAGAATTTGCTCTGCACACCAGGCTGGCCTCAAACTCAGAGATCCACCTGCCTGCCTCTCTCTGGAGTGCTGGAATTAAAGGCGATGGCCACCACCTTCCAGCTGGATTTTACTTTTTAAAGACAGTCTTTGATTTGAACATGGTGGTTCATAGCTGTTATCATAGCACTTGGCAGGCAGAGACAGGAATCTAGGAAATAAGACCCTATATAGCACATTCTGGGCAGCCAGGAACCTACAGAAAGACCCTGTCTCAAACAAAACAAAACAAAACAAACACCCAGTGGTTGAAGAGGTGGCTCAGCAGTTAAGAGCACCAGCTGGTCTTCCAGGGGACCTGGGTGTCTATTCCCTCCACCTACATGATAGCTCACAGCTGTCTGTAATCCCATTCTAGGGGATCCATTGCCTTCTGGCCTTACAACATTGTGCACAGACATCCATGCAGATAGTCATACGATAATGCAAAATAAAAAGCCTTAAATAAACTCGGATCTCATAGAAGAAGTAAAACTACATGCTGAAGGGTTTCCTCACAGCCACTTGCTATTGCCTGGGGACAGCCTGTATGGAGTCTGTGCTGCTCTCATGCTTTTCCTGCCTTCAGGTTCCACGTGATGTCCTACAATTAGTTCCTTCATATAAACCTGTGAGCAAAACAGACTAGAGATAACTTTGGCTCTCCAGAGTAAGTTGGTTGCCTCACAAATGTAGTCCTCTTTAGAAACAGAGGGGTCCTAGTTACTTCGAAGCATTTTGGGTGATTTGCAGAATAGCAACACAGGCCTGACCTTGGAGGGGCCTGAGATGTAGAAAGGTCAGGACACTTAACTTAGAGAGTTGCCCTTGCAGGTCTGTGATGGCAAATCCTACAAGAGCAAGGAGCCCCTGGAGTTGGTGGATACTAGCCCCCACCAAGAGGTCAGTACTATGCCCAGCACTAAGGAAGCAGGACAAGGCAAGGACATGGAAGAGGAAGCCCCGGAGGAGCAGGAGAACATTGAGGCAGTCCAGAGTAGGACTGGCAGGACCACCAGAAAGGGAGAGACACCTATTGCAGGTGAGTGACCTGACTGGCAAGCTGTGACTTTCCCTCCTTCCTCCTCAGCCTACTTCCCCACACTGCAGGAAGGGTGATGAGGCTAAAACACCTTCCCAAGGAAGGGATAGGCATGACACATCTTTCACAGACCATGGCAACCCCTTTTCCCATTCACCTGTCACAGTTAGGGCTGCTATGAAGCTGGGCAGTGAGGATACCTGTCTTCAATCCCAGCATGTAGGAAGCAGGGCCAGGTGTTCTCTGTGAGTTCCAGAACAGCCAGAGCTTTATAGTGAGACCTGGTCTCAAAATAAAAAGTAGAGCCTCTTCCCAGCCCTGTGTTCTCTCTACTCTGCCCCCTCTGCTGAGTGGCTCCATTCCTCCACCAGCTTTCCCAGCACCGCATGTTCCAGTAACTTCCCAGTGGCTTGTGCTTTTCAGTTGTACCCTGATCCCCAAATTCCTCCCAAGCAGGACCGACTGTAGAGAGGATTTTGCTGTGCTCTGCACAAGTGACTGTCGTGGAACAGCCCTTGGAGGGCCCAATGCTCTGCTCACCAGACACTCCTCAGCTTCCTGCTCAGACTGAAGCTGTAGTCTCCTCTGTCAGAAAAAACCAGGCTGGGCCTGAAGATGTCTCCTGCCTTGGTACATCCTCTGAACCGCCTGAAGATGGTCAGGACCAAAAGACTGCTGCTATCTCAGAGACTACTGCACCACTCCCAAGTGCACCAGAAACCAAGAAACTGCCTGGCACTGCTGAGCTCCCCGCTTCCCTCCCGAGTCCTGTTTCCTCAAGGACCAGAGACACACGGAGAAGACACATACATGGGAAAGCAGGCACTCAGAGCTGGCTACTTGAGAGCGGAGCCGAGGCAAAGACAGCCCATATCGTGGTACCTATCCATGGAACTCCATCAGGAATTACGGAGATTGCCCCCAAAGCTGCCAGTGGGGTCATGGCTGAAGACAGCGGAACACAAGGCAAGGGCCCAGAGGGTGTTCTTCTAAAAGCCTCAGAAGCCACAGTCTGTGCCAACAACAGCAAAGTCAGCTCCACAGGGGAGAAGGTGGTGCTGTGGACAAGGTAGGTAAAGGTGGGCGGTGATTGCAGAGTGGAACTCAGATCCAAACAGCTTCTTGGGCTAATCACACTGCCTGATCACAGGGAAGCTGACCGAGTGATTCTCACCATGTGCCAGGAGCAGGGAGCACAGCCTCACACCTTCAGCAGCATCTCTCAGCAACTGGGAAATAAGACCCCTGGTGAGGTGAGGTGGGAAGGGGCAGGTGATGATGGGGCGAACGTGAGAGGGCACGCCAACACTCAAGGTGGCTGGGCATTGTAAAGGGTAGCTTGATCTGCCAGGCGGATTTTCCCTGTCTCTGGATGTCCTAGAACAATGTAGATCAGGCTGGCCTTGATCCATCTGTGGCCACTTCTGATTGCTGGAGTTAGAGGTATGTGTCCTCAGAGAAAACCAGTCTGTATTTTTTCCTATACGGAAGACACAGCTCTTGGCCTTAGTGGTGAGTGGGTGCCCAGTTTGGTCACCATAGGAAGAATGGAGCAGTGAGCACACCCTTTTTCTTTGCTAGGTTTCCCACCGCTTCCGAGAACTCATGCAGCTCTTCCATACAGCCTGTGAGGCCAGCTCTGATGACGAGGATGATGCTACCAGCACCAGCAACACAGACCAGCTGTCTGACCATGGGGATCTGCTGTCTGAAGAGGAGCTGGATGAGTGACCTGGAGAGGTATGGCTGTCATCTTCCAGGATCAACCCAATTGTCATCTGTACTGGACAGAAGGTGGCACTTCACTTGTAGAGACTCTGAGGACAGAGGGGGTTTGGAGGTGGCTCTGCAGCCTGTGTGTCTCTTGTGGTCATTGGGGAAGAACCTACAGTCCAACCTGCGCATAGTGTTGAAGGAGGATGGTGGTCTGTGTTTTTAAGTGTACAAATGCCTATGTCATGTAGCGTCCCTGTACACTGGGTTCCTGCACCCGGCAGCTTTTATTATAAACTATCTCCCCATTACCCTCCCCTGGAACTTCAGTTTGAAAAGCTGTCACCCTCCTGGTAACACTGGGCCAGGCTGTACAACTCCTGCAGCAGCTCCTCCATGTCATCCAGCTCCACCCCAGCATCCATGAAGCTAGCCCAGCGCCGTAGGTCAAGTCTGGCAAGCTCTTCAGCTAAGTCTCCCAGGGTCCGGTGCAAGGATGAAGATGAGCGCAAGGCCCCAAACACAGGGATGCTCTGCACTGCTGCAGAGGGAGAGAAAAGGGATGCGGTGGGGCCTGGGGCCTGGCAGACCTGACCGAAGAGCAGCAGTGATGTGTGTGCTGTCCCTGTGTGCCAGCGCCCTAGAGGTGCTTGCAGTTGAGTAGAGGAACACCCAGCGATGAACTTTTTCTTTAGCACTTGGAATCCAGGAAGAGAAAGAGTAAAACTGCTCTTGTGTAGTGGAAGTGCTAGTTTCCTTCATGTCCTACCTTTGGGGGGACTGTCCACGGCCAGTCCCTTGTGACTGAAGCTTGGGAAAAGCTGTGGGTAAGGAGGAGCCACTCTGCAGGGAGTCAGCAGCAGATGTGATGAGCTGCAGGCAGAGAGGGGATTCAGAAAGCTGGGGGGGCAAAGGCTGCTGAAGGCCTGGGGAAAGGGTCATACTGTACTGACCTCAAGACTCTAGGATGCTGCTGCTGTAGATACTCGGCCAAGACTTCTTCTCCAGAGGCACATGCATGCAGAGTGGAGGGCAGAGCTGTTCCTGGGTTGAGTTTACTGCCCGAACAAAGCCAAATCCACATTTACTCTTTTGACTGTGTGAATGTAAGCTAAAATTCTTACATTCTTGCAACTGAGGCACAGATAGTGGTAGGAAGGTGTGCCATCAGAATGCCTAGATATTAGGGAGACAAAGACAAGGCAAGTCTCCCAAGGGCCCCTAAGAACCAGTAGTCTTTACCTGGTGTGGCTTGCTCTGTCTATACCCCTGAGCACCACGGACTGGGCAAAGCACCGACGTCCAGCAGAATCCCCACATGCAGACAGTGGAGTCCATGGGGTGGCTCCTCCAAGCTGCATCAGGATGTCTGGAAGGGACTGGCCTGGAACCAGTGGGAAGGGGATGATTGCTTCTGCTGTCACCACCTAAAGACCAGGAGGGAGCAAGTTATAGAGCCTATTCTCAGCTCTGGCCCAGCCCCCTAAGCTTCGTACCTTTTTCCCAGAAAAACTTAGCACATCGGCCAAATGAGCCATGGTAACTGTGGAGGAACGTAGGCGATAGGGAACACTGACTGTGTCCAGGACTGTAGCCAGGATGGCGCTACAGTGGAAGGGCAGAGTGGCCTGTAATTAGGACAGGAGGGGAACAATGGGTCTTTTGGGTGTGGAAAAACATGTAGAGGTAGAACAGGCATCCAGGGAATGAAACAAGGCTGTTTGTTTTGAGGCTGGACAAACACAAGGCACTAGGAGGTCAAGTTCAAGCTGGGAACCCACCTTGGTGTTACAAATGCTTCCCGAGCATGTATTAGGTCCTACGTTCAATCCCTAGCAACACACACACACATATGCTGTGGGGTTGGGTGAGAAAGAACAGAGCTACAGGCAAGAGAGGCTGACAAACTGAGCTGGGAGCCTTACATCATAATGTAGGTAAGGGAAGTTGACCGGTGGCTTAGGCCGCAGGCCCAGGCTCCCTCCCAGGGATAAGGGACAGACGAAAGAGCTGTAGCCAGTCAGGTTCACCAGACCAAATGCTGTATTTAGGAGACGATAGATATTTTTCTGGGGCTCCTGGTAATAGAAATGAGAGCGGCTTGCTTTAGGTGACTAGCTTTCAGTGGGATCCTTTTTCCCACCAACTCTGCTGCTTTTTCTTCCAGCTTCCACTCACCCCAAGATTGTAGGGACCAGGGAGCAGACCCCACGTTAGTACTCCCCGCCCAGAATACTCGTCCTGCAGTAATTCTGCCGTTTTAGCACCTACTCCAGAAAAACCATCGTGCAGATCACACAGGATCTGGAAGCCCTGCAGAGATGAAAGCCACAGGAAGTAGACTGTTGTAGGATAAGGACCCTTCCTACCCCAACATCTACCCTGTCACACAGCTACCTGCAAGTAGTCACATTCTTCCACATAGAAATGCAGTCTGTCCTCCAGCTCTTCCAGGTACCGGGGCTCCTTCAGGACACTCTCCCCTTGGCCAAAAGCCTCCAGACGCCCTGTTTCACTGCCAGAAATGACCATGATAAAAGACTGAGCCCTGTGCTCACTCCTCATCTGCTGTTTGGGGAGAAGTGTGTCAGTGGGCCCTAAGCTTCGTCTCAGCCTTTGGAGCCCTCATACCCATCATGGTTGTACTTCTGAATCACACAGATGCTTCGTGGATGGAGATGGACTCTGAGAAAGTCTGACCAGACTCTGATGCTGTTCTCTGTGGGGATAAATGGTTTTGGATTTGTAGCAGGGTGGAGGACTGAAGAAAGGACAGATGGACTGGATCATTCCCCAAGTTCCTGCTTTCTGTGTTCAGGCTCCAGCTCCAAGGGTTAGCTCACCTTTGCCATTCTGGACAGGTTTGGCCCTCCAGACCCCATCGCTACTCAGCACTCCCTGGGAGGGGCGAGAAAACCTGCTTTAGTTCCAGGTGCTTTTCCTCTGCCATGGCTTATCTCTACTTGTGTGCATATGTGCATGCCTGTGTGAATTCATGTGCAACACCACATGAAAGAGGCACCCAAAGCCAGAAGAAGCTGTTAGATCCCCGGGAACAGGAGGTACAGGTTGCTGTGAGTCGCCTGATGTAGGCATTAGGAACTCAACTTAGTATTCTGGAAGAACACTCAGGACTCTTAACCCTGAGATAGATTCCAGGTTCCCCCCAGTTCAGAGGCAAGGGTGCTTTTTCAAAAATAATCCTCTAATGCATTTACAGTGGCTAGACTCCCTCTTCTTGGCTTCGCAGAACTACTTGGCTTGTAGCACGTTTAAAGGTTGGGGACAGAGCCCGGTCACCTCTGCACTCAGAAGATCCTGGAGGATAGGGTTCTTTGGGTAGGCTTCTTCTCTGTGTGTGGTAAGCTTCCCCTGCCTGAAAAAAAGAATGGATATTAAGAAAAGAGAGAGTCCAGCCGTCTATGCACATACACGGGGCTGCTCGGGGACAGATACACACCACGCTACCGCAGCCTCTAGCTGTCGGTCCTTGTAGAGGCCACCTTCTTCCCGCAGGGAGCTCAGACTGCCTGCACAGAAATGAGAGGCAAGCTTAAAACCGGGGCGACATCTGATCAACACTAACATGATCACCTGCTAGGCGATGTGTTGTGGTAGTTACTCCGGACCAAGATGAGGTCTCCCTATGTAGCCCTGAACAGTCTACAAGTGTGTAGACCAGGTTGGTCTTGAACTCAGATTCCACCTGCCTGTGCTGGGACTGATTAAAGTCGTGGCCAACCACGCCTTGCACGTGGCTTTTGAAAGGATAAACACTTAGAAGGGATGGGAAATCTGCACTCCATCTTTCTGTCAAGATAGCCGTGGTCCGGCCTGAGTGCAGCAGCCCAACAGCCTACCACCCATCCCAGAGCCAGGCCTGCAGTGAGTGCCGCCGGGGACTTGTGCCCAGTGTGGGGTTTGAAGTGAAGTAATGCCAGGACCCCAACAGGCAAACGGGGAAACATGGCTGAGCCCCGCCACCGCTTCACCTTTTAGATCCATGAGGATGAGTCGTGGCGTATAGGTTTCCTGGCCATGCAGCGTCCGGCCGGTTCGGTACAGGACATCGGGGCACAGCTCTCCAGGCGACTCTTCGCCCTCGGTCGTGTGTCCCAGCGCAGCATCCTGCAGGCGCAGAACACTGAGCGGGGAGGGAGAGGGGCAAGGGCCTGTACCTCCCGCCAGGAGCGCCGCCACCGCGGTCTGACCTGCTGGTTCCACCAGTGCGCCCCCACGAAGCCCGCGAAATGTCCTAACTGCAGCGTGAGCACCTCGCGGGCCCCGCCCGCCATACCGCCGCCGCTCCTCGGCACTCCCGGCCGCGGCTGGCCCGGACGGGCGGCTCCGGCGCCCTATTGGCTCGCGAGCACGTGCCTTCCCGTTGGCCACACGATTCGTTAGTCTCCGAGGCGCGGTCACGCCCCGCCTCTTCCTCTCCTAAGTTGCCGGAAGCGGCCCCAACCCGCTGGCGTCACGCCGCCATTCCCTCTGCGCCCTGTTGCTCCGGCCAAGGTCGAGGGAGGTTCCCTCCCCTGCTTCCGGCTCTCTCCACGCACTTGCCTTGCTCCCCTAGCCGATAAGTCTCGCGAGAAAAACAGCCTGCCGGGGAACTCGACGTTGCCCTGGGTCCTCCGCTCAGGTCCTTTTCCCATCCCTGAAGTCCTAGTCCGCCTGAACCGCTGGGCAGGCCGGAGGGACATCGACCTGCTTCTGTTACGTAATGGAAAAGACTGCATGTCCTTTCCCGCATGTTCATATAGTTCAGTTGCGCTTCTGTGCTGCTTTGCTTTTGTTTGCTTGAGACAGGGTTTCGCTCTGTGGGACTTGGCTGGCCTGAGCTGGCTTTGTAAACCAGCGGGCTTCAAACTCACAGAGATCCGGCCTCTCCCTCCTGGTGCCACTAATAAAGTCAGGAACACCCTTTTATGTATTTATAAGCTTTTTTGTATGTACATTTTGCAGAGGGCTTCCAAGCTGCAGGCACAAAGCTATAACCGCTTGTCCTCTGGAGTGGAGGGAGAACAGTTCATCCTTGGCTCTGTAGCGACTTGCAGGCCCACTTGGGTTGCACGAGACCATGTCTAAGGCACAAAAGAAACCCAACTAAACCAAACCAATCACTATTCCAGATGTCATGTTTCTTTTGTGCTGTTTGGTGTTCATTTATGAATAGAAAGAAGTAAATGGGCCCAGCTGGAGGGCTCGCTGGATAAGAGGTGCTTGCTGCTCAGCCTGCAGACCAGAGTTTGCGCCTGAGGACCCACGTGGAAGTACAGAACCAAATCCCTGGTTGTGTACATATTCTGAACATAAAACCATTGTTAGTAAAATATACAGAAAATGTCTCCTTTAAAACAGCATTTATGCAGGCGCACGCCTGTAATCTCAGCACTGGAGGAGGCAGAGGCAGGCAGATCACTTTGAGTTTAGGGCCATCCTGGTGTTCAGGGCTACACACAGAGAAACCCTGTCTCAACAAACACACGTTAGGCCCAGCACGAGCCTAATTTCCTGAAGAAATGAAGAGAACTCCAGACACCAGGTCTCATCGATGCAATATCGCAAGAGATATATTTTTTACCATTGCGCAATGGGGTCACCCCTGCTGGGCAGCAAAGCTTGGCACTGGGAGACAGAGGCCTTGGGTTTTTAAAGGACAAGGTGTGGGAATTTTCAGGGGTTGCAGTCTTGGCAATTCAGGATTGGATGAGGTATTTAACTTTTAAAGTAATTGGTTGGTTCTGGGCACCCTTAGGTCCGGTCAGCCCTGTCGCAAGTCGTTTTGGAATTTCCTGACATATGAGATATAGCTGCAGCTAAAGGTGGGAAAGTGATTAACGCATCGCCTGTGTCTGTTCTGAGGAATGGGGGCTGCAGGCTTTTGGTCAAAGGTCAGGAGCCATTTAGGAGAAAGATCGGGGCCATTTGACCCAGTTCCCAAAACAAAGTTTATCTCACAGGCGCCAACCCGGTGATTTTCTCCACCTAGTAGAGACCCCTGCTTGTTTTCTTTCTTATCTCTGCCCCGAGGATGGCCAATGTCAGGAACTTTTATATTCTTCTGTTCTCTGGAGAAGCAGTAAGAGGCTTTAATTAACATGGGCCTAAAACTTGAAAATATAAGTCAACTAAGAGAAACATAGGTTACAAAGTTAGTCTGATTCTTTACACACACGTTTGTTTTGTTTTTTCCAGACAAGGTTTCTTTGTGTAGCCTTAGAAACCAACATTGATTTGTTGGGGCTGGAGAGAGAGAGGTCAATGGTTAAGTACATTTGCTGCTGTTGCAGAGGACCCAGATTCGGTTCTAAGTGCTCAAATAGATTTACAATTCCAGTGCCAGGAGATTCAATCCCCTCTTCTGACATCTGTGGTTACTTCATATATGCAGTGCACATACCTACTCATACACATAAAATACATATAATTTAAAAAACAAGACCATTTATGGGCTGGAGAGATGAGTCAGAGGTTAAAAAAGAAGGTATTAACTCTTCAGAGGACTGGAGTTCGGCACCCAGCACCTATACCAGGCAGCTCAGAATTCTTGCAACTTTTTTAGCCCCAGGGCAACTGACACCACAAGTTTGAGAACACACGCTTTACATACATACATACGACAATCAGTAATATTGTTGCACAGTATTAAAAAAGTAAAATTTAAAAACCAGTCTTGCCATCCTTTTTAAAAAAACTTTTCACTGTGCTGTGTCCCTTTCTGTAGAACTGTGTATTAAAAATCCTCCCCCCCCCGCCCACTAGTCTCTCTAACTTTTTTATCTTAGAATTCCACTATTCTATCAAAGTCCAACCTGGGGAGCCAACCAGTTTACTGAGGAACTGTTTATTAAAGGATGGAGCAAGGATGACACCAAAGCCTCATAGCAAATGTTCCGGAGACTAACATACGCTGTCGTCTCCCAGACCCAGAGGCCAAATCCAATTAGGACAGAGGACAAATAGCAGGGAGGCGCTGCCGCCTTCGCTGAGGCTCCAAGGATGCCACTACCCAGTAAGGGGATATCCACAGTCCGCATAGGAACCTCTTGCAAGCGGGCACGGGGGATTTTTATGGCAGGGAACAAGAACAAACCCCCCAAAAACAGAAGAACAAAACAAACACCACTTGCTGGTTTGGGCTTGTCAAGGACTCATACTTTCTGAACCTTCTTCCCATTCACGCCAATTTGCCAAGATGCTTCCAACCGTTAAATCTAGTTCTCAATAACAAGATCAGCGAGGGGAGCAGATGAAGTTCTGTGTGAACAGGTACTACTGACATGAGCACAGCCACTGCAAGGCCTTCCCCATGGGGAAGTTGGCTCTGTGTAGAGGATCGACTGCAGTTTCCTCTCCCAGAACGACTGTGGCCTGAGGCTGATCTGGAGAGAATAACCTCCTCCCACCCCCCACCGCTGTCTGTCAGAGGTCCCTATCTCGGCTTTTCTGTGTGTGTTTCCTTACTTCTGGTGCCCCGTCAGACCAATCTGTAAATAGTGCAGGTCAAGGTTCAGACCCGGTCATCACACAAATTAGCAACAAAAGAGGACAGCCATTTTGACGCATGCTTGTTAGCCTGGTTTGGGTATTGGCACACCCTTTTTGCAATGACTTTGCTGTTTTGCTCTGCTTTAATGTGCTCCTTTATGCACCCCTGAGGGTGTTCTTTGTTTCTGACACTAGGGAAACACTAACCACAGCTGATCTTTTAATAAAGCACTCATTTGTTACATGGACTTCTGTTTCACTGGACTATCCCAATTTCAGTCTTGAAATGTTGTATTTTCAAAAGTATCTTGGGATGAACACGCTGAGCAATACATGATGTGCTTTAGTGGTGGGTCAGCTGACCCTCTGCCTGCAGCTCCCAATGGCCTGTTCTGCAGCTTCGGGAGACCTGGTGGCCCTGGCCATCATAGGCACCTGTACTCACACCCCACACAGAATAAAAAGAATAAAAATAAACCTTGAAAATGATCCTGGTCTTCACAGTACCTCCCAATAAGCAATGGGGAGGGGAAGCAAGTGTAGGGACAGCAGCTAGAAACTTCCCTGGACTCCAAGCTGCCCAACCAAACGATCACCCTTGCTCTGACAGACATGTTCAAGATGAACGGTCCATTTACTGGACTGGACTTCCTTGAAGGAGCTCCACGGTCTGTGCTTCTCCCAGAGGTCTTGCTGGTCTGTGCTTCTCCCAGGCTTTGGAGGGCCATGTTGATGACGGCAGGCTGCGCTGCCTCTAGAGACCAGGTTGGAGGTCCCTGGCGCATGCTGATGGTAGAGACCAAATGGATGTTTGTGGTCTGTGCTGTTGCCTGAAACTGCGTGGAAGCCTAAGATCCATGCTCCCATTGACTGTGAAGGGCAAGGAAGCTGTTCATGAAGTGGTACTGATGACATCAGACACAGTTAAGAATGGAATTAAAAGGCTTCTGTGACAAGCCCTACCTCCAACCAAACCGCATCAATCAAAAAAAGAAAGACAGCCTTGAGAGGAAGCCACCAATGAAAACTCAAAAACAAAAACAAAACAACAACCCCCAAACCAAAAAATTTTCAATGGGGACACAGGTGTAGGTCTCCACCCTTGCCGGTGCAGGTGGAGGAGACACTCTGCTTCCCTTGGGGGTGGACGCTAGACATCTGACCATGCAACAGTGCGGATATATGAACAAACAAAACAGCCTTTTCCTTTTCTTCCTGTTTTTGGGATGGGGTGGGGGTAGAGGGCAAACACGGGAGGACTGGGAGGGGGGAGTAATCAGGGTGTATGACACAAAATTTCCAAATCTATAAATGAAAATATTATGTTAATTAGCAGTGCCCATGGTGGGACACGCCTTTAATCCCAATGCCTGGGAGGCAGAGGCAGATGGATCTGTGAATTTGAGGCCAGCATTGTTCACAGAGCAAGTTCCAGGACAGCCAAGGCTATACAGTGAAATCCTGTCTCAAACAAACAAACCAACCAACAAAAATGTTTAAAAAAAACAAAACCCAGCCTTTCCTGTAAGGCACGTGTGGGAGGCCATCTGATGCCCCGACTTACTACAGAAAAACGTCCGTCAGTCTCAGAGCTCTGCCAGCCTTCCTCGAAAAGTCTGGGAGGCTCAAAGTCCTTGAATGGGTGGACAGGTAAGAACTGGCTCTGCCCTAAACTTCTAGAACAGAGTTGGTGTTGGTTCTATGACCAAGATCTATGGAGAATGGCAGAGAAACAGCAACAGGCACAGCCACAGAAGACAGAACTAGCAATAATCTGTAAAACTGAGTTTCTTCAGATACAAATAAACAGAGTGACAAAGAAATTCAATTTGGCCAGTGTGCAAGCTTTTCTTATTGCAAATCTAACACAACACTCAGAAACAGACCTATATTTAATATGAAAGCTGTAACAAAAAACTGGTATTAGTTGCAGGAACAACGGGACATCCCATTGTCCTATGTTCATCATTGCAGGTCAGGCTGTTCCACTTGTCTTCCAGACGTGATGCACTGTGTCCGAACTTACAGTGGGGCACAGAGCCGCTCCAGCTGCCCAGGGTTGCTGTTACTCAGGAACTTCAGCTCTTTTTTCCCTTCTTCTGTAGAAGCTAAAATGGAGCAAACACACACAAGTGGCAGTTTCTTCCTGCTACAAACTGTAGTCAGAGGCATCCACCTTCAGATCATGACCCCCTGTACCAGCCCTGAGATTCTACCCCTCCAACACACTGCTGCTGCTCAAACCCAGGGCATGTGCTAGGACTCCTCAACCAATTATTACTTGAGCCAAGGTCTCATGTGGCCCAGAGTAAACTAGGACCACAACCAGTGATTACTCAGTGATAGAGCACTTTCCTTTGTGAACATCCTTTTGTATGCCCAGAAGTGACAGGCAGAATGCTTTAACACAAGCCATCAAATCTGACATTAAGAGTTGGAAGCTTCTGAAACAAGGTTTGGCAGTATGTGCCAGCTGTCACCTGAGGAGGCGCAGGCAATGGACCCTGAGTGTGAGGTAAAAAGGGCTACAAGGTGAGATATTGCCTCAGAAACAAAAGGAAGAGGAAAAATAGTTACTAATTTCTGAGCCTGAGGGCAGAGACAGCAAAGACGTGGTCTGGCCAGCCTCTTACACAGAGGGACTCTGCTGAGAGTCTCAGCGGCCATCACTAGCAGCACACTGAGTGAAGGCCTTCATCAGTGAGAATGGCAGCGGCCCAGACATGTGCAAACTATCCAGTCATAGACCGAAAATTGCTTCTTTCTTTTAACACACTTTGTTCTGGACAAGGTGAGAAGTTAAGCAGAAATATAATTTCTTTTGTAAATGATACTGTAGCTATCTTCTAATCGCATTTTAAAATTCTTTTATTACATAGAAAAAAGTCTAAGGGAAAAGGATAAAATTCCAATGATAATTACAATCACAGGTTGCTGCTAAGGGCAGAGAGCCTGTGCTATGTGTGAGGAGGAAATGTGTGCCACTCACAGTTGGACTGAGTGCCTGGGTCTGCAGCTGGTGGTTCTATTTTGGGAGGCTCTGAGAATGTGTAGGCTTTGGGGCTCAGTAGAAGGGAACAAGTCTCTATGGGAGTGTCCTTAGGGGCTTATACCTTCTCCAGGATACTCCCTGTGCCTGGTGTCAAGGTGTACTACCTTTTTACATGTCCTGGAGCATGGAGCCAAGTGGCCATGACTAACCCTTTTGTGTCTACGAGCCCATGTAAGCTATGGGTACCACACCATGGTGATGCAAAATACCTCGAGCCCTGACTCAGCAGCCTGGCGGGCAGGATGATGATACATGATAGGACTGACCTTTCTCATGCTGAAGCCAATTGTTCTCTAAATAATACTGAAAAGAACTTTCAAATTCCTTTGGATTGTAGTTGGAAACCAGGATGGGAAGAAATGGCTCTAGGGCATCAAATCCTTCCTGGAAACAGAAGGATAAAAGACACAGGGTAGGGTGTTAGTTGAGAAAGCAACTGCAGTGTGAGGACAGGGTCTTCTTCCTTGGTGGTACTCCTTAACCATCTCATTCCACCCCACTCTCGGCCTCCTGCCTCAGACAGGACTGCATACATGGTGGTTACTGACTGTTGACAAACATTATATTTAAAAAGATCATGAGGTCAGGGGCCTGAGCATTGCCATAGGAGACCGCAAATTCATGACCAGACTGGGATATATAATGAGTTCATGTTGCAGAACAAAACCAAACCAACTAAAAGCATAAAAATAACAAGAAAACAAACAAACAGTAAAAGTATTCCACTTACTAATTGAGAATCTATGAGTCAGCTGGGTGTGGTGGTGCATACTAATCCCAGAGCTTGGGAGGCAGAAGTGAGGGATCTTTGAGTTTGAGGTCTGGCTAATGTACCCAGACAGTTCCAAGCCAGCAAAAGCCACATAGTGAGACCTGGTAAATCCATACTGCAAATGGGGATGCAGCTCTGAAGTGTAGGGCTGGACTAGCATGCAGGGGATTGGGGTTTAGTTCCCCAAATCACAAAAGCAGTAATAATAAGACTTCCCCAAACAAATCCACAATGTAGCAAAGAAGCAATTATATCAGAAGATAAATGTTTTAATTCAGGTTACTATGAACTTTGAAAAAAACCTGGGGAGGGGGAATGCAACAAATATGAAAGTTGACATTTCTGGAAATGAAGTAAAAAACATTTAAAAATATGAATTTTGTGACATTATGACAAAATAATTTAAAAAGAAACATGGGAACAACAACAACAACAAAGTTGGATGTGTCCTGGAGAGATGGCTCAGAGGCTAAGAGCACTGGCTGCTCTTTCAAAGGTTCTGAGTTCAGTTGAGTTCAATTCAGGAACTGCACGGTGGCTCACAACCATCTTTAGTGAGATCTGGTGCCCTCTTCTGGTGTGCGGGCATGCATGAAGGCAGGCAGAGCACTGTATAATGGTAAATAATAAATCTTAGAAAAAAGAAAAACGGGGCTGGGGAGCTGGCTCAGGCATTAAGCACTTGTTACTGGGGAATACTCATGTTTGAGTCCCAAAATCCACACGGGAGTTCACGAACATTTGTAATTCCAGTTCCAGGGGAACCCAACAGGCATATGCATGTATTCACACAAAACAGTCACCGACATAAAGTAAAATAAAATAAATCTAAAGAAGAAAAATTAAGAGATATAAGGCTGGTGAGATGCCTCAGCAGGTAAAGGCACTTGCTGGCAAGCTGATGTCCAGGGTTTGTCCCAGAACCCACACTGTGGACGGAGAGGATCACTTCCTGCAGGCTGACCTCTGACCTTCACACATGTGCCACAGCATGTGAATCCTCTCAGAGAATATTAAGAAAGAAAGAGACAGTCTATAAGAGCAGTGGCTCTCAACCTTCCTGATGCTGGGGCTCTTTAATACAATTCCTCATGTTGCAGTGACCCAAACACAAAATTATTGTGTTGCTACTTAGCAGCTCTAGTCCTGCGGCTGTTATGAACCAGACTGTAGATATGTGCCACTTAGGATGTCGGCTAGGGGACTCCGAAGGGTGCTGGTCACAGGTTGGGAACTGCTGTTCTAGACACAACGGCTACTATGAGGGAGACAGCTTTCTCCAGAAAGGGTCCTACCTTTCCTAGGAGCTCATGTGGCAAATAGGCTGTTCGGGACTTAAAGAGAGACCCAGTTTGGCTCAAAGTCAACACAATTGCACCTCCATGCTGAAAAAAAAAGAAAAGAATTTTAAAAAGAAGGAAATGACAGACATGGACAATCATAGTCAGAGTTTTTCATGATAGTGTCATGACAGTGTGGTTTAGCATAATAAACTGGTGACAAATTGGTTACTGGCTCTAGATCTGGCTGTGACACTAAATTACACAAGACCTGAAGTTTATCACAATGTGCTTTTTGTTTTCAGTTTTGCCTGCAATGCCCACACTCCAGGCACTTAATGAACAAAGCAGAGGAATTGAGCTGGGGCCGGGTGAGCTACAAAATGAGGTCCTAGCTTGCCGCCTGCTGTGCTTGCTGCAGGCCTTAAATCCTGGGGGCCAGATCTGTGGGTTCCTGGACAGCCAGGGCGACACAGTTAACACTCTATTTCAAAAGAAACTGAGCCGTGCAAAGACACAGAGAGAGAGAGACAGGTAAAGCGAGAAGGCTGTCGGTAAAGGAGCTCTGTACCAGACACTGCGCAACTGCAGACAGCAGGTGAGAGGCAAAGGCAGGAAGGGCCACGCCTCCCCGCACCCCTGAGCGCCACACTCACCCAGTCATTTTTCACCATCTTCCTCAGGCTGTGAACAAGGGCTAGTTCTTCTGGGGCAATCTATACGTAGCCAACAAGAAAGTGAGGAGGTTACGACCTGACTTCTAGCTATTCCCAAGAAAACTGAACTGACAATTACATTTTCTAAACAAAGGGTTTTTAACTGCTGTTACCGCTAACATACTTTCTCTGGAATGAGAGAAGGGGGAAGAAGGGGGAGAGGCAGGAAGGAGGGAGGAGCTTAACTGTACCAGGCGTACCTTCCTCCCTGGATATTCTGACCTTTGTAAACAGCAGTTAGAACCAAAGAAGAGGGAAAGCTCCTGCAGCTTCCACTGCCCTGTTCTCTCCAACATGCTCCCCTGGCACGCAATGCACAATGGAGCATGTGGCATCATGTGTTGGGTAGTGTTTGAAAAATGGGGCATGGCTGGAGAGCTGGCTCAGGCATTAAGAGTACTTGTTACTGGAGAATACTCATGTTTGAATCCCAAAATCCACATGGGAGTTCACAAACATTTGTAATTCCAGTTCCAGGGGAACCCAACAGGCATATGCATGTATTCACACAAAACAGTCATAGACATAAAGCCAGGGGGAAGAGTGAACTTCAGTTGGGAAAAGCTGCTACCAACGTGGGTCACAGGCAAGCCTGTGGGAATTTCCTTGATTAGTGCTTGATGGGGTGGCGTGAACAGGAGCAGCCTGCAAGGATAGGCAGTGCCATCCATGGGCAGGTGGTCCTGGGGTGTATAAGAAAACAAACTGAAAAAGCAAGGAGGTGCAAGCCATGAAGTATCATTCCTCCACGACCCCTGCTTCAGTTCCTGCCTTAAGGAACTTGGAGATAGGTGTTTACCCTAACTTCCTTCAGCGGGCAACTATGATGTGGGTCTGTCAGCTTTCCCCCACAGGTGGCTTTGGGTCATGGTGTTTTACCACAGCAGTAGAAAGTCAGCTAGGATGTATCACTTTGTTCTTTTTGAAGCTAATTCACTGTGTATTTCTTTCCCTGCTCCTGCAGTGCTGGAGATGGAGGCTGGAGTCTTCATACACAGGCACTCATGCGCTCACCACAGAGCTACACTGCCGGTGTGTCAGCATTCACTGTCCTTTTGCTGTTGTTTTTAAAGATTTTCTTATCTTATGTGTATGAGTAGTAGAGTCCCTGGAACTAGGGTTACAGATGGTTGTGAGCTGCCATCTGCGTGGTAGGAACTAAACCTGGGTCCTCAGCAAGAGCAGCCAGCCAACCACTCACCTTTGGTTCTAGCTCCACACATAATTCAAAATTCTAGGGGGAAAAATATCCTCTGTGTTCCACACAGGAAAGCATCATACCTTTTCCCTGATAGGGAAATCGAAGTATTCCTACCATGGTTCTATCTTCTTTTTTCAGGGTGGTCCTTCCCCAGAGGGCATTGACTCCATCCACTGCCACCAGGAGGTGGAAGAGCCCTAAGGAACTTTGACTCTTTAGCTCCTTCAGCACAACCCCAACCACATCTGTGGCGTTCCTCACTCGCGTAATGCCCTGTGGGGAGAGGCAGGGATGATAACTCTGCTTTCTCTGCCTAGGGCATGGTGCAGTTGCTATTTGTCATACCTGCTCAACAACTTCTCCCAGAGGACTGCCTTTCTCCGTGCTTTCTCGCTTATTCCAAACATACTTCTTTTGAACTTTTATCTAAAAGCAAGCAAACAAAATAAGAAAATAGAACAGGCTGCTTGTTTACACTGAAGCCTTTCCAAACCAGAAAGGCGCCCACAGGAGTCAGCTGAACCATAAGGTGGTGCATTTTACAAATAAATAAAAGACTTCTAACCTCTTCCTGGAGCTTTTGCTTGGGGAAGGGGAGGCATTGAGACACTTTAGCTCAGGATAGCCTACAACTCAAGACAATTACCCCGCCTCAGCCTTCTAAGTGCTTGGACTAAACATGTAAACTACCATGCCTGGCACTCTGGCACACTGGCATCGCCCCTCCCACCCCACAATACTCATTTATCAAATCCTGAGCCTCAAGCATACTAGGTAAGTGCTCTTTCACTGAGCTACACCCAAGCCTTGGCACTCACATTTCAAAACTACATTTCTTTCTTTATTTGTGTATGTGTATGTGTGAGGGTGCATGTGAGCCACAAGGCAGGTGTGGAGGTCATGTGGTCCCTGGTTTGTAAATCCTCTATTGCACCATTGTGCCAGCAAGACCACTATTACACTCTTCCGTGAGTCTTTCTACTGACGGGGTAAAGCCTTAGTCTAGAGCTCACTGCAAGACAATAGAGTGTTGGTGTTGTGTACTCCTGGTTGAGGCAGAAGGACTTTAAGAACAAAGTAGTCTGGAGTGCACAGGAGGCTCAGAGCTAGACCAAACGATAGAGCAAACAAAACAAAACAAAACAAAACTGGAATGAGTAATTTTACTCTCACATTTCCGGTTTATCTCAGAACCAGTAAAAAATGAATTTAGACTTTTATTTCACCATCCACTAAATGAACGGCTTATTGTGGACTGCCTCACTGATAACAACAAATGAATTTTTAAGTTGTGAGCCCACTGTGGAACAAAAATGTTACTGGGATACAAAATGGTTCATTTACTACTGATTACAATGCCAATTCTCTACAGTGTACCAACTAATCAAGCTACAAAGAAGACAAAATCTTTATCAGTGCAAAGGTTATACAGCAATGCCCGGGGCACAGTCACCTGGCTCAGGAAGTGTGCATTCGTAATTTTGAAATTCTTCAGCCAGGTAGAGGCCTCTAAGGGTTGATCAAAGCGCTGCTTGTTGTAAGTGGACTGCAGAAGCTCCTGGCAGTTTTTCACCCAAAGATGAGCTAAATGCAAAGGAAAACAAATTAGGAACTGACTGCAGTAACTTGAAGCACTGTATGCTTTATGTAAAGAAGTTGATTTGATCTTGCATTACGGGTGTCTGACTGGTCAGAAGTGTTGGGTTCTCCTGCAGGGCAGTTACAGATTCTGTGAGCTGCCAGGTCCCTGCTGCCACTGCATCTGGATTCTGTGAAACAGCAGCCAGGGCTCTCAACTGCAGTCATCTCTCCAGCCCCATGGATGACTTTGTAAATTATGAGAAAATTTAAAAAATATATGAACATAGTTTCTAGTGTGTGGTGGTACTGATCCTCTATGTCCTTGCTCTTACACTCAATGTTACATTATAATCAGTACATAAAGACATCAAGTGGACTCTCATTTCTGCTTACTAACAATTTTTAAAGTCAAGTTAGAAAATGTGGATATGTAAACTTTGAACAAAAGAGGATATATGCAAAGTATGAGGACTCAAATCTCTACTGAACAACTCTAAATAGCCAAGGAGCCCTAAGGCTCTGTGAATACTCATAGTAATTGACAGAAAAACAAAAGCAAAAGTGGTCTGTGTCTGTGGTAGAACCTTGGGAGGCTGAGGTAGGGATTGGGAGGGGTTGTTTCACCTCAAGAATTCAGAGTCAGCATGGAGCCGGGTGGGGTGGCACACGCCTTTAAATCCAGCACTCAGGGAGGTAGAGGCAGATGGATCTCTCTGAGTTTGAGGACAGCCTGGTCTAAAAAGTGAGTTTAGGACTGTCAAGGGTACACAGAGAAACCCTGTCTTGAAAACAAACAAACAACAAAACAAAACCCAAAACAAAACAAGAGTCAGCATGGACAGTTCAGCATGACCATGACCACTGTCTCTTGAGCAGTCAAGAGGATTCACAAACAGGATGTCCTTACCATCTGGGATATGCAGAATCAGCCAATCATGTTTTGCACAGAAATGAACAGCATGGCAAAGACTGAGGGTTTTTCCTGTTCCCTTCTCCCCATCTAAAGTCTATGTTAAAGAAAATATCATAAGCAACACGTTTCCCGTCAAAAGCCTTTCTCAGTGCAAGTCTTCAACCCCAACACTTAGGGGAGAGGGCAGGGCAGGGCAGGCAGGTCTTGCAATTGAGACCAGCCAGGGTTACACAACAGGACCTTGTCTAAAAAACAACCCCAACCCCGATACAGCAAAACAAACAGCATTTCCTTTTCTCAAATGAGGAAAAGCACATTGGCTTAAGAGGACCCAATCATGTCAGAAAGGATACAGAGAAGATACCGCACAGCCGGGTGAGCAAAATTGGTATTTTTCAGGTAGCTCAGAAGCTCGACAGCTGGCTTCCTTACCATCAGACAAGCTTCGCCGAAAGTCTTTACCTGAGCAAACAGGAAGAGGAAAGCAGTAGGCATGAAGCTTCTAGGCACTCTGGACCATGCTGTACCCTGAGCCTGGCACAGCAAACAGCTCCAAAGTCACCTGTACTCAGATATGAGAGGGTGCCACCGAGTCCAAGTATTTCAGCTAAGATTTGAGGTACACTGTTTCATATCAAGTAACACAGCTAGCTAGATTTTGATGCTTCGTTATATTTAATTTTGTGATGATAGGGATGAGCTCAAGAGCTTTGTGCATAGCAGGCAAACATATGCGATCAATATACTAGTGAGCTAGACCCTCACCCTCACACTGTTGCTTCTGTAAGACCTCTCTCTTCCCAAACAAACTGAACTGGTGGAACAGGACCTGACAAGCCCAACTGGACAGTACACATGAAACAAAAATAAAAGGAGCAAAACTATGTTACTAGGTAACATGACAGATGCAAAATAAGGAACAGTGAGAGAAACTTCAGTGAAAATGAGATTATGGCAAAGAATTGGATGAATGGTAAGGATTGGGTATGAACTGTCTTCCCCAAACTCATGTATCTGAAGACAGTGCCAGCTCATCATTCAGAGGTGGGACTTTAGAAGCAATATGTCACAAGGGCTCTGACAGCTATGGTTTTGCCAGGCTGCAAATCACTCAAGTTGGTTAAATATAGCCCCTCAAAATCTGGAAGGTAAAGACTGAACATATTACAGCAGTTTAAGGGCTATTTCAGGGAATTTCTTTGGTTGGGTCCTACCTCTGATACTAAGAAATATTTTGAAGACAACAGTAGTAGTATAATCTAGAATTTATTTCCTTTCTAATATTAGTCCCTCATTAGTCAGCCAACTTGCTTGCTCCTAAGCCTGATGCCCTGAGTATGATGAAATGATAAGGTAGGAGAGAAGTAACTGCCCCAAGTTGCCCTCTGTTATTCACACATGAGGTGTGTAAAGTGCCTCTTACCTCCCTGACAATAAAATAAATGCATTTTTAAAAAAGTATACCACTTCTAGGGCCGGGTTTGGTGGTATATACCTATAATACCAGCACCAAGGAGGCCGGAACAGGAGGACTGATAATTGGAGGCTACCCAAGATAACAGCAGCTAATGCCAACCATAAAACCTTCAACAAAACCAACTAGCCAAGCAAAAACACAACTCAACCCCCACAAAAACAAATCCCCTCACAAACTCCCAAACAAAAACAAGAGCAAAAACAGAGAAAAGCAGGTGACTGAGGCTATAGGGGGGTACACAGCTCTCCACACACATATGCGAACCAGAGGTAAGCAAAAACACCCACAAAGAAATACCTGGGCCTGGGAGTGTGCTTGAAGCCCCAGCACCAGGGCAGTGGAGAGGTGGATGCCTGGGGCTCTATCATCAGCTCATGGCCTAACAGGAAGGCCTAGTTTTTTTTGGTTTTTTTTTTAATGACCTTGGCAGGGGCTGAAGAGACACTCTGGCTATTCTTCAGAAGGTACCAGGCTTGATTCCCAGCACACATATGGCACCTCACAACTGTCTATAACTCCAGTTCCAGGGGATCTGACACCCATTCCTTGCTTCCTCTGGCACTGAACGCATGTGATGTACAAATAAACATGCAGGCAAAACATCCATACACAATTAAAAAATAAAGCCAATAAAACAACATGGATGTCTCCTGACGAAGGATACTAGTCTGACTTCTGGTTTCTATACACCTGTATATACTGCATACACATACGCATATATACATAGTTTTGAAAAAGCATTCCAAATTAGCTTAGAAAATATTTTAAACAAATATAGCACAAGCTCTCATGCATACAAAGATGACCTTCCTGCTTCTACTCCCAGAGTCCTGGGCTGATGGGTGTATGTCACCACAGATGAAGTTTTGGACTACGTATTGTTGCAGGATATTTGATCACACTATGAAGCCCAAGATTGTGTTGTTTACTGGAAAAACCTGTGTCTAGTTGTGACATCTCAGCCCTAGCACATACCTTTAACCCAAGAGCTTTCTGTTTGAATACTGTAATCAATATTAAATAAAGTCAACCATAGGTCAAACCATAGGTCCCATTGTAGGCAGAGCAAACAATCAGTTGACAGGGTGTGAACATTAAAAAAAAAACAAAAAAACCCAAAAAGAAATAGTTAAACGAAGTCAGCAGGACAGATAGAGAGCTGCCCAGACAATAAAAGTGAGAGACATTCAGTTTGAGGGTTTTCTGAGACAGTATGGATAAGGAGGATTCCTTTTTTTTTGAGGTGGGGGGGGGGCACCAATCAGGTGAGGAACGTCAGCTGGGTGCTTTCTGTGCCTCTTTGAGCTAGCATGCGTTCGACAGCATCTAGCTTTCAAGTCTTCATTGGCCAAACTGAATGACTCAGATTTTGTTAAAGACATTTGGTGATCCAACACATGGAATGACTAAATGGATACAGAAATCATATCAGCTTCAGACAAACTGAGAAGCCATCACAGTTGGTAAGTCACCTGGGAAATCCTCAAGGAGAGAGTTAAGGATGGAAAATAGCATAATACAAGGCATTAGGACCTTACTTAGTACCACTTTAGAGGCTTGAAAATAGAAGGAGAGCCCTGCATGTTGGTGCATGCCTGTAAACCCAGCACTCAGGAAGCAGAGGCAGGTAGACCTCTGTAAGTTTGAGGCCAGCCTGGTCTACAAAGTGAATCCAAGGCTACACAGTGAAACCCTGTCTCAAAAAACCCCAAAACAAAACAAAACAAAAAAACAAAACAAAAACAAAACAACAAAAAAAGCAAAAACCCAAAGTCAAACAAACCAAAAACCCAAACAAACAAAAAAAGAAAATAGAAGCAGAAAATGAAAAGTGAAATGACTAACTGAAATTGGCTCAATGCTGATTATGGTTATTATCATTTTTGTATTTCATATTTTATCCATAGTGGCTTTCTGTATCGTCTCAAAGAAAAAAGCTTTAGAAATACAGGAAAAAGGTAAAAAAAAAAAAGTGGATTGATAAAATACATGCCTTTGAAGAAAAATTAAAGAGGCTTATACATAAAAATGAGAAAAATACTCAGACACAGACAGGAATTTAGACAAGTGCCTACTGCACCACTGCATGATGAAACTGAAGGGGAGCAGCCCAAGGCTGTTAGAAAACCAACCTTCGTTATCTATACAGGACCTACCAGGACACAGCAGGTACCCCTGAAGTTATGAAGTTAAATGGAATCCTGTAGACATATTAGTTTGAGGAAATTCAAGGAAGTGGTTGTTGTTTCATATCGTATGCATTTACCCTATATAAAGCAGCTGTTAATTCTTGGGTGGCTCAGAACAGGATTATCTCCCAAAACTGGAAAGATTTGGCAACAGCAATATTGGAAGCTGGTCCTCAGTTACAATGGTGAACATGGTAGAAAGAGGAAGCTAGGGACATAGAACAACAAAAAATAGGGCCAGTGGTATTAATATTTCCCAGGATCAGTTGCTAGGTGATGTTCAATATGCTGAGCTACAAAGGCAGTTTGAATTTCATAATCACACCTTGGTGGTATGTATTTCAGCAGGTTCAAATGCTTACGATAGAAGAATCAGGAAAAAGGTCTGAGTCATTTACTAAAATTACACAGGGCTGAAAAGAAACCTTCACTGAATTTATTTTTTTTGCAAAGATTGATTTTAGCTGTAAATAGAATAGTATCAGATTCAGAAGTCAGAAAAATATTAATTGTATTTTTGACTTTTGAAAATGCTAATTCAGAATACAAAATGGTGAGTAGGCCTTTAAAGGCAAGATCAGCAACAACAGAGCAAAGGGTCAGAAATACAGCTGATATTGGATCTTAAGTTTATGATGCTCCTCTGATAGAAATAATTTCTGAAAGTTTTAAGAAAAATCAAAATGTCAGGTGCTTTAATTGTGGTATACCAGGTGATTTGAAAAGGAATTATTGGAAAGGCATTCCTAGAAATGTTTTTTTCTGGAGATAATCCAAAAAGAAGGCTCCAGTCTTCTGGAGTATGCAGAAGGTGTGACAAAGGCCGATATTAGACTAATGAATGCAGATCAACAATAGACAGGCAGGGTAATCCTTTGCCATCAGGAAAGGACATATGGGTCCTCCCACAGGCCCCAATATCAAATTCAATTCAATCATCCCCTGTCAGCAACAGAGAAACTCATCTATAGAGCAATTAATGCCTGCTGTTAAAAACAACACTGCTCTGGACGTAATCAAGGACAGGACTGCTTTGGTTGATAGATAAAACAAAAAAAATTAAGGAAAGACCAGAAATCAAGTATTTTGGCAAACTGCCATAAATGATCAGAGGCCAAAGCTAAAAACACAAGTAAATGGCATTGAAATTGATGGTTTAGTAGACACAGGAACAGATAGATGAACGTGTAATTTGGCCAAAATCTTAGGATCCAAATTGGCTCTATGAGCAGATAAAAATTCAGCTTCAGGTAAAACAAAATGCAAGATGGGTCAGGTGTATAGGGCCAGAAGGAGAAACAGAAAATTAAAGCCATTTAGCCATAAATTTATGGGTACATGATTCTTTGCAGCAATTGGAAAACACTGATTAACATTCCTCTAATCTCAGAAACAAATCATGAAATAAAGAATGCTTTTGAGAAAAATATGAAAAGGTATTATTACGAACAGTCACAGACTCTCCATAAGCAGGACATGACAGCTGTTAGTCTTCCAAAGGTATCAACTGCCTTTCTTTAAAATGGCTAACTGATCAATGGTCTGTGACAAAAGAAAAATTACAGGTACTAGAAGAGCTGGTACAGGAACAGCTAAATGCTCAAGACATTGAGGAATCTACCAGCCCATGGAATTCCCCTATGTCATAAAAAATAAATCAGAAAAATGGAGGATGCTAACAGATTTAAGAGCCAGAAATGACTAAGCCAATGGGCTCTTTGCAGCTTGGAATTCTCTTGCCCTTTATTTCCTAAGTCATGGCCTTTGATAGTAATTGATTTGAAAGATTTTTTTTTCACATAAATAATGTGCATGAGGATAAGGAAAGGTTTGCTTTCTCAGTGCCAACTGAGTAGTTGTCCAGTAAAGAGATATATACATATTAAGACTGACAATGCTCCAGCCACAGAGAAACCCTGTCCAGAAAAACTCAATACTTGGGAGGCAGATCTCTGTGCGTTCAAGGCCAGCCAGGTCTACAATCCATGTTCCAGGACAGCTAACGCTACACAGAGAAATCCTGTCTTGAAAAACCAAAAAAGAAAAAAACCTTAATAACAGAAAGGGGTAATAAAGACCCTCAGAGACAGATTACACAGTGCCTTATTAATTTAAAATTTTTAAATGCTAATAAAGAAAACAGCTGCAGAAAGGCAATGGATAGTGGAAAATCTGCTGTATTAAATCAGCCTGTATATTTTAAAGATGCGTGGACCTCAACATGAATATAACTGGGATACGTGTTGGAGAAGAGGTTTTTGCCTCTATTTCCACAGGTGAAGAAAAGCTGTGGATACCATCAAAACTGATAAGATTAGATGTGAATAGGAGAGACCTCCTGAATAAAGGGTGGTGACAGTTTAACAGGTAGGTTGGACAGTCAGTCCAAACTAAGTCACAAAGACTAACAAATGCCTTTCATTTAATCAGGCATGAAAAAATAAAAATATTTGCAAATGATAATTTATATAAGGCACACTTGCCTTATTGGCATGAAATGAAAAATGGGGTTTCTTAAACCATGTGTCTTAATTAAATGTTAGAATGTTAGACTGTAAATTGCCATCTTGGCCCCATGTCATCTTGACCATCAGCTTTTGAGTTTTCTTCTTAAATAAAAATGGCATTTTTGTTGTTTGATATTAAAAACACAGTAAAGAGACTTTAACTGTTTTCAGTAAATTCAAAGGGTTACTATGATTCTAAGAATTGGAGTGATTTGGAAGGAAGGTAAAATGTTTGAGCAGGACAATGGTAGCCCAAGCCTTTAATCCCAGCAGAGACAAGTAGGTAAGCTATAAAACTACAAATTAGTTGTTTTCTAAATTCTAGAGTTACAATAAACAAGGTGTGGTGGTGCATACCTTTAATCTCACCACCCAGGGACAAAACTCAAATACAGCTCCTAATTGGTAGGTTTGCACATTGGAGAAATCATACACCGTATTTCAGATTATTACAAAACCCCTCTACCAGGTTATTAGAGAGGCAGCGAATTTCCAACATGGACAGGAACAAAAAGGTTTTGCGACTGCTGGCTCATCTCTGTGCATGCAACCCTGACCAATATTGAACCACATGATATCCTAATTATAGCTATTATATTTATTGGTGAATTGCCAATTGGGAACTCTTCATAAAGCAAAAAGGAGTCCACAAACATTTGCCTGTTGGCTTCTGTTGTAAACACTTTCCATATACAGAAAATATTCTGAGAAACAAATCTGGGTATTTACAAGGCATGGAGAACCTTATCCTCAGTCACTGCCAACCACCCTCTGGTCATAAGGGCCAGATGGATGGGCTCCTTTTGAAGGCAGAGTCCTCCGCAGGCTTAGCCACGGGAGGACAGGTGCGACAGAGGGGCTGGTACCTAGCTCAATTTCTCTGTGCCCAGGATGTGTTAACAAAGGGGCCATGCACTGAGGAAGTGGCTGTTGCCTATAATCCCCATCCCTAACCACTCACCCCTCCCACAAGAGCAGCACTGTGGGCACCAAGAGAAGGGTCACAACATTTTGCTAATGCACGGTTTACTGGACGGTTCAACCACTGATGGAACCAAAACTACTGGAAATAGGCAGCCTATAGACTGGGGATGGGACGGCCAATACTGAGCAAGGAACCTCAGACCAGTGGGGCATTATTGGTTATAAACCAAACTAGCAAAGCAAAAGGAAAATCACTATCTTCTCCAATTCATGGTGTATGTGCAATGTTATAGCTGTATGGTCATCAAAATGAAAACCCACTAACGGGCAGAGACGCAGAAGAATTAGAAGGGAGGGACATGCAGTCTGAGGGCACGTCTTCTTTCAGGAGGTTGGCTGAGGTAGAAGGGCAGAGGGTGCTTTCTTTGTCTCTCTGAGCCAGCAGGCTTTCAACCTAGTGTCTGGATCCCAAATCCTCATTGGCAAAATCGAGTGATTGCGATCTTGTTAAAATACAACAGGACCTGATACTACAGCCCAGGCTGGCCTATTTACTCACCATGCAGTCCAAACTGGCCCAAACTTGAAGCAATCCTTCCACTGCTGCGTCTTAAGCACCGGGATTACAGGTATGTGCCAACAGATTTACCTTAAATCCACTTAAAATAATTAACTGAATGCTAGTATTTCTAAAAACTTGATCGGTAATTTAAGGAAAAAGATACTGTGTATAATAAAAGCACTTAACTGGTTTAAGTGGCTAAAAAAAGGACACACATTAGTAACTATAGCATTTGTGAGTCTATAGCTGATTTCTGTTTCTCAGAATGTCAAAGCTTCTGTTTCCCATTTAACTCTTTCCACACCACCTGCACACTGTACACGGGGTTCTCTGTCTGAGCACCTGCATCATGTATCGAGGAGGCAGGCCATGAGGAAAGACTGTCTTCAGATCTTGAAGGGGGATGCTGTAGTGCTGCCCCTCATGCTGTTCCCCATGCTTAGCCTGGAAACACAAACAGGAACAAGAGGTCACAAAGGGGTGTGGACTTTGAAGCTAGGCTGGGGGTGGTTATACACTGTCTATTATCCTAGCACTCAAAGACTGAAGCAGGAGAATTATCTTGAATTCTAGGCCAGCATAGGCTACAAGAGAGCCTGTATCAATCAATCAAACAACAAATAAAATAAAACTCAAAATAAGCCTAAAAACCAGCTAACCACCCCCCAACACACACACAGACACACACAGACACAGAGACACACACACACACAGACACACTCTCTCTCTCTCTCACTCACTCACTCACTCCAGATACTGCTCGCCAGGCCACAGTTGCATAAACTGTAACATCTCTGTTGGAGGTTGGTCTGATGCGAGTTACTGGCCCTCAAGATCTGGTTATGCCTATTCTTGTTTGGTAAACCTAAGACATACCTGATTGGTTGATTAAATATCCTATACCTGGGTAGGGCAGAATGGGGTAGGCATGGCTAAGGTTCCTGGGCTTCAGGTATAGGAGAATCACAAGATACACATAGGCAGACAGGAAGAGTGGAGAAAGGAGGACATCATGATGGAAGGAACCATGTGGGACTCTGAGGATGGCATGGATGAATGGATGGGAAGAGAGGAGGAAGGAGAATGCCATGATGGGTTAGTGTGGAGAAGAAAACACATGGGATGGGGGAAAGGACTCCAATAATGGCATGAAAAGGCCAAGATAAAGAATATAAGTAAGTACCATAGGATTATGGATAGAAGATGGTCCAGATAGAAAGGATTAAGGAGGATGGCATTGGATGGGGGCTGGGAGATGGGTAGGTGAGGATATTTAGACAGTGTAGGTGAAATAGCTGCCTGGCCTAAGGTAAATAAGGCAACTATAAATCTAACAGGTGTCTGCGACTTATTTGTGATAATCTTGGGGCTGATCATAAGCACTATATAGTCCAACACTCTCCTTTTTTTTTTTTTTAATTTACTACAACACAGAAATCTTTTTTTTGAGACACGGTCTTGCTCTGCATCTCAGGCTGGCTGGGAACTTCTGCTAGTCTTCCTGCTGTAGCTCCGAGACTGCTAAGGTTCCATACATGCCACTATGCCTGGCTTCTCATTTAAAACACTGGTTGTTGGGATAGCAAGATGGGTCACATGAGTAAACATACTTGTTACCAAGCCTGACAACCCAAGTTCAAAATACAGGACTCAATAGCAGGAGACCAATTCCCTAAAGTTGTCCTTTGGCTTCCACATGACACAGGCATAGGTTCACCCCATAACAAATACACTTAATAAAGTGTTAGTGTCCTCAAATCCAGTGTATACTGTATAAGGACAGTGGCCTAATAAAAATCAGCTGTTCAGCCATAAACTGTTAATGAGGACAAACATAATTTTTGCCACCTGGATTCTTTTATGCTAGGAAGAATGAAGAATGTTCCAGTCATGTGGCAAGATCATCTGCATGATGCTGTTTCCATAGAAACACTAGAGGACTTGAAAAATAGCACTGAAAGACCCTTTATTGACTTCACTGATTTATTCTATTTTATTTTGCATTTGTGAGAATATGTGAATGCTAAGGACAGAATTTAAACACATCCCTTATGAAATTATGTTTTGGTAGAGAGCATCTTTTCACCTTTTTACACAGCCATATTAGGATTGAGACAAACAAACAAAGAGGCTAATGGCTTCCTCCGCACTAAAGAAAGCACAGACCATACAACTGATTTCAATTGTAAGAGACTGTACCAACACTGGCCAAGGAGCAAAAACATTAGCACCAGTCTGTCAGGGTTTAACTTAGAAAGAGGAACACTACTGAGGAGAAGACACCAGAAACGCTGCCTAGAAAGGACTGTGGTATCTCCCTGGTTGGCTATAGGAAGTGCTGCGATTAAAGGCGTGCCCCACCATTCGTAACAAATCTGAACAGTAGTCAAGGGCTATGCCACAGTGCTTACCTTTCCCAACACTGGGTGCCCTGTTTAAATACAGTTCTGCCGGAACATAACCATATGCATGTTTGCTACAGTAGGGCTGAAGAACCATGAAGGCCTCTTAAACCAGAAATCTAAAATATGTACCCAGTACTTGTTTAAGGAAAGTTTGGCCCTAATTAAAAGATCAATAATTAGTGCAAAACTTATCTCAAAAGAAATTGAATTTAGCCAATTTGTTTGTTTTGAAACAGAGTCTGCCTACATAGCCCTGGCTGCCCTGGACCTTACTATGTAGGCCAGGCTGGCCTCTGTGGTATTAAAGCTGTGGCTCATCACACCCAGCTTAATTTTATCCATTTTTTAATGCAGCAAGATTCTTGGCACTAGGTAAATTCATTATTAAGATCATATTAGAAAGAATTTGGACAAACTTTGTGCTTTATATCTTGAGCATCAGGAAGATCTATGTTAGAGTGTCACCCAGGTGAACATATGTAAACCAGTTTGCTGATATGTAAAAGGAAGATATGGCAACAGAAGTTGTAATTTCTCAAACATCACCCATATCAACAACTTACCGGGTCACTGTCACTGGTGCGGGAAATAGCTCTGGGATGCTCAGCTGGAACCTGACTGCCCTGAGATGCTTGTGCACTCACATGTATAAAACACCTTGGGTCCAGCTACCAAAAAAAATAAAACAGGTTTTAGTATTCTGGAATCATCAGATTTTTAACACTTGTTGTAACACTGAGGATTCAAGCCATGTTTCTATCACGGAAAGATGACACTAAAATATGTATAAAATCGATCTATATAAAATGGATCCTTAGGAGTAATTCCCTAAATTGAGCTGCATTATTCATTCTCTGAATCTGTTTTAGCACATACATTGCTATGCCAGAGCTCTGTCCTATATGGAAACAAGTCTGTCAGATTGTTCAGGAGTTCAGTGCTGCCACTGATAAGCTAAAACAACTTTTTTTCCCCTGAAAAAAAAAAAAAAGGTCTCACTACAAAGCGCAGACTGGCCTCAAGCTTTTCACAGCCTAGTCTCAGATCCTTAAGTACTGAGGGTAACTGCTGAACCATCTTTCCCAGCCACACTTTTATTTATTTGGAGCTAGGTCTTGCTTAATTCCAGGCTGGCCTTGAACTCTGGGCTCAGTGATTCCCTCTCCACATTCTCAGCAGCTGCAAACACAGGGCAGGCGTGCCCATGTGCTCGGCTCAGAAAATCTATTGAATTCACTTCCACTGTGGTTCGTGGTTCTTGTCACAGAGCTTCCTGCAGCACAGGGGCCACAGCCTTCCCCCTGAGCAGTCAGTGCTCTGTGCTTCTGTGCGGACGGCTAGACAGTGCTTTTCCTTGCTCACAGTATGTGACTGGCCCCGAACTCAGGTCTGGCTGTGTCTGCCTCGGAGTACCTCAGTTAAAGGTGAGGGTTTTAAAATTAGGCCCTTTACAGTTAGCCCTTCCTCCACTTCCTTTCTTTCTGACAGAGTCTGTGTCTGGCATTGAACTCTAAAGATCTGGTTGCCTTTGCCTCACTAGTGCTAGGATTAAAGGTGTATGCTACACCTGGCCTGTGATGACAAACTTGCTATCACCTGCAAAATAAGAATCTTTCATTAGTGACATGTAATGAGGGCGTTTAAAATTTAAAAAATTATTATTATTATTATTATTATTATATTTTTTGAGACAAGGTTTCTCTGTGTAGCCTTGGCTGTCGTGGCCTCACTTTGTAGACTAAGCTGGCCTCAAAGAGAGCCACCTGCCTCAGTCTCCCTCAGTGGCAGGATTAAAGGTGTGCACAACCCTGTTCTTGCCAGCAAAGCTTTTGAAAATACAAGACCCAAATGATAAAATGATAAACACATACAAGCCAGACAAACAGGTTGTACTTTCAGGATAGCAACTTGAGTAGTACAGCTGAATACTAGAAAAAAGTGCCTTGTCTCTCTCTTTATATCTTTGTCTTAGTTTTTTTTTTTATTTTAAAAATATTTTAAAATTACAAATTAAAGAAAATTATTTAAAAAGCTGAAATAAACCCTTTCTGATGCAAATTGATTTTGGTCAGGGTGTTTATCACAGTACGAAAAACCCTAACAAACATAACATGCAAGTCTGATCCCAACATTTCTATTCTTTTCATTACCTTTTGTTTTCATTAAACATTATCTTTATTTTTTAGACAGAGTTTCATTCCTGGCTGGCCTTGAAATCACAGAAATTCACCTGTGTCTGACCCCACATAAGATGTTTTAAAAATACCTCTATTTGTGCTTATGTATATAGATATGCACATTGCCATACATGGGAAATCAAAGGACAACTTAGGGAAGGTCCTCTCTCTATCCATCATGTGGATCCCAGGGATCCAATTCAGATTGTCACGCTTAGCACCAAATTCTTTAACGATTTGAGCCACTCTGCAAAGTCCCTTTTCACTTTTTAAATAAACTTTTTTTTTTTCATGTTTATTTATGCCTGGGAGCATACTAGCATGCCTATGTACACACAGGGCCTGAGTGTTGGGCCACTGAGGTAACGACTTTCCCTGAGCCAGAACTGGGGTCACATTTCTCTTTCCCAGTTTGGAAGCTGGCAGCCCCAGTGATCCTCCTTTCCCATAGATGGAATTATGGTCACCTGGGGGATTCCAGCTCATAATAAGGGTGCTGAGATCTGACCTCTGGTTCTCTGCTTGCGAAGCAACTGCTCTTAGGCAGCAAGCAATCTTTGTAGTCCTTCATATTATTCCTGTGTGTGTGTGTTGATATGCATTCATGTATGTGCAGAGGCCACAGGTCAACAGCAGCACCGCCCTTTGTCACTTTCCACTTTCTATTTATTTACTTTTCTGAAACAGGGTCTCTCTCACCGATTTGGATATTGTGGCTGGCCAGCACGCTCCCAGGATCCTCCTCCTACCTCCAGTACACACCAGCTCTGAAACATTACTGGCAGATTTCAAGATAAAGCAGCAGTGCAAAGAAATAGGCTTCTGTAATTTTCAGAATGTACAAGTCAATTTACAGCAGAGTCAGCTATGTCTACCGAACAGTTCAAATATTCCTCTAATCTACAGATAGGCGATTATTCTGGCCAAAGAGCCAGGAGTGGAAATACTTTCAGTCATTTAAAATCAAATCCAGCTGAGAGTGGCTGTAAGTTCTGTCTCTTGCTACGGCAGCCTATGTTACTGATTAGTAAGAGCCTGATCAAGCACAAGAAAAGGAGGATAAAGAAGAAGAGGAGCTGGAGAGATGGCCCAGTAGTTCAGAGCACTGGCTGCTTTTCCAGAAGATCCAGGTTCAATGCCCAGCACCCACATAGCAGCTTACAACTGTCTATAACTCCAGTTCCATGGGATCCGACACCCTCTTGAGGCCTAGGTGGGTATAAGGCACGTTTGTGTGTGCACCGACACCCACTCAGGCAAAACACCCATATACACTAAAAACACAAAAAGATGAGGAGGAAAAAAAGAAAGCAGCTGCCGATGCCCCCACCACACATACTGCATTGCTATCCCAGGATAAACTCCCATCCCTATATCCAGGCCCTGTTCTTGGCAGCAAAGCTTTTGAAAATACAGGACCAAGAAGATAAAATGAAAAACATATACAAGACAGACTAAGAGCAACTTGAGTAGTACACTGGAATACTAGGAAAAAGTGCCTTGTCTCTATCTTTGTCCTAGTTGTTTGGTTTGTTTTTGATACAAGATGCCACTATGTAGCCCTGGCTGTCCCAGCACTTGTTGTATAGATCAGGCTAGCCTTAAATTTTCCATGTTCCTGTCTCAACAATTCAAGTACAGGGATTACACATATATACCTCCAATTCTGGCCATCTCTGGGATGTCTCAGGAGTAAAGGTGCCTGTTATGCAAACTTGGTGACCTTCGATTCCCAGATGCCACACAGAAGTGGAAGAACTGATAGCCTTCATTTCCACAAGTACACATACACATCCCCCATACACATCATACACAGCAATAATAAATTTTTTAAAAAACAGAAAAGTACGGAGCTGGGGGACTGGTTGAAGCACTGGCTGCTCTTCCAGAAGACTCTGGATCATCTCTCCAGCTCCTCTTCCTCTTTATCCCCCTTTTCTTCTGCTTGAGATAGACTCTTACTGTTCTGTAACCTCAGCTGCCACAGCAAGAGAAAACAGAACTTAGAGCCACTCCCAGCTCCCCATATGTTAGCGCACAACAATCTGTAACTACACTCTCAAACCAGTCTCCGGGATCTACGTCCTCTTCTGGGCTCCATGTACACCAGGTATGCACATGGTACACAGGTATACAGGCAGGCCAACACCCATACATATAAATAAAATTAACTAAAAATATT
This sequence comes from Pachyuromys duprasi, assembly GCA_028658305.1. Taxonomy (NCBI): domain Eukaryota; kingdom Metazoa; phylum Chordata; class Mammalia; order Rodentia; family Muridae; genus Pachyuromys; species Pachyuromys duprasi. The sequence continues at coordinate 31,000,896 of CM053764.1, forward strand.
CAAGGTTCACAAGGCGGTGTTATTTCCACAGTACTCTGATGACTTTTTAGTTTTTTCCCCCCTCTTCAGTAAACAACAAGCTAACAAAATGGATTCCTAATGTCTTAGAGTACTATAAATGGAACTGACCAGCTAGCTTCACTTTTAGGAAAAAAACCCTATGTACAATTCTCTCTGCTTAGTTCCAAAGTGAACATCATGCAGTTCCCCAAAGACCACCACCCATAAGCCAAACTAAAAACATATACATTAAATTTATGTGAATGGGATCTGCCTGCATGTATGTCTGCACACCACATGTGTGCTCATTGGGGTCTTCAGAGGCCAACCTGGAACTGGAGTTACATGTGCTTGTGAGCTACCAAGTTAGTGCTGGGTACTAAACATGGGCCTTCTGAAAGAGGAGCCAGTGCTCTTAACCACTAAGTCAAAACTGTGACTACATCCTTTTTTTTTTTTTTTTGAGACAGGGTCTCACTAACTTCGGCTGACCTGGAGTTCAGGGACTCACTGCCTTCCCTCTGCAATTAAAGACATGTGACGCCATACCTGGTATTTATGTACAAGTATTTTGCTTGCATGTACTTGTGCATGTCTTTGTGCCTGATGCCCAAGGAGGCCAGAAGAGGGCACTTGGTCTTCGGGAACTAAAGCTATTGGTGGTTATGAGCCCTCATGTAAATGCTTAGAAACCAAACCTAGGTCCTCTGCAAGAGCAGCAAGAGCTCCTAACCACCCGAGCCAACTTTCTTGCCCCAATATTTGCTTTTATTATTTTGTTTTGTTTTGATTCCATAAAATGCACAGAGGCTTTTTATAATTTATAAAAAAAGAAAGAAAGAAAAAAACACAACACCTCCTCCCAATCCCAAAAGTATAGGAGTGTTCCTCTTCTAAGAAGTCTTATAATCACATGACTTGCTGCAAGTGATCCTTTCTTCTTCAGTTCTCATCCTCAAAACTTAGTTCTGTAAGTATTTCCTATTCTCAGCAAACCCAGCCAGGATGATCCTTGTAGGTGCTGCCATACTACCTGACAGTCTGTAGTCATCTTTTCATGACTTCTGAACTGTGTGCCTCTGGAAAACACAGATACCATGCCATAAGCACACCGGTTAGCCACAGGCTCTGAAGTTCAACAGCCAGCATCTATGTGGGCTTTATAACTTCATGGCTTATTTTCTTAGTAGGTTATTTATCCATTCTAATCCTTAGTTTCTACTTTAAAACAAGGATAGTATTTAATCATGAGGGTCAAAAGAAATAAAGCATGCTGTGTGTGTGTGTGTACAGCTTTAGCTCCAGCATTTGGGAGGCAAAGGCAGATGGGATTTCCAGGCCAGATGAGGCTACACAGTGAGATCCTGTTTTAAAAAACAAATATAAACAAAACAAACTGTTAGTATTTAGGCAGCCAGCTTCTGGGTTGCCTAGCAATTTATGATGTCATCATGTGTCCCATGCCAAGTGTTGCACCTGGCAGGTGTGGTTAAGTAGCTTTTTAAAAGGACCAACCTGCTACTTTGTTGCTCTCTTGCCCTCTTACTCTCTTCCCTTTCTCTGTCAGTGTGCCCCTTCCTTTCCCCCTATCATGTCTTGTTCTCTCCTCCTCCTCTCTTCATCTCCATCCAATAAACCTTTCTCATATAAAAATGTGATGTGCCCATCATTTCATCCTTTCATTGGTCCTAACATTGGTGCGTTGGCCGGGAAGGGCTCTCCTGGTAGCACCTGGTCTGATCACACCAGGAACCCTTAATTGGACCATGACACCTGCAACAAATTTTTTTTCTGTTCTACCTATCCCTGCCCTTACCATGTACACCTGTCCCTCTGCTCACAGCTGCTCACACTTGGCATCCTGCCATGTGCTCCGAGCACTGGGGACACAGTAGACACTCGCACTGCATCAAAATCAGCTTGGGGAAACTGTAACACTCATGCCAGACGCTGAAACTTGCCACTTCAGTCACAGACACAGCCTGCTTCTAAACTATTGCTGTTAGGTAAGCAATTTATGGGGATCCTGCACACACACATAGATGACTTTTAAGATTGCACTGCTGCCTCAGGCCCCACAGGCGAAGTTTTAAATCTCCCTCAGAACAACTACTGCGAGAGGCTGGCTTGCAGAGGAGGTGCACATCAGCCATGCCACATGCATGCAGAGTTTTGAACTGGGCCGGGACAGCCATCCCACCAGCATGCACCTGGTCTCTCTATGCTGCTATGGCCATACACAGCACATGGCTAGCTGCCATGTTGATTTTGGGATAAGGAGGGTAGAACCATGGCTTCACTGCCATCTTCACTAAGGGCAAGCACATGGTTTCAATGCCATCTTAACTTAGGGCAATCAAGGGTAATCACATGACTGGCAGCCATCTTGGTTATAAAAACAAACACACACACACTGCCTGCTGCTTTTACTACTTTGTTTCTGTCCCACTGTTTTTGGAGCGGCAAAACTGCAGTCTCTTACAGACCCCTGCGCCCCTTCCTGCCTCCATTCTAAAGCTGCCTCTCTGCCCCTATCCTTTCCTAAGGATGAGATCCCCTCTATGATAAATCATAATTTTAATCATAATGAATTCTCTGTTTATTTTATCTCCTTTTAGACTAGGATAGCAACAAGTCTCATTTTAAATTGGTATGGATTTTTATAAAAATTCAAAGTTACATTTTACAATATATATAATTCAACCCTGGTTCAAAATAAATTTTATATAATGTTAAAAATTTAAAGTTATAAAGGTTAAGCTAATTTAAAATGTATGTCTGTCTATGTCTTTATCAATTCCTAAATTTAAAAAATGCTTTCTTGTGCCATGAGCTGCCTATGATTCAGATTCACCACTAGGCTTTCTGGCTAATAGGTTTGCTACAATAAATCAAATGTAATTTTAAAATTGCTTTATACTGTTCTACTATATTGTTGGTTTTAAAACTCATAACTCAGGGGTTACTATGTACAAGATTTTATCAATACTCTAAAATAAGATCTATTAATTTTAGAGGCATTTATTTATTTATGTTACAACTTAGTCACTGTGTTATATCTTCACTCTCAAAAGGTTAAAATATGCTTGGTCTTGTTTTCTAAAAATGGTAATATTATTAATCTATAGTATAGCGTTAGACTTTTATTATAAGCTATGAACTTTTTATATACTAAATCATACAGAAAACTATTATGCTCTTACTCTAATGGACTGTATTGATGACTTTGAAGGCTCCGACTTAGCAGGGACAAAACCTAAAGTCCTAATATTTGATGTTAATGAATGCAAGTTAATAGTCATCTTATAGATGATCAGGTCCCTTAATATGTTCAAATATATATTTATAGTCCTACAGATGCAGACATGGTCTCACTGCTTATTTAATTAAATAGCTGAGGATGGTCCCTGAGTCACCATACAAGAGTTGGTAAAAATAGTGAGAGAGGAGTCTTTCCGATAGGCTCATCTACAGCAAAAACTATGCTCCAGACCTTGGCTGCTTCTCTAAGACTGCTGGCATTCCCATACAGAAAACAAGAGTTCTGCAATGCCCCATCCCACCGGGGTATAGCCAAAAGTCAATTCTGCCAGGTGACTGTTTCAAATGCAGCCAAAGGGACACTGTTTCCGCAGCTGCTTCAACAAGCCATGGCCGCTAGCTGGTAGACTGACCTCTGGAAGTCAGAATGCTCCCATACAGGCTTATCCTCTATGCCCAGTCATGGAGGCTCAACCAGCACAAGAGCCACAGAACTTCCACCCTACCAGCTACTTGGCCTGGCAGAGGACATATGGCTCCTAGATTCGACGACCTCCACCAGCCTTGCCTAGCACAGGGTAACAATGCAGGTCTGTTTTGGTTTCAAAGGGCCTCAAGGACAAACTGCCAACTTCTATGTTGGGAGACTTCAGATGCTTTCTCAGTTCTCTTCATATGCAGGAGACCAGGCCTTAAGCCTTCCAGAGCTGTTACTGTCAGGCCTAGACACAATACGTCTTGTTGCCAGACTCAAGAAACAGGCCTCAGACGTAACCTTTTAATATTCCTTTAGCTAAAGGACAATAAATGTTCATAGCAGTCTCACTAATGTCTCATGGTAAATAACTAGATACAAAGGCCTAAGAAAAATGTTGTTTGAGGGTCTAAGAAAGTGTCTTAAGGTTGGCAAATGCAAGTTATAGATGTTTGAGGGTCTAAGAAAGTGTTTTAAGGTTGGTAAATACAAATTATAAAGTTTGCAAAGTCTAAGCTGGTTTAAGATATCCTAAATAGGTAAAAATGCTTAATATTTCCTCCTGTTGCTATGCTACTGTTATACTGACTGTCCAGAGCTTTGACCTTTATCAGTTGAGCTCTGATTTATTAATGTAACTCTAATACAAAAACATTTTACTATACCACCCACTGTCATGGTTCCAAGCCCAAGATTTTAAATCTCTTTTAAATCTCCATAATGGTTAAGATCAAGTTAGCTTTTGTCCCTTCTACTTAATGAAAGGCTTCTGCCTTTTCAGAGTTCACCTTAAAAAATGCTTATGCTGTTAACATAAATGTGTATGTCCACTGCATTTTCTACAATGTATATTTCAGTGCAGATTACAATTGTGATGCTAACATGTCTAAAGTTTTATCTCCTTTGTAAAACTTAAAAGTAATTCTTGTAAGCTGCAGGAAATCCATCTGAATCCACCTCTCAGGTCAACTGGGCTCCAGATAAGTACTGCACCTATTGTCTATCTCAGAGGGTGGGATTCTTCCCCCTTTCCCTGGTTTTGGGACTTCCTCTTCCTGGCTACTTGATTGCTACTTTCCTACATCCAACACCTGCTGATTGGTGAGTCTTCCCTTTTGGTTGGTATCAATTTCTGACTACCAATTGCTACATTAGTACACCCAACACCAGCCATTTGGTAAGTCTTCACTTTTGGATGGCCCAAAAGCTTCCTACATCTTTAGCCAACCTACATCCAAACCCTTCGTCTAAGACCATCTTCTCCCTTGGGTAATCTTTTCCCTCTACCAGCATGGTTTCTCTCCCTGTTCCTTTCACTTGTCTATGAAAATCCTAGCGCTAGGTAAACCCTATCTGCTACATGCAACTGTGCCCTTGGTCTCTGGCCAATGCTGATGAGCTGTTGGAACAGATTGAACCAATCTACTGAGTTAAAACTTGCTCTTGAGATGCCTTAACAGGTCACTGACTCCCACCTGCCCAATGGGAATAGTCCATTCATCTGTTCCTCCAAATTCTCCTCTGGGATGTCTTCTGGAGAATTTCAGATTTCTATACCTAGTACCTGCTTTAAGGGCCTCTAATCATACACACCTCTGTAACCAATCTTGGCCTCAATTTCCTTAGATAACACATCCAAAACAATGCCTTTTTAATTAATTCCAGTGACTGAGTAAATGGAGGTTCCCATGTTCAAGTCTCTTTGATCCAAACCTTCCACCTCTGTTCTCTCTCCCAAAAGTTTTAAATGTACATCTAAAGACAATTTCTCCGTAACTACCTTTGTCTTCTGCCTATATATATATATATATATATATATATATATATATATATATATATATATATTTCTGTATTCTGCCACACCCAGGTGTTTCCTACATCCACAACAGCGCCAAAGCAGCTACCTCAGCTGTCCCAGTCTGACCTCATAGACCTCCATCAAGCTGGATCTGCACTTTCCCTCCCAGCCATAGATGTTCTTACAGACCCTGGACAGCATCAAAACAGCCTGTTCTTCCTGGACTTGGCCAGCATTTTAGCCTTTTGACCTCCCTACAGTGGCCCCAGTGTCAGAAGAAAGTAGCCAGAAGAGAATCTATACTTGTTACTCACTTATTAACAAAAGGCTGCAATAGTGTGCCTCAGGCCCAGGACAAGTAGCTCCAGGTTCTCCCAGCATTCCTCAGTCCCTGCAATGCATGGCTGGCAATTCTCTACTGGCAATGTTCTACCCTGAACTTTCTGGGGCAGGGGCTTCCCCTTCTCCTCTTGACCAGGTAATCTCGACATTTTGTTGCTGTTATTTTTTTTTCTCTCTCTTTAACCCCCTTGCATGGCAACCAAGAGCTGCTTCCAATGAACCTACATTTATATACTTTAAGTTGCCTTACATGAGAAGCAGCCCAAGCTCCCCATTTTTTAATTATAGAAAAAGGGAGGAATGTTAGTATTTAAGTAGCCTGCTTCTAGGTTGCCTGGCAACCTATGATATCATCATGTGTCGCCCGCCAGGTGTTGCCCAGGCAGGCATGGTTAAGCTGCTCCTTAAAAGGATCAATCCCCTACTCTGCTACTCTCTTTCTCTCTTGCTCTCATCCCTTTCTCTGTCAGGTGCCCTCCTCACTTCCCCCTATCATGTCTCACTTTCTCCTCTCTCTTTATCTCTATCTAATAAACCTCTTTCATATAAAATCTGTTGTGTTCATCTTCCTAGCTTTCTGAGGCAGTCTTTTTTTTAAAATATATGATATTATTGCATTATCAAAAGTGCCATGTCTAAATAGCCAACTTTCTTTTCTTTTCCTTTTTTTTATTTTTAAGACAGGGTTTCTCTGTATAGCTCTGGCTGACCTGGACTCCCTTTGTAGACCAGGCTGGCCTCCCAGAGATTCACTTGCTTCTTGTGTGCCACCTTGCTTGGCTGCTTTTCTTTTAAACAGTTCAAATTTAGCAATCTTTAAAAATGCTAATTATCCCATCACATGATATCTCAAGCACATTATTTTTGTCTGTTGTTTAGGCAGATTCTCAGTGGGCAGGTCAGACTGGCCTTGAACTCCTGATCATCTAGCACTAGCTTCTCTATTACAAGATTACAGGCATGTAGCATCACATTATCTTCAAGCCAACTGTCCTATTGAGAATTTAACCTGAAAGTGAAGCATGTGAGCAATCTCTTAGGACTCACCTGTTGGACCCTGGAGAAAAGCCGCGTTATTCCTGTCAACATTGTCTTTGCTTTCTTAAAAAAAAAAAAAAAAAAAAAGACAAAGAGAAAAAAAGTAAGACACTGTTTAATAAAGACATATTTGTAACATAAAAATCAGACACTAAATATATGAAAATCATTTATGAATCAACAAACTAGGCAAAAGACAAAAAAAGTATTTCACTCCGGAAACACTATGGCTAATAAGTTTAACCTCATTACAAGCCATGAAAATGAAATTAAAACCTCCACAATGAAATGCCAATCATAAGCAGCATCTTAAGGAAAATGAAAAAGTCCCACAGCAACTGTTAAATTCCAATGTACTGGAAAAAAATCAATCTTTATAAAATTGAAGATGTGCAGATACCCAGCTATTCTATTCTTTCATATTTATTCTAGAAAACCATTTATATTTATACACTGGGAAATATAAGCATGTTTATAGCAGAGGAGTATAGTGCTAGCACTTGAGAAGCAGAGGCAGGTGGATTTCTCTGAGATCAAGAACAGCCTGGTCTACAAAGTGACTTCCAGGCTAGCCAGGGCTACACAGGGAGACCCTGTTTCAAACAAACAAATTAAATTAAAATTAATGCGGAGTGAAAATTATTGTCCAGCATTAAATAAAATTAAACTTCAAACCCATGCACTGAGTAGGTGGAAACAGGAAAATCAGAATTTCAAGGTCATCTTCAGCTGCATAGTTAAAGGCCAGACTTGTATAAGTAACACCCTGCCTGAAAAACAACACACACAATCACACACTGAGCACGCCTGGAATCCCAGCAGAGGCAGGTGGAGTTCCAGGCCAGCCTAGTCTACAAAGCGAGTCATGAATAGCCAAGGCTACACAGAGACAGCCTGTCTTGAGAAAACAACAAACCCCCATCAAAAACCACACAATATTTGAAGGGCGCACGCAGCAAAACTGAACCAGAAAGGCAAACAAATGCTAAGAATAACATTTAGAATGACAGTGACACTTAGAAAGAAGGAAAGGGAACTGATGGAGGAAGACACTGGAAATAGGTAATCCTAACACTAGAGAATGGGTACATGAGTATTATTGTTATTATTCGCTTGGTATTTTTGAGACAGTCTTATCATGTAGCCTTAGCTAACAGGGAACCATGTAAACCATGTTGGTCTTGAACTGAAACAGATCCTCCAAACTCTGTCTCCTGACTCTTGGAATTTGTCCATTAGAAGTGTAAATAAATGACCTGATAAAAGCATTACTGAGGAGATAGGGTTTATTCTAGGTTATAGCTCCAGAGACATACAGTCCATAGGATACAGAGGAGAGGAGACATGTCAATAGACAGAAGGCATAGTGCAGAAATAGAAAACCTTCTTTCTGGTAACACTGCATAAACACTCAGGGCCCATCTTTCAACAACCCACTTCCTCCAGTTATGTTCCACCTCCCAATGATTCCATACCCTTTTCCAAACAGCAGCACCAACTGAGGACCAAGTGTTCAAACAACTGAGTCTATGGGGGATGTTTCACATTCAGACCTCAGTACACCATTATTTTATACCATGTGCTTTCTTCCTTCCTTTCTTTGTGTGTGTGAAGTTGGTCCCCTCCTTGAACACTGACATGGGTTCTAGGGATCACACTTCGGCACACGGTCAGCTGTTTTACCTCCTGAGCCATGCTGCCACCCCGAGTTTTATTATTTTTATACCATGTGCTAAATTTATCCTTTTGGATGTTGGAAATATTTAACTAACTACTCTTTTGATGGTGAAATGTAAAACATAGTATTTCCTCAAGACCCCGTCAGAAATGGGGTAGAGCGGCGCATGCCACTTGTGATTCTATCCCTTCGGGTGCTGAAGCTGAAGGATTTCTTGGACTCTGAGGCAAGCCTGGACTATACGGTTTGATTTCTAGGAATGCCTGAGCTACAGAATAAGACTGTGCCCACTCCACCCCAACAAACAAGACCGGACACCCAAAACATGGAACACACCAAAGCAAACGTATTAACAAATTAAGATATTTTAATAAGTGACTTATTTAAATAAATAGAACTATAATAAATATGAGTTACATGAATGTGGCCCCTTCCCTCCCCCTTCCCTGTCTTTCCAGATGGGGTGTCACTATATAGTTTATGATGGTGTCTAATACATGGTCCTCTTTCCTCTGAGTACTGCATTCAGACTGGTCTCTTTCAAAGTATCTTAGTGTACTTTCATCATTTTACTAAAGGAAGCACTTTATGCCATCTCTTTGTCATACCTGAATTCTCAGCATTATTAATCTCCCTTTTTATTTTTTGATACAGGGTTTATGTAGCGCTGGTTGTCCTCAAACTCACAGAGCTCTGCCCCTGACTCCTAAGTGCTGAGATTAAAGGAGTGTACCACCACGCATCATTACTCTTAAGCTTTGGATCTTTAATAAAGTAAACACACTACAGTGTAGCCATACTTCATCTGATAGCCCAGATGACTATTAGTGGGCAGAATGGCAGTGTGAATATGCTGGAAAGAGATGGTTCAGGTCCTAGGTGAGATGGAGTGGTACAACACAAGATTTGATCAGAACAGCATTCAAATTAGTGAATTGTTCATTTTTATAATTTTCCAGTTAAGATTTCGGAACCATGGCTGACTTTGAATTTTCTTTCTTTCTTTCTTTCTTTCTTTCTTCTTTTAAGATTTATCAATTTAATGTCTACGAGTGTTTTGCCTGCATGTATGCATGTGTACCATATTCATGCCTGGTGCTAAAAGATGAGAAGAGGGGATTAGATCCCCTGAAACTGGAGTTATAGATGATTGTGAGCCATTGTGGGAGTGCTGGGAATTGAACTGAGGTCCTCTGTAAGAACAAGTGCTCTTAACTGCTGAGCCATCTCTCAGCCCCCACTGTTGACTATAGGTGACTGAATTTGTGGAAAACAAATTCTTCCACAGGTATACATTTCTGTACTTCAATGTAATTACAACTACCCAGCACTGGCAGAGTAACTAAAGAAATCTCTCTCTCTTTTAAAGATTTATTTACTTATTATTTATACATTATTCTGCCTGCATGCCAGAAGCACAGGATCGCATTATAGATGGTTGTAAGCCACCGGGAATTGAACTCATGATCTTTGAAAGAACAGCGAGCTCTCTTAACCTCTGAGCCATCTCTATAGCCCCCCTAAAGAAATCTCTCAATAATTATTTTCCACCTGTGTTACAACTGCAATTAGAGCAACAATAGTAACAGGAAAGTTGTACAAATTTCACTTGTTACTGTGTACCAATACCACAGAATTCAATCAACAAACATGAAGCTTCCAGTACACTCAAAAGGGTCACAAACCATCCTGGAGAGAAAGCTCAGCAGGATAAGAATCCTTTTTGATGTTGCAAAGACCCAAGTTTGGCAGTTTACAACAGAACTGGAGTCTGGTGCTACTTTCTAAACTCCACAGGTACCAGGCATATACGCAGAATACATAAATTCTTTTTTAATAAAACGTCATCTTCATTTTCTGTCTAGGAGTGTTTTGTCTGCATGTCTGTAAGGGCACTGAGATGTATGTATGGTTCTCACTTCCCAACTGCCAGCAGCTGTGATACTTCGTGCTGGTAACTGAACCCAAGTCCTCTATAAAAGGAGCAAGTGCTGTTAACCACTAAGCCCTCTTTCTAGCCTAAAATAAATACATTGTTAAAAAATGAGACAGTTGCAAACTCCTTTGAATCTCATCCTCTTCTGTTAGTTACTTTTTGAATAAAGAAAGCAGTAATTCCTTAATTCAGTCACTCAAGAAACATGTGAAGTATTTGCATGTGCTCACCTATGTAGGGTACAGAGGTGAGCATGACTAACAGGGTCGCCGTTGGCCTCTCCCTCCTTTGTAAGACTGGGTCTCACTATGTAACCTTAGCTGTCATGAACTTACTACACGGACCACACTGGCCTCGAACACACAGAGATCCTTTTGCCTCTGCCACCTGAATGTTGGAACTAAAGGTGTGTGCCACCAGTTTCCCTTTCACCTGCAGGGGTCCAGGGCTCTTTTGCTATACATGAAAGCAACACAAGTGTTGTCCTAAAGCAACACTTCCCAAGATGTCTGGTAAATACTAACTTCTATAGAATGAACCAAAGGTCTAAGGCTAAAGAAATTTGAAAAATATTGTGGTCATTAATTTCTTGATTAATTTCAAATACATATTAAAATTCTTAATGAAAACTTGGTAATAAAGATCCTTCGTTTTATTTATTTGTTTTAAGGCAGAGCCTCATATAGCTCAGGCTGGACTCAAACTTGCTATGTAGCCAAGGAAGGCACCTACTTCCCAGTACTAGCATGGTAGGTTTGTGCCACTATGTCTGCTAACAGACTTCATTTTAAACTGAATTCCAAGCTTCAGCTTAGAATCCCTTTACTGCAAAGCAGCATTGACACCACTGTTGTAGATTACAGTGGACACAACTGCTAAGGGGCAAGGTTGAAGCTGAAAGTGTGGGTTCAAGCTATGGACAAAGCTCTTGCTCACAGGCTGGAACAAGGTTCTATCTATTCCACTTGCTATCTGCTTTACTTAACTCTTTTGGCCTTAACCAAGTCTTATTCTGGGCCATAGTGGTATACACCTTTAATGCCAGCACCTGGGAGACAGAAGCAGGTGGATCTTTGTGAGTCTGAGGATAACCTGGTCTACATAGTAAGTTCCAGGACAGCGATGGCTACAGGAGTACTACTGTGAGAGCAGCAATAGTCTGGACTACAACATGAATTCTATGTTAGCCTGGGATACTGAGTGAGACCCTGTCTCAAAACCCAAACCAAACCAAACCAAAAAACCCAAACCAAACCAGGACTGTGGAGTGACCAAACCAGGACTGTGGAGTGGCTCGGCTCATACATTGCTTCCATAGCAAGCACAAAGCCTGGGCTCCAACTCCAGCATTTCGTAAATTGAGTGCAGCAATGCCCACTGTCACCACAGTACTTTAGAAGTGGAGGTGAAGAGGAAGCCATTCATCCACCATTGTATAGTAACATGAAGACAGGCAGACCGCTGGCTAACCATGTCCAGCCTGCCTGAGTTCCAGGCAGATGACTGCTTCAGAAAATAACAACAAAACAAGCCTGGCATAGTGGCACACATCTTTAAGCCCAGCACCAGATGCAGAGAGGCAGAAGCAGTTGGATCTCTGAGTTTAGCCTGGTCTATAGAGTTCCAGGACAGCCAGAGCTACAGAGATACTAAATCAAATCAAGAACAAGAAAAGCTAGTAGGATGACCCATGAGTAATGACATTTGAAGTTGACTTCTGGCACTCCAACCATGTTCGAAAGCATGCACACGCACACAGGCACACAAACAACCCAACCTTTTTTTCTTTAGACAGGGTTTCTCTGTATAGCTCTGGCTGTCTTGGACTCACTCTGTAGACCAGGCTTGCTGAAAACTCAACATCAATCTGCCTGCCTCTCCCTCCTGAATGCTGAGATTAAAGGCGCACAACCACACATGGCTAACCAAATGTATTTTATGCTCAGTTTCTGCTGCTCTATTTGCTCAGGTTTGGGTTCCTGGAGAAACCCTGGGACTGCAGAGTGAACAGTAATGCTTGAGGCTGAGGAGATGTCTCAGTGTTGGGTAATATGCTTCTTGCTGAAGTGTGAGGACTTGAGGTTGGATGGCCAGCACCCACATAAAGGGCCAGGTGTGGGGTACACACCTGTAACCCCAGTACTGGAAAAGGTGGGGACATGAAGATCACTGGGGCTTGCTGGTTGCCAGCCTAGCTCCAAGCTGAGGAAGAAATCCTGTCTCAAGAGAGTAAGGTGGAGAGCAAGATACTTCACATCTCTTCTGATCTCCATGCTCTTGCACATACCAACATCTACACTATCCCACACAGACACACAGAACATAGTGAAGTGGAAGAGAAAATGCCTGAAGTCAGTTTCTGGCCTACACATGCTAGGACACATGCCCCGAGAGAGATGTATTATCATGCACACCTCCCACCACACGCACAAAGGAATTCTGAAATACAACAATTAGGACATTTCAACAGTACAGACTTCAAGTTCTCAGTATTTAACTTGTAGACATTTCCACCAGTTTGCAATTTGGATAACAGTGCAAGTGATGCTGTAATATATACTACAATGTCAAATGGGGGAGAAGTGTGTAAACAGGAGGGGCCATGAGTGGTTAGAGGCGAGGGGGCGTCCAAGTTACCCAGGTTATTCAACTTCAGGCTCTCTAAGGTGCCTAAAAGCTTCAGACAGAGTAAGGTGTGCTCAGCGGCTTGCCACCAAGCCTGATGATGAAAGTTTGAACCTCCACAGCGGAAGGCCAGAACTGAATCCCACAAGCTGTCCTCTGACCTTGTGCAGACATGCACTCTCAGCACTCTGCACACCGCAACGATAAGTAAACATTTAAAAATAATACTTTAAAACCTTCTTAAGAGCTGGAGAGACGGCTCAGAGGTTAAGAGCACTGTCTGCTCTTCCAGAGGTCCTGAGTTCAATCCCCAGCAATCATATGGTGGCTCACAACCATCTATAATGAGATCTCATGCCCTCTTCTGGTGTGTAGGCAGAACACTGTATAGACAGTAAATAAATAAAATTTGAAAAAAAAAAAAAAAAAAGACTTGTCACACGTAAAACCTTCTTAAACCACAAAAAAGATGTGAAATGCACATACAGGTCCAGGGTCAAGACCCTAAAGTTTTGGGGCTCAGTGATATGTCTACACTGTTGATCTCAATCTAACTGTAGATTACAGTTATTGAGTGTGAGTGTGTTTGTATGTGTGTATACTTGTGCAGCCATGGCCTTTCTGTGGAACTGCTGTTTTCTTTCCACAATGTTAAATCCCGGGGATTGAACTAAGATCTTCACGGTTGGCAGCAAGCATTTTACCTAATGAGCCATTTGGATGACTCCAAATTATGGTTTGAAGTAGTGCTTGCATAAAGACTGCAAGAAAAAGATATACTAAAATGATATGATATATCTGAGTGAAATGGTGCATGCAATTACTGCCCTACCCCCTGGCAGTCGACCCTAAGACATGTATGTTCAGCCTGTATTCTACAACCGAGCTATACAGCCATCCCTAGAAATTATACTTGTTGATTTTTATTTCTTCATACCATCTTGGACAATATGCCAAGAAATGATATCAATTCCCATTTCTAATGGTATTAACAATTTGCAATGCTGATAATATTGTGTATGGAATAAAAAACACTGTTCAAACTAGCTTGCTGTGGTGGTGTGCATGTATAATCACAGCAGAATTATGAATTGGAGGACAACGTTCACACTATAGACAGACGATATCAAAACTGAACCAAACCATTCGGTTGTAACACTTTGTAATTCTAAAGGGCTGAGAAGAACCAGATTTCTATCATTAAGCATAAGTATCATATTTATACAATGGAATGCGGCTGTTTACAAACCTAACCAAACTCTAAAAACTATGCACACCATTAGGAAGAGACTCCTATTTTGAGTGTGTGTCTGAGTAGAACATCAAACAAAGTACACAACATGCTATCATTCATATAAAAAGGGAAATATACCTACTGAAGGATATAGAAAAGAATTGATAATCTTGATCATTTATATATGAGGAAAAGAGGGAGAATGGGTTTATATTTCTCAAGTTATGAATCCCATAATTAATATACAGGCAAAGCATAATCCCACCACTTGGAGGCTGAAGCAGGTGGATCTCTGTGAGCTTAAGGCCAAGCCTGGTCTACACAGTTAAGTTCCAGGCCAGCCAGAAAAACAACAAAGAAAAGAAAGGTGAAAGAAAAAGAAAAGAAGGAAGGAATTAAGTAAGTGTAAAAATAACAGATTAAAAAAATCGATAGTGTTTATTTCAAGTTTCCATGGCATGAGTCTAAAATCTTGGTACTTAAACAACAATTTCAAAGTCCTTCCATTGTTAAATAAAACATTATTAGAGATCCTTATATAGTATTTACCACAACTTACCAAATACATTGTTAATCTATGCAGTATCCATTCTTTCTGTATTTGAAACCTTATTTTAAAAGTTAGAATCAGGGATGGGGAGATAGCACAGGTGTTAGAAACACTGGCTGAGCCAGACGTGGGGTGGGGGGCACACACCTGTAATCCCAGCACTAGGGAGGCAGAGGCAGGTGGATCACTGTGAGTTTGAGGATAGCCTGGTCCAGGACAGCCAAGGCTACACACAGAAATCCTGTCTTGAAGGAAAAAACAAAACAAAAAAAACAAAACCAAAAAACACTGGCTTCTCTTCCAGGGGACTCAGGTTTGATTCCCAGCTCCCACATGGTGGTGAACAACAGTTTCAGGGTAATCTGACACCCTTTTTCTAGCCTTTGTAGGTGGTGCCCCAGTGCACGAATACATTACTCTGATAAGCAAATATGAGGTGTATGGATGTAGTACAGCAGTTCGAACTCCCAGCTGTCTCCAGCTTGAGGACTATTGCCAGGAGCAGAGTAAGGTTGACCAGCTTTCATTTTACCTGAAGTTGTTTCAGAGTAACTACATCTTCATTTAAATAAACTACAAACCACAGTTCTAGTAAAGTACCTCAGAGGTTTGCCATGATCTATTATTATGTATTAGATTCCTACTACTGCTCTAACAAATTACCAACTCAGTGATAGAAAACAGAAAACAAGTATCTGTAGCTCAGAAAGCAAAAAACAGAATTGGATCAGGATGCATCTCTACAGGCTCCAGACAGCCCTTGCCCTTTTCTTTCAATGGATCATGGATCTCTGCTATATTGACATGTACAGCTTCTGGTTTGGAGATTTGGTTTACATTACATCATTGTGATACCTAGTTTTCTGTTTCCTTAATTAGCAACCGTATTTCTATTTGTATCCTTTTATTTCATATAGCCTAGTAGATTCGTAGAACAGGAACTAGATGTGGACATATGTGGGAAAATTATTCTATCATTTGTTGTGGATATACATGTTTTTGTTTTGGTCCCAGGTATGGGGTGTGGGACTGATTCAGATGGTCCACAGCAGCAGACTATTTGCTTCCTGACAGGGGTCTGACAGGAGCCCTTTGCCAGCTGCAGGTAGCTTAAACCTGAGGACTCTGGAGAGAGAATAAATCCAGAGCCCAGAGAGCGTGGAGGGGGAGAAAGAACAAGGCCGCTCCTGCTTCCCCCTTGCTGCTCCTTGTTGCTGTGGTGAGACAAGAAAATGGAGATCTTCTGAAAAGAGGATTGGACCAGCTCTAAGGAGCCTGACGACCCTTACCAGCAGGAAGCAGCTAAGAGAACTGCACCCCCTTTCTCTCTTCTACCTGGTGTTGGGGTGTTGGAAGGAACTGGGGTGGAGTAGGGAGAAAAAGATCTAAGAAAAGTACATAAGAGTTTTGTTTTGTTTTTTTAAGTACGCCAACAATCGTTCCTATCTTTGTTGTTTGTTTTGCTTTTGAGACAGGATCTCATAGCCCTGGCTACCCTGGAACTCTTGAGAGTTTTGCATGCCTCTGCCTCCCAAGAGCTGGGATTAAAGACAAGTGCCAATCATGCCCGGTTGGTTCACCTCTTAAAAAGCAAAGAATAACAAAAACCCTTGGTTTATTTTTAGTGTGCATGTACATGTGGGTTCATGAGTGGGGGAGTCTCAGAGAACAACTCTGGGGAATCAGTTCTTTCTACCTTTGGATGGATCCTGGGGATCGAACTAAAGTCATCAGCCTTCCATAGCAGGTGCCTTTAACGCACTTTAATGCACTGAACCATCTCTCTGTCTGGGTCACTCCTATCTTTGTTGGTTAAATACCTAAGGTTCATACGTCCAATGAGGTGCTTTTTCTATTGAGCACTCAATAAATACACCTTAGTTTCTGATAGGTTCTCAGGAATACACAAAAGAACAGAATATTATCTTATTTGCCTTTACTTAGCTGGCAATCCACAAATTGGTACACTTACTGAAAGCTACTGGAATCCAGAGACCATAAACAACATTTTATATACCGGTGGCCACATTAAATGTAGTGTTTTGGTTTGGGTGTAGCTCAGTTAATTCCATACTTGCTTAGCAATTCTAAGGCCCCATGTTTCATTTTAGCATCATCAAAACAAAAACACAAAGCAAAACAAGACAAATTGCTTCTCCTATCCCCTGCATCAACATGGTGGCTCACAATCTTCTGTGATCCAACACCCCCTCCACACCCCACAGATGCACAGACATACATGCAGGCAAAAACCCATACACACAAAAGAATAAAAATAAAGCATTTTTACTGTGAAGGCAGCGTGGTGTAGGGAGAAAGTTAAGTTTTTAAGAGACAGGCAACTACAGTCTGAAGATCAAGTTATGGGGTTGCTGTGAGTATCGAGCTCTTACACTTGAAAAACAAGGCAAGAACATCTCACAGCACTGTTGTAAGGATTAAATAGGTCACGTGTTCCCTAGGACAGTATCTATCAAGACTTTTCAGGCTTGCACTTTCTCGCACTCCTTCCCTTTATCCTTTGCTGTTGTTCTGAGACAGGGTCTCGTTTAACCCAGGCTGGTCAACATCTTGCTGTGCACTGTGGATGGCCTTGAAGTTTGGACCCTCCTACCTCCACCTTCCAAGTGTTGAGATTATAGCCTTGTGCAGTTCTAGTAGCTAAGTATCTGATTTTAACATGTCCACTCACTGAAATAAACCACGAAAAACTGTAAAGAAGTCAGACAGTCTGCACACACTCATACAAAGTTGCACACAGGCAGCTACTAAAAAAAGATCAGTGTAAACCTAGGTGGGCTCCATTAAGTCAGCTAGGACTTGATTAGCTAAAGTAATTTCACAGCAAGGTAATTAAGGTCGATTTTCTCTTTAAATCAGAGAAGGGAACAAGAAAACAAATCCTGTCACATACAGGTAATAGGGCCATCTGACAGCCAGGGTGGGCTCATGCACCTAACACAACCACTAAGAAGGCTAGGACAGGATGACTGTCAAGAGTCCAGGCGAGCTGGGCGAAAGAGTGAGACTGTCTTAAAAGACAATCCAGCCCCCACCTTCCAAAACGATTTTGAATTTTAAAAGAATGGGTCTTAGAGATGACTGGAATATAGTAATATTTAAAGTTTCCCCGAAATCACAAAGGTAAAAATTCACAGATATAAAGAAAAACTGAAGTAGCTCATTCATTTAAAAATTTGCGTTGCCTTTTGTGACAGACTAAAAATTGGTAGACCAAATGTTGGGGTTTTAACACCCCACAGCTCTGAATTTAGTCGTCAAACGACAATGAAGTTTTGAGAAACAAATATTAGCAGGCAATGAATGCCGCAGGTCTGGTTTAACTAACAGTTTAGATGAATAGAACACAAACTACCAATTACACCTACAAGTCTTATCAACATCAACAGCACCGTAAATGATAACAATAATAGTCTGCATTTCCCCAGTGCCCAGGAGCTAATTCTACTTTACATACATGATCTCATTTCATACTCTAACCCTGAAGGCATATTTTGGCGTTAGCTGATTTTTACGACCATGCAGCCTGTAAGTAGCTTAGAAAAATAACTTGAAGGCCATAAAAGATCAAGTCCAGAAATAAATTCGCAGTGCATGGTTTAAGCCTCTAATACTGGTTCTCAACCTATGGGTCCTCCGACCCTTTGGGGGACCCTCCCCCCCCCCCCGAACGACCCTTTCACAGGGGTCACGTATCAGATATCCTGCATACCAGATATTTACATTACCTTTCACAACAGCGCCAACACTACAGTTACGAAGTAACGAGGAAAGCAATTTTACGGCTGGAGGTCACACCACGAGGAACTATATTAAAAGGTCGCAGCATTAGGAAGGCTAAGAACGCCTGCTGTAACCTCAGGCTTGTCAGGGGCGAGCCGAGCACGCACAACCTGGGAGCGTGGGAGCACACCGACGTCGTAGAGGGTAGGTACCCGTCGGGACTCTAACCGGGTTAAACTACCTTA
Source organism: Pachyuromys duprasi (assembly GCA_028658305.1). NCBI lineage: Eukaryota > Metazoa > Chordata > Mammalia > Rodentia > Muridae > Pachyuromys > Pachyuromys duprasi. The sequence goes on from CM053764.1 coordinate 31,019,822, forward strand.
GAGGCCGTCCGGCCTCCGCTCGCAGGTCACAGCCCGGGGTCCGGAGCACGCTGGTCAAGCCCCCTACCTCGGGGCGGCTCGGACACTCGCTTCGCCCTCTCCTCCGGCCTCAGCTCACGGCCTCGCGGCGCGAGCGCACCACCCGGGCTCCGGCCGCGGCGACCCGCGCACGCCGCCCGCAGCTGGCTGCGAGGCGTCCGTCCTGCAGCCGCGGAGCCAGCTCGGGTCGCGCGGCAGGAAGCTACCCAACGCGCAGTCGCCGCGGCCCCAACCACAGCGCGGCCGAGGGGCAGCGCGCCACCCGCCCCGAGGCCGGGAGCGGGCTGCGGGCCTCGGCGCCGCGGCGGCCCGTGGCGGGAGGTCGGGGCCGGGGTCGCGGCGCTGGCCGGCCGAGCGAGCCTCGTCGCGGGGGCGAGCGGCACCCGCGCCGGCGCGTCCCCTGCTCCCCGGCAGCCGCGCGCAATGGAACGTCCCGCGGGGGGGATTGTGGGAGGCGCACGCTCGAGGGGTGGGGGCGAAGGCGGCGGCGGCCGTGGCTGCCGTTGGTAGCCGTGGGGGCGGGGAAGGGAGGGAGGCGAGCCGCGGAGGAGGAGAGGAAGAGGAGGAGGAGGAGGAGGAGGCTCGGGCTCGCGCCGCGGAAGGTACGCGTGAGGGCCGGGGGGAGCCGGGAGCGAGCGCGTCGGGGCTGCCGGCGCGGGGCGGCCGGAGGCGGTGGTTGGAGGGCGCAGCTCGCGACCAGTCCGGACACACTCGGAAGCGTGCCGGCGGGCGTGCGCGCTGCGCGTCCGGAGTCGGGTGAGGGGGAGGACGGCGGGGAGGGCGCGCGGAGGGAGGAGTGGGAGGCGGGGGGGCACGAGGCGCCCTTCGCTCGCTCGCTCCCTCCCTCCCCAGAGCCGCCGCCGCCGCCGCCGCCGCCGCTCCCGCCGCCATTTTGGGTTCGCTTTGCGGAGGGGGAGACGATCCCGGTCTCGGTTGCCGGACCCGCCTTCCCTCGGTTTCCCCTTTGCCGACCTACGCCTTTGGCTTCTCCGCTCTCGCGTTCCCGCTGCCTCTCACACCCGCCGGCCGCCTCCTGACAGGCGGGAGGGTTCCGGTGTGGACCCAGGAAAGCCGAGGCGCCAGGCTGCCACCCCCTCTTCCCATTTGCCTGCACTCGGCGCTCTCGGCCTCACACGGTGAGTAGAGCGCGGTGAGCAGGCCTTTGAAGGCCCGAGTACTCTCTCCTTGGCCACCCGTGATCCACTGTCACCTCCCGGACCTGGACCTCCGGGAGAGCGGGGTGAGGATGGGGGAGGGGAGAGGAGGGAAAGGGAGCCTGAGCTTACCGGGAAGTCTAGGCGGGGTGACGGGGTGTCCCTGACCGGCGGGCTCCTGGTTTGGGGGAGAGGGACGAGAAAGTAAGCGAGTGGAGGCGGAGACGCCTGTGCCCCTGACAGGTTAGTTTGTGCAGTAGGCCTGATGGGAGCATCTCCCAAGATCTAGTTTATATGTGTTTAAGTAAGGGACAAAAGTAGCAAGGGAGATGATCTTCAGAGTGTAATTTACCTGTACAGCAAGATCTGTGTTGTTCTCTAAAGGCGGAACTATATGCAGACATGTCATAGTGATCTGAGTATTGATAAGTTTAATAAATGTCACTGGTTAGTTTGTACTTGGAAAGAAACGTTTTGGGTCTTGCAGACCAGATGGTCTCTTGGTTTATAGCTGCTATGTTTATGTGCGTATATGCGAGGATGGAAAGTGTTAAGGAAGAGTTTGCCTGCTTTGGGGGCAGCGTAATGGAGTTCCCTTTATAAGTTAGCTTATTTAAAAAATGTTGCTGGGACATAGACTCCTCCGAGTCCATAGATGTGCATGTATTTTAGCATGCTAGCTAATAACAGCATGCATGCTGGCATGAGGGAGGGGAGAAACTTGACGTGGTTTGCGCCTTTGAATCAAGAGTCAGGTGTATAAATATGAAAGACCAGATTATCATCCTCACTTGATGGCTGTCAGGCTGAGAACAGGGGAGTTGGTTTTGGCCATGTGGATTTATAGTATTATGTTAGTAGAAGGTTTTCTATCAGTTTGTCTGTAATCCTAAAACTAAGAGTTATAGGAAATTTAGGGGTGAAGGGGTACTTTTCCAAGGTCATGTGTTAAATTAGTGGCAGTGTTAGGATAATTTGATTACTACTTTAGTAGTGTATTGTCCATATCACAGTGCCTCAGAAGATTGTTATCGGCAGATACAAGTGTTTGGAAAGGATATATATCATTGGTATATATGATTGGTTAGATTATGCTTGGGAGAGCCCAAGGTATCAAATGTGTATGGAATATATACTGTCCTTTCCTGTGCCATTGGAGGTAGGTATTTATAACTGTTTTGTGTTTACAGAGCAAGCAGCATTTCTAACAGTTTAGTATGTATGTTTGAAAGCTGAAATGCTTCTACAGCCTACTTTGTATTGTGTAGCTGTTGTTTGTTGCTGAATTTTTTTTGGGGGGGGGGCTTGGATCTGGGGGATTAAACCCAAGGCATTAAACCTGCTAGCAAACATTCTACCACTGAGCCACACTCCCATCTGGGCAGCTTAACTTTATATCTGCAAAAGAAAGGACCTTCTTTGACTCATTCAACCAAAAAATTATTGGCTACTTAATAATTGATCCCTGCCTTGGAGTAAAAATAATCAAGATCAGTTGATTAGCTTGTTGAAATAACTTGAAATGCATAAAATGTGAGTTGTCAACATAAGAGCAAAAAAATCAGTGTGGAATTGAAACCACAAAAACTTTTCTAAAAGCCTATTCAGTCTGAGTGTGGCAGCTCATACTTGTAATCCCAGTGTTCTGAGACTGAGGCAGGGGATCCATGAGTTCAGACTCTTTTCTGTGTTTCATAGTAAGTTTAAGGTCAGCCTAGGTTACATGCAAACAAAACAAGAGTCTGGTGATAGGGCTCATCGGTTAAAAGCACATACTGCTCTTCCAGAGGACCTTGGTTCCAGTTCCCAGCACCCCAGTTCAGTGGCTCAGAACTGACTGTAACTTTAGCAGGCACCCTGTTTGAGTCTCTGTTGATGTCCCTACATGAACACACACACTCAGAGAGAGGAAGACAGAGGGGAGAGAAGAGAGGTTTGAAAAGAGTTAAGACATTTAATTTAGAAGGAATTTAGGTTTCCCACTTTAATGCAGAAGAACACTGGTATGGTCATCCAGCAGATGATGTGTTTGTAATAGAATACCTTCTTTGACATTTTCCTTTTGTTGTTTTTCAAACAGGGTCTCACTTACCCTGAAGCCCAGACTGGCCCAGTGGCCCAGGCCGCCCTCAAATGTGAGGAGTGTAATCTTCCTGCCACAGCCTTCTGGGATTACAGGCATGAGCCAACTCGCCTGACTTCTTTGGCAGTTTCTTTTGGCATTTATGAGTAAACTGTTTTGGGGATCTGTGAATTATTGATGTGTGCCTTTGGATATTGGAACTTCTTGGCTGGACTGTAGGGATTCTTAGAAAGGCCAATTTTGTAGCAAGGATCCCCTCTATGAGTATGAGGAAAGAATCTTTATATTATTGGGATGATTCTAGATTAGTGAATATAAATATATATATATATATACACATATGTATAATTTATCCTGAGACACTGAAGAAATCGAGACCTTACATTAAAATAACAAGCATCATCACGATTGTGTGAATTATGTATTTACTTTTATTTTTCTAAGTCAGAATCTCACTGTGAGGCCTGGCTGTCCTGGAACTTGATATACAGACAGGCCAGCCTCAAACTCATGGAAATCCGCCTGCCTCTGTGTCTTGAGTGCTGGGTTTAAAGGCAGCTGTCGTTGTGTCCTGCTAGTATGTATGTACTTTCAAGACTTTACATTGTAATGAAATAACACCAGTTTATGTTCAGGTCTTTCCCCTTAAATTTGTTTTGGAGTAGAGCTGTAAGTTTGAAGGTGAAGGCTATGATAGTACTTCAAAGTGTCACCAGGAGAACTTTAAGATCAGGGTTTTAAATTTGCTCTCAAGACAGGCATGGTGACTCATCAGAGAGAGCATTTAGAAAAGCCTAGGCAGGAAGATTTTTGTGATATTAAAGCCAGCCTGGACTACATCGTGAGTTCTAGGCTAGCTGGGCTCTAGGGTGAGCTAGGCTGTAGTGTAGGGAAAAGACAATTTATCTTCTCAATGTAGTTTTGCAGTTGGGAAGCAATTGTGAGTGGTGTTTGATAAGGATATGTAATGTAGCACTAGCATCTTTGGCTTGTTTCAAAACATCTTTCTTTATATCCTCATTTTTTAGAATAGGTGTCTTTTTTTTTTCCAGTTGTATGTTGAGACAGATAAATCAAAGCTCTTCTCCCTTCATTTTTTTAAATTTTTGTTTACTTATAAGCACATTTCGTTACTCATGTGTGGATAACATGTGAGATGAATACTGTGTAGTCTCTTGTTCTAGAAATTTTAATCTAGTTGAATTGATGACTTGCATAATGTTGAGGACTGTCTAGATTAGAAGGAGGAATTGACATTTTGCAACTTAATTGCAAATGGTTTTTGATAATGTTATTTTAATTAAAATTAATTATTATATATAGGTTCGTGATGTGTGTCTGAGTATGCTTGCCTTGGTACACATGCAGAAGTCGGAGGACAGCTGAGTGGAGTTGCTTATCTCTCCCCATCTTAGTATAGTTTAGGATCAGAGTCATGCTTGCAGGCTTTTAAAGCAAGTGTATTTACCGAGTTATATCACTGGTCCTGTTTATTATTAAGAGACTATAAAATGCATATACTGTACATAAGGTTATTTACTTAAAAAAAGCCTTTCAGGGGCTGAAGAAATGGCCATCAGTTAAGAGTACTTCTGTTCTTGGGAAAGACCAGGTTTGGTACTCAGGTACTCGCATAGTGGCTCACAGCTGTCCCAAACTGTAGTCCCAGGGGATCCAGCACTTCTCTTCTGACCTCTGCAAGCTCCTGGGTGATGTGGTGCACAGAAATTCATTCAGACACACCCACATACATAAGAGTAATAAATGGGGTGTTTTTAAAATGTGCCTTCATGCTGGGTGTGGTGGAGCATGTGCTTAATCCAAATACCTTTCTTGGTTTTTTGAAAAAGGAGTTTTGCCAGGATAGCACTACTATTACCTGTAGGGGATTTCCATAAAAGGGTCTTGATGCCATTTTGGGGTGTATATAAATGAAAAACCCTTCCTTATGTAAAGTTTAGGAATTGTATGACAACTACCCATGAATCTACTATTAAGAATTAAAAATAGTGTACTTAAAAAAAAGTTTAAGAAAGACATTTAATGTATTTTGGTGATGATAGTTTGACAGGATTGACTGTCTTTTTTAATATGTGTGAGTGTTTTTCCTCTGTGTATGCATGTGTACCGTGTGTGTGTGTGTTGCCCATGGAGGGCCTTGGATTAGGAGAACACATGGTTGTTACCAACTATGTGGGTGCTGAGTACAAGTGCTCTTTTAAGCATTGAGTCATACCCATCCCTGTCTCTTGTATTAATTAGAATGGCCTTGTAAAGGTATATGAAAAGAAAAGCTAAGCATTTGTGGAAATTTTAATATTTCCTCCAATGCCTAATGGGCAGGTCCATTCTTTATGTATACCATATGCATGTATATATAATCACAATGTGATTATGTGTTTTGTCCTTTGTGTATTTCAGATACTTCAAAATTAATTTTTTAAGGCAGTGTCTCACTTTATAGCCTATACTGTCCTGGAATTCACAATGTAGCTCGAACTAGCCTCAAATTATGAAAATCATCTTTTCTCTGCCTCCTAGGTTTTGGAATTAGAGGCCAGAGCCACCATGAGCTACATATGTAGGAGAATCACTTAAGCCTGTGAGTTTGAGCTCAACCTGTGATCTTGTTTCAAAAACAAAACAAATACTTAAAATCACAAAAAGTGGTTCAAATTCTTAAGGTGCAGTAGTGGAAAAAGACCCAGACTATCCAGTTATAGGCCTGCTGGGCTACATAGCAAGACCCTGCTTCAAACAACCAAAACAGGACTAGAAAAGGATTATGCCCTGTTTTTAACATTGCGTCCTAAAATACATAGCAGAACTTCCTGGTAGCTTGCCTGCAATCTACTTGACTCTACAGTATTAGTAGTTCTGTTGGCTTTACTCTCTGTGCTTTGCTATTAAAGGCTTGGTCATCTCCATTCCTGCCCATGTGTTTGTGCATAGTGGAGAAGTCTGACCACTTGTATAGTTGGCAGTTCCCAAAAAATAACTTTATATTGCTATTTGAATTAAGTATATTGGTCTAAATATTTTAAGGAATTATTTTTAAGGTATTTGTTTTGTTGGTGTACACACATACATGCATGTGTGTGTTTGTGTGAGAGAGAAATCACAGATCCCCCTGGAGTTGGATTTATAAATGGATATAAACAACCCAACCTGATGCTGGCAATTAATCTCTGGTCCTCTACAAGAGCAGCAAGTGCTCTTAACTGCAGTCCTAGTCTGAGTATTTTAAAGGTGCTCTACAGCCTTAATAAAATCTTCTACGAGTCTCCTGTGTCAGCCTTTCATAATGAGATACCCTTGTGTGTGGAAGCCTTAGGACAGTTTTGTATCATTCCTTCTCAGTTTCTGTCTCTCTTATCTTTGAAATAGGGTCTCCTGCTGGCCTGGCGCTCAGCTAGTTGGCTAGGCTGACTGACTAGTTGGTAGCTCCAGGATCCACCTGTTGCTGTATCCCTAGCACCGAGATTACAAGCAAGCACCACACCTGGCTTTTTTTGGTACTGGACAGCAGACTCAGGGCTTTGTGCTTGGACGGCCAGCCGCCATCTCTCTCGTCTCTAGTTCTCTGTGTGACGACATTAAACTTTCTGCTTACTTGTTACCCTAATACTTACCAATCTTACGTTACAGATAGGGGTTCATGTAACTCGGGTTAGCCTGAAACCTCGAGCTTATGGTCTTCCTGACCCTATCTTCCAAGAGCTAGGCTTATAGGCATATGCCATCACACCTGGCTCAGAATTTTTTTTTTAAAGTTACTGGATTATTAGAGTTGTTAATGGCAGAGTGTGGTGACTTTAACTTAAGTGTAATTGCTATTTTAGAGTTGTATTTCAGTCACTGTGTTTTGTATATTTGAGGAATCTATGGATTTTATTTTTATTCTTAATGTTTTTATTTCAAGAAAAGGTTTTAAATATTTATGTGTATGGATGTTTTGCCTGCATGTTTGTCTTTATCACGTGTATATCAGGTGCCTGTGTAGCCAGAAGTGGGGTTCTGATGGAGTTAGAGACAGTTATGAGCCGTCTCGACAGCTGTGGGAACTGAAGTCCCCAGGAAGAGCAGCCAGTGCTCTTAACCACAGCCATTCTCCAGCCCTGTTCTTTCATTCTCATAAATAGGTTCATGTCACTCTGAAAATATTCTATTTGATGGTAGTTGGAATTAAATTACTTATACCTGCTACTTCTATCTGTGTTGTCAGTAGGGAATTCCTCTAACAACTGAGGTGAATAGAAATTCCCATCATTGCTTTTAGATATTCTCATATTTGTCAGAAAAGCTTGTCAGCTTTTATCTAATTCATAAGTGACAAATACTATGTTGATACTTTTCTATTGTTTTAGTCAGATGGACAAAATGTTAAAAAACATTTGCTAGTGGAATCCAATTACCACAAAGAAATGAGTTGGCACTGGAGACACTGAACAAGAGCTGAATTGTTCAGTCTCAAGGCAACTTTACAAGAATGAAGTTCATATTGTTTTGATTTTGAAATTCTGATTGTAAGCACTATGTATGGGTAGTTGGGAAATACTTTTGATTTTTTTACCTACCTTACCTATCATGTGGTGTTCATGATGAGCAAAAGCAAGAAAATGACAGCAAATGCTGCTCTTAAGCTGAGAGAATGTTCCAGAAAATGTACATCTTAAGTGGTCACCTTAAAGAATTTATTTAGTTGCCTAAATTTATTTTATTTCATTTTGAAATTGTGCTTTATTCTTAGTTCAAACTGGCCTAAAACTCACTGTATAATTCAGTTTTGTCTTAGGCTTGATCTGTCTGCCCGAGCCTCCTGAATTCCTGGATTATAGGCATTTGTTATCATACTTTGCCTGGTTTTTGCTTTTTGAGATAGAGTCTTGCCATTTTGCTCAGCAGGTCTGGGACTCCTGACCTCAAGTGATTACTAAACATACTTCCCTCTAAAATGACTGACAACTGTAGCTGAAATGAATGTAAGTTCGATCAACAATTAGTGTTCCATTCTTATTTTTTTTACAGTTACATTTGTTTATTTAGTGTGTATGTTTGTGTGCATGCTTGCACACTTGTAATACACTTGTGGAAATCAGAGGACAGCTTTCAGAAGTCAGTTCTGTTATCAGGCTGAGCTGCAAGAGCCTTTACCCTATGAGCCATCTTGATGACTGTGTGGTTCCCATCCCGTGTTAGTATTGTATGTTTTAGTCCTGTAGTAAATAATACATGAGCTGTTGACTCAATATTTGGCTCTACGTTTTGTTCTGTTTTCTGTACTTGTTAGCTAGTCACTCTTACTCAAACAATTTGTCTCAAGGAGGACAGTGTGTCAATTATAAATTAGTTTTGTTTTGGCTTCTTAGTTTAAATGGTATTACTTGAAACTTGGGACATTTTTAAGGCTTCCTAATTTATCACTGCTGAAATGAAAACTTGAGAGTTTAAATATTTCCTGAGTAAGCTCAACAGGGCAAAATGGAAAAAATTAAAAGATTGTCTTTGAAAAGAAGTGAATAATTCATATTTGACTGCTGGGGTTCAAAGGGATTGAGCCAAGCATGTAGAATAACCACTGGATGAATATTGTTTATATTTTCAGAGAAGATCTGAAGACACAAATCTTAAACAAGCAGAAATTTCACATCCAATAATGGTAATACAGGTTAGGAAGGTAAACATTCAGATGCAGAAAGAGAAAAAAATAATGAACAATTCTTTAATGGAGAAACCTAAGCTATTTGTGTGTATGTATATATGTGTGTGTGTGTGTGTGTATTTTGAGGAAGGAAAAGTAAAGTAATTATAGAACAAAGTCAGGATTTTGAGCACATTAACAAGTCCCTCTTATTGTTGTTATTTTTATATCTTTCGAGACAGTATTTCTTTGCATAGCCCTGACTATCCTGAAACTTGCTCTGTTGTCGCATTGCATATCCACTCCCCAAATAATGAATAAATAAGTGATACAAAGGCATCTCAGAATTATCCTAACAATCATTATTTCATTAGACTGCTGAGTTATTAAAAAAATCTGTGTCAGGCTCATTGGTTAAGAGAACTTTTTGCTTTTGAGGAGAACCCAGGTTCAGTTCCCAGTTACCTAGTGGCTTACAACCATTTGTGACTCCTGTTCCAGGTAATCAAACTCTTTCTCCTGGCTTCTTAGGCCATTAGTCATGAGCATGTATGTGGTTCAGATAGTCACACTTACATAAAACTAAATTCAGACAACCCTACGGTACCTCCTGTTATTTATTTGTTTGGAGACAGCATCTCATATCATGTAGTACAGGGTAACTTTGAACTCTATAGCCCAAGCCTAAGCTCCAACTCACAGCTGCCATGTAGGTTCTTGGAATTGAACCGAGGTCCTCTGGATGTGCAGTTAGTGCTCCCTGAGCCCTCTCTTCAGCCCCATAAATTTCCAGTCATGTGCCTCCCTCACCCCCACCTTCACCCCTGCTTTCAGTGTGAACAGTGTTGAGCCCCCAGGTCTTTGTTTATGTTTAAGAAAGCACTCTGCCTCTGAACTATGCACCCACCCTTGTTTTTTGTTTTATTTTTTAACTTTTCTATTAACATTTTATTTTTATATGTATGATTATTTGGCTTGTTCCTGTGTCTGTACACCACATGCATGTCTGGGGCCTGTGGAGGCCAGAAGAGGGCGTTGGATCTCCTAGAACAGGAGTTCAGATGTGAGCGGCTATGTGGGTGCTTGGGATTGAACCTTGACCCTCCAGAAGTGAAGCCAGTGCCATCTCTCCAGCCTGTCTGTTTAAGGACGTGAAGAAAGCATCTGCCTTTGTTTTCTCCCAAGTGAACAACCATTCATGTCAGCATGTAGTATCATAGCAAATAAACTATTCTTTTGCAATATGGAATTTACTAATTGAAAAGGACTTTTACAGGAGTGATGTTTATCCAGTTTGTGTGTGTTTCTTTGTTTGTTGCAAGTATATGAGCATGTGAAAACCAGAGGAGGAAGTCACATATCTTGTGTATCTACGTTCGTCACTTGAGACAGGCTCTCCTGCTGAACCAGAAGCTTGCAGTTTCAGCTAGATTGGCTGGCCAGTGAGCTTTCAGTATCTGCTTGTCTCCCGTCCCAGTGTGGAGGTCACAGGTACACGCAGCCATGCCTACCCTTTTACAGTCAAACTCAGATCTTAGTACCTGCAACACTTGCTCTTACTCATTGAGCCATGTCTCCAGTCCCCATACTCTGCTTTAAAATAAAAAATATACATTGCCTGGTGGCAATGGTGGCACATGCCTTGAGTTCAGGCCATCCGAGTCTACAGTATGAGTTCCAGGACAGCCTATAGAGAAACTGTCTCAAAACAAAAAAATTACTCTATGTATATTGAGTATTTTGCTTGCATGTATGTAAGTGCATCACGTGAGTGCCTGGTGCCCACAGAGGTCAGAAGAAGGTGTCAGATCCCCTGGAACTAGAGTTACAGACGATTATGAGCCACCATGCCTGCCTCTGAAGACCAGCAATTGCTGAGGACTTGCCTAGTTGCCTCCACTTTAGTTGAGTTTATTTGTATTTACTTTGAGACAGGGTCTCCCTTTATATCCCTAGCTGGCTTGGCCTTCCTTTGCTTCCTGAATTCTGGGATTAGAGGTATGCAGCACCATGCAAGCTTTCCATTGAGCAAAGTAGGAAAGGACTTCCTTCCTTGAAGTACTTCAGTTTGAGCCATCAGAATTTTTTTATTTATTTATTTATTTTTTTTTTTAGTATCATTGAGCTTAGGGATAAGGCAAAAGAGCAATTTTTTTTCCTTCAAGAGTTTTCATTTTAAGAGACCTATTAACTAATACATTACAGTATAGTGCAGTGCATTTGTCCAAGGATGAAAGAGGAAAAATCTGTGGGAAGTGTCAGGCATGACGGTGCACAGCCCTAATCCTAACAGCCAGGGGCAGAGATGGGAAGATCAGTGTGAATTAACTGAAATGTGCAAACAAATGGCTTTTAATACATTTACATAGTTATATAACTATATATCTATATATATACATATCACTATATATAATAATTATATATATTATAAATATATAATAATTATATTATATATAGTGATATATATGTAATATATTGTAAAATAATTGTAAAATACTTTATCACAGTATTAAGTCACTCCATAATATGTAATATCTCATATTCCCCCTCAGTCCTACCAATGACTACTAATTTCTTATCTGTATGTCTGTCTGTTTTTCTTTTACTGATGAAGGTCTCACATAGCTCCAGGTGGCTCTGAATCCCTGATCTTCCTGCCTCCTTCTGCCTCCCCAGTGTTGGTATTGACTTTGCTGTCACACACAGTGTGTGTTAATGATCACGTGGTCAAAGGACAATTTGGGGAATCATTTCTCACTTTTTATCATATGGGTCTAGAGGATAGAACTCAGGTTTTCAGGATTGGTGGCAAAGAGACTTTACCCATTTGCTGACCCTAGGTTTGACTTTTAAAAATATGCCATATGGTGGCTGGAAAGATAGCATAGTAGCTAAGAGCATTGGCTGTTCTTCCAGAGGACCCCTGTTCGATTCCTAGCACCCACATGGCAGTTCACAACTGTCTGTAACTATAGGTCCAAGGGATCTGACAATGATCAAACCAATGAACATAAGATAAAAATTAAATTATTTTTAAAAATTATTGATAAAATTCTACACTATTGTCTTGTAGAACTGACTAATTTAGCATGTTTTGAAGGTTCATTCATGTTTTAGTATTATTTTTTAAAAAGTTTATTTGTCATTTATTTTTATGTGTGAGTCATCTACTTGCACATACATCTCCACGTCAGAAGAGGGCATCTGATCATATTATAGGGAGCCACCATGTGGTTGCTGGGAAGTAAACTCAGGACCTCTGGAAAAGCAGCCAGTGCTTTTAACCTCTGAGCCATCTCTCCAGCCCATGTTTTAGTATTATTAGTACTTGGTACTTTTTAAAAATTTATTTACTTTATGTCTATGATTTTTGCTTGAATGTATGTATACCACGTACATGGGGAGGTTGGATGGCATCAGATTCCCTGGAACTGAACTTACAGGTGGTTGTGAACCACCATGAATTCTGGGTACCAAGCCTGGGTCCTCTGCAAGAACAACAGTGCATTTAACCACCGGTCCATCTTTCTAGTTCCTGTTTGTTCTCTCTCTTTTCTTCCTTCCTTTCCTTTCCTTTCCTTTCCTCTTTCCTCTTTCCTTTCCTTTCCTCTTTCCTTTCCTTTCCTTTCCTTTCCTTTCCTTTCCTCTTTCCTTTCCTTTCCTCTTTCCTTTCCTTTCCTCTCCTTTCCTTTCCTCTTTCCTTTCCTTTCCTTTCCTCTTTCCTTTCCTTTCCTTTCCTCTTTCCTTTCCTTTCCTTTCCTTTCTTCTTTCCTTTCCTTTCCTTTCCTTTCCCCTTTCCTTTCCTTTCCTTTCTTTTTTGGAGTCAGGGTTTCTCTGTGTAGACCAGGCTGGCCTCAAACTATTCGCCTGCTTCTGTCTCCCTGAGTTACTGGTATTAAAGGAATGTGCCAACATGCCCAGCTTGTTCTGTCTCTGTTGTCTATCTGTCTGTCTCTCAATTTCTCTCTTTCTTGACACAGTATCTCACCATGTAGCCTTGGCTGAAGAATTTGGTAATGGTAGACTAAGTTATTCTGGAACTCAGAGTACCTTCCTGCCTCTGCTCTATAATGCCGGTATTACAGATACACTCTACCATCCTGGCTACCATTTTTTTAAATTGTTCTCTAACATTCCTTGGTTTAGAAAAGGTTGCTGAGAATATTTGCATGCACATATATTTTCATTTATCTTGGATATGTATCTAAAATGAAATTGCCAGGATCTTTTGGCAATTGCTTACCCATCGAAGAATTACCAGACTCTCTTCCAAAATTTTTTACCATTTACATTGCTGCTGTCAATGATCAAGGGTTCCAGATTCTCCATAGAACACTTTTATAGAAATAAAATATTAGAAGCAGCAATATTGTTCAGTAGAGCGTAAGGATGCTTACCACCAAGCCTGATGGCCCTGTATTTGATTCCTGAAACTTTCTGTTTCTCAAGACTGGGTTTGTTTTTGTGTAAACCCTGGCTGTCCTGTAACTAGCTCTGTAGACCAGGCTAGCTGTGAACTCAGAGATCCGAAGGCCTCTGCCTCTAATTTCTGGGATTAAAAGCATGCACCATCATCATTCCTGGAACTTTTAATTGATTTGGAGCAGAAGTAATCTGGACAGAGACTGGAATTGCCATACATACAGAGAGAAATAACCATATGTTGTAATGGGAGGAATGACAAGTACATAGAACACAGATACTGTAGGTGTTACCAGCATTTTTTGTTTGGGTTGTGCCTTGACTCTTGCTCTGTTTGTAGCACAGTGAGAAACAGTGAGTCTCCACATAGGTAAGAGCAGGACTTTTAAAGAGCTCCAAAAACAATTCCTGTTTGCATAGGAGAAATCAAAGGTGCCTTGGATCTAACTTGGAAATTGTGCATGACATTCTCCCTTCCCATGCTCACTCTACACAGTGTGTGTTAAATGCTCCAACCACCATGAACATAAGCTATGGGGTTTATATCTGAGAAGAGACAAAGAAGTGACGTTTTAAATATACAAGTGGTACTTTTCAAAACATCTTTCTGGGCCAGGCAGTGGTGGCACACACCTTTAGTCCCAGCATTCCAGAGGCTGAGAGAAGCAGATCTCTATGAGTTCTACAGAATGAATTCCAGGGCAGCCAGAAACTACAAAGAGAAACCCAGTCTTGGAAAAAAATAAAGCAAACAAAAAACATCTTTCTGACTATAATTTGAACCTAGAGGGAAAAGAAGGTAGTTATACCAAGAAGTTAGAAGTCTGTATCCTGGTGGGGAAAAGTTTTAAAACATTGGTAGGAATAGAATTGAAGAGGATGGGGTATAATTAACTAGTTCTTCATGAGTTTTGACATAAGGTTGATAATTGGGGATAGTTAGAAAATTCAGGATAACTGCCAGGCTTCTGACTTGAGTAACTGGTAGTAATACAGTTACAGAGTTTGGAAGAAGAATAGGCTTTGCAAAAATATTGAACAGGTTCTATATAAAGTCTGAAGTTAAAAAATCATATACAGTGTAATTTAATACTCAAGAGAATTTAGAGTAGGAAAAGACTTGTTCCCAAAGGATACCATTTAGAGTGCTGGTAGACCCAAATCAAACCAGCAAACAAGACTTAGGGAATGACTACTAGAGAGGTTTAGTATTGTAGAAGTTTAGAGGTTGACACTGCTGTCTACGTCTCTGCCTTCACCGTCTTTATTATCTGTTGACATGATAATTGTGAGTACTGTAATTGATTATCTCAGTATATGCATATATTGTATAATGATCAAAACAAGGTGTATGTATACATCTGTCACCTCAAATATATTACTGGCTTTGTTTGGGGCTACATTTTGGTGAGCCAGGGGCAGGCTTGGTGGCACACATCTTTATTCCAGCATTCTGGAAGCAGAGTTAAGTAGATCTCTTTGAGTTTGAGGTCAGCATACATAGCAAATTCCAGGTCCGTGAAGGATAGACAGTGAGATCCTATCCCCCCTTTTTGTGTATTTGTTTGTTTGTTTTTTAAGTGGGCTAGTGAGATGGCTCTGCAAGTAAAGGTTCTGGCTGCCAGTCAGTGACTGACCTAAGGTTGATTTCCTGGACACACAGAACCGATTCCCTAAAGTTGTCCTCCATCTTACACACATACACACCCCTCTCCCAAAGGTATATGGCAGAGAGTGAAAGAGAAAGACACCCACAAACCTATGTTGTATACATTGCACATATACAACAAGATAATTAAAATTAAAACTTTTTAATCCTAATGACTACCAGATTAGACTGCAGTATGTATTTCAGTGAGTTTTAACATCTTTGGGTTTTTTCAATAAACTTCAATAAGCACAGCGTGCATGGTGGTACACATCTTTAATCCCCAACACTCAAGAGGCAGGTGGATCTCTATGAATTTGAGGCTAGCCTGGTCTACAGAGTGAGTCCAAGATAGCCAGGGCTTTTAACCCTGTTTGAAAAAAAACAATAAGTGCAGTCATTGCCTCTGTGACAGATTTTAATTATTTGGTTTTTTAAAATAAAAACATTATTTTATTTTTTTTAAAAAAAAAGCTTAACTTGAGTTTGATTCCTGGGATCCACATGGTGGAAGGAGAGAGCTGACTCCTAAAAGTTGTCCTCTGCTCTTAAAACTTATGTTATAGAATGCACGTGCTCAACGTGAACCCACACACACTCACAGAGAATGCATGAATAAATGGAAGCTGTTGACCTCAGGCAACAGGCCTTTACATCCTGCACGGGCATACCTGTTCGTCCATATACGTCTGTGTTCAGGTGCGGCGCCCTGCTCTCTCTCTCCTCACTTGTACATGTACATTTAATGAGTGTGAAGAATTAGGAATGCCAACAGAATTGCAGATGTGACAGAGAGGACTAAAAATCAGTTCTGAAAATTATTTAGAGGCAGTATGACATACTTAAGATAAGCCAGGCCAACCTGTCTGAGCCTGTAGTAGATAGATTTGACTCTGTTAGTGGCTATTAGCCTGTCTTTTCATTCACAAAAAGGGAGTAATAGTTACTATCTCATGGTGATAGTGAGACTTAAGTTAGATATGTGAAGCATTAATATAGAACTTTGCATATTTTAAAACTCAGTAAATATTCGGGATTTTAATTTTAAATTATAAATATTAAACTTACTGGCAGGATTCATTTGGAGTACTTACAAACTTTTTAATTAATTATATATTGCTTTGCTAAATTGTGTTTTATCAAAAGTATGCTCCTTTCCTTCCTGTTCCTGATGGTAGACAGGGTATTACACACTATATGGTCTTCCACAGATAATTAAATTGTCACAGTGATTTTTATGTCAGAGACGAAAGGATTGCTTGCCTGTCTTTCTCTTCCTCCCACTTTCTCCATCCCTCCCTCCCTGTGTTGGAGGTTGAACCTTGTAGATGTTAGGCAAGCACTGTGCTAAGCAGTAGCCACAGCCTCGTAACACTGTATTAACATGTATTCATGCATTCATTAATGTGTGTTTGAGAATGTATTTTTTTGACCGCAATTAACCTACTGAGCTGTGTCCTTGGCCTCTTTATTTCATTAGATCTGTTGTTTGGTACTTGCATATGGGATTATTGTGGCAGGTTGCAGTTGGTAGAGGTACTCTAGTGAGAGAAGAAATACAGGATGTAAGTATGAAAAATAAATTTGAGTTTTCCTGTTCAAACATTTTATATATGTGTGGTGGAGGTTGTTTGTCCTTTGTTTGTGTTGTTTCTCTTTCATGTAATCCAGGGTTACCCTGAATTTGCTATATATCCAAGGATGACCTAGAACTCCTGCTTCTTCTTAGTGTTGGAATTGGAGAAGTGTATCACCGTAGCCAATTACTGTTTTGTCCTTGTATTTGGTGATGGGAATTAAGTCTAAGTCTTCATACTTGCTAAGCTAGACCTCTAGTTGGAAATTATAATTTTATGTTGCTTTTCTAGATATTTAGTGGCACATTGACAAATAGATAGCAAGTAACATTTGTAATTATGGTGATTTCTAAAAAATTTATAAGTAGTTCTGTCGAATTGTTAGATTATCATATTTTGTAGTGATATAAATGTGGGTGTCCTGCTAATGTAATTAATTTTCCAGTTTGTTCATAATGGTCTATGTTGAAGAACTCTATGTCATGAAGCTAGTGTTGAGTTTCTTTTCTGTTTCTTTATTAGAAGGAGAGGTAGTCTTATGTATCCTAGGCTGGCTTTGAACTTGCTGTCCCTCCAGCAAGTTGAACTTGAACCCCTGATTGCCCTGTCTCTACCTTCCCAGTACTGGGATAGAGTCCAGGACTTGATGCATCCTATCAGCTGACCTATACTCCTTTACCTTTTTCCAGTTTTATGTTTGTTCTGTATTGTTCCAGAGATTTGAAAATGTAAACCACAAAAACCATTTTAAATGAATGTTAAATATGCAGAAAGGCAACAATTCTTAATTCTGTCTGTCTGTCTCTCTCTCTATATATATATCTTTCTCTCTTTTTGATACAGGGTTTCTTTGTGTAGCCTTGGCTGTCCTGGATTTTGTAGACTAGGCTGCCTTGAACTCACAGAGATCTGCTTGCTTCTGCCACCCAGAGTGGTGGGATTACAGGCGTATGTCACCTAGCCTGGCTTTCTTTGCAACTATATTTTAAATAAATTCTACGATAGAAAGAAACAGAATAACTTACATAGAACAGAGCACTCTTAATTCTGGATGGAAACACAATCCCCAGACTGAAAGGATGCCGCTGGCAAACATTACTTTAAATATTCTAAATAGCGTTCCCATTCTTCTGCAGTGATGCACAGCCGTAATCTCAGTTCTTAGGAGCTTGAAGCAGAAGTAGCATCACAAGTTCAAGGCCAGTAATGAGACTCTCTCTGCAGTCCATAATCTAGAACATTTGATGCCAGCAGTTTTGGTTGGAGGTTGTTGATTTTTATACTTAGATAGTCTAATATTGATTGATTGAACTGACACTGATTTGTTAAAAAATTTTTGGGAAAGTACTCTTTTATCAAACACTAATATTTCTGTATTATTGTAGATAATTCACAGAAATTCTGCTGGTTAAAATTAAAAATAATTCAGTTCAAGTTTTGTCATTGCTAAACTGAGGAGAAAAACTGGGTTTTCGGTTTGGGGGATTTTAGGATTCTGAATATATCATGACAACCAGTAAAGCTTTGTGTTTTATAGGGAGAGAAGATGTGTGACAGAACCACAAGCACACTTAAAGTGTAAAAAAATTTATTGCATAAATAAAATTGTTTGAGAAATAAGATTTCTTCTCTCCTCCCACCCCCAAGATTGTAGCCCTGGATCTTTAGTCAATGCAGGATCTTAGGCCTGGATCTTTAGCCAATATAGGATTGTAGGCCTGGATCTTTAGTCAGGCATTTTTTGTTGATGTTGTTTTCTTTCTGTTTATTGTTTTGTTTTTGAGTCAGGGTCTCACTAAATTGTCCCTTCTGGTCATGAACTTTGAAGTTCTTCCTCAACCTTCTCAAGTTTTGGCATTATACACATGCACCATTTCATCTATATTTTTTGTTTAAAGTTCCCCTTCCCCACCCCCATTGCTTACAATTCTATCCAGGGTCTTGCACATGCCAGGCAAGTGCTGTGCAGATAAGATATCCCAGACGGACATATGGCATGAAAACATCTGTCAGTACTTGTGAATACTGAATTATTTAGGTCTGGAGAGATGACTTAGAGATTAAGAGCTTTTTGTTAATACGGAGGACTCAGGTTAGATTCTCATCACCCACATGGTGGCTCACAACCGTTTGTAACTCTAGTTCCAGGGGATTTGACACCCTCTTCTGTCTTCCATGGGCACCAGGCACACACAGGCACACATAAAGGCAGACACCTATACACAGAAAATAAAAATGTAAAAGAAAAAGTATAGTGAATTCTAGGCTGGTAACATAGACTTAGTGGTTAAAAGTACTTGCAGCTCAAGTATAACAACCTGAGTTCAACCCCCAGAACCCATGGTGGGAGAGAACCAATTCTTGAAATGTGTCTTCTCACCTCCCTACCTTGTACCCTGGTGTGCCAGCACACCTATACTTTCAAACATACACTAAAGCACATTGTAATGATACATTTTTCATATATTTTGTGTGTGAGGATTTTGCCTGAATGTACATATACCATGTACATGCCTGCTGTCTGCATAGGCCAGAGAGGAAATTGGATACCCTGGAACTAGAGTTATAGACAACTGTCACCTTGATGCTGGGAACCAAACCCGGGACGTCTGCAGGAACAGCAAGTGCTCTTAACTTCTCATCCCCATAATTAATAAACAGTTTTTGAAGCAAATACCCAGTTATTTTGTTTTGCTTTTTATTTACTAATCAGCTTTCTGATTAAATGGTAACCTGGTTCCCTGAGAATCTTTATGTAATAAAAAGGAAGATTCCATATGCACATTCTTAGATTAGGTGGGCTAGGTAGCTGGCATGTTGACTTGAAAACATTTTATGTATCTGGAAAATTGAAATGTGACCAGTATTTTCTATTAGGAAAACTTAATGAAAATACATTTGTTTTGTTTTTGTTAATAATAATTTGTATAATTATTTGTTTAATTTCACTAGATTCTAGGCCGCAAATATATTCTGTTGAATATATATTTTCAGGGTACAGTATAATATCTGGCATTTAGTAAATGCTCAGGAATATTTTTCATTGGATTAGTGAATGAAATCAGAGTTAGTATGTGGTAGCAACAGAGATTCTGGCAGAATCTCTTGAGAGGCCTGAGAATCCTGACCCATTATACCATGGAGTTGCTGGGACTGAACTCTTGTCCTCTGGAAGCACAGCAGCTATTCAGCTACCTATCTCTCCAACTGCAGTCCTGACAGTTTTTAAGATAAAATGTTTGAACACTGAAGTCTACCAAAAACTAGTTAAATAATTGTTTTTAATAAAATGAGAATTTCTTTAAAAATGTAGAAAATGTATTTCTTTAAAATTG
Source organism: Pachyuromys duprasi (assembly GCA_028658305.1). Classification (NCBI taxonomy): domain Eukaryota; kingdom Metazoa; phylum Chordata; class Mammalia; order Rodentia; family Muridae; genus Pachyuromys; species Pachyuromys duprasi. The sequence continues at coordinate 31,039,721 of CM053764.1, forward strand.
AATTTTTATGCCAGGCATAGCAATGCTCATTTGTAATCCTAGCATTCTTGAGGCTGAGGAATGAGGGTTTTTAGTTTTATAGGCAGACACTACCTTAAAGGAGGAGAGAATCAGGGTAAAGAGAGGAGAAGCAGACTTAAAATACACAAAGTTATTTCTGGGTGGTATTTGGGCTTGGATATAGTTGTAGGAGCTTCTTGATTGGTTTTTAATGGTTTTGGGTTTTTTTGTTGTTGTTGTTTGTTTGTTTTTTGAGATAGGGTTTCTGTATGTAGCCCTGGTGTCCTGGAACTTGCTCTGTAGACCAAACTAGCCTTGAACTCAGGGATCCACCTACGTCTGCCTCCCAAGTGCACCACTGTGATTAAAGGTGTACACCACTGTGCCAGCCAATGACTTTTTTTTTTTAAGCGTTTCAACCTCAAGACACATGGTGGTGCACACATGTTCTAGCACTTGGGAGCTGCGGGATCAGATTAAGATCATCTTAATCTATGTAACAAGTTCAAGGCTAGCCTTGGTTACATGGGACCCTTTGTCAAAAAACAAGATACATAGACACACACAGTGAGGAGAGAGAGGAAAGAGAAAAGAGATTTCCTTGAACTGGCCTCAGAGTTGAGATCCTTTTTGTCTTCGCCTCAGTGTGCCTCCATGCTCTGCTGTAAAAATGATTGTGTAATTTGATTTGCGCCACAATATTGTAGCTTGTTCTATTTACAGAACAATGAAAAGAAATATGAGACTTGTGAATTCACAAGTACATGATTTGTATGTATTCTGAACTACATTTTGATTTAACTGATAAATATATATGCTTGTCCTGCTGTTCTTATTGCTCCTTTCTTATGTTAATTATCTTTTTATTTTCTGATAATTTTTTGTTATGATCTATCCTGCAGGAAAAGAGATGCTGGTCACAAGTTTTGGAACCCCTATTTTTTTATGGAACGGTGTTCTGTAAAAGTTTTATAAGATTCCTTGGCAATAACACACTTGTGATGGACCCTAGGAATACTGCTATGTTAGGATTGGGTTCTGATTCCGAAGGAATTTCAAGAAAGAGTCCTTCTACCATCAATAGTGGCACGCTGGCGAGCAAGCGGGAAGTAGAAATAGAGAGTAACACAAAAGAAGAAGAGGATCCTCGCAAGCGGAATCGAGAGAGGTGCATTGAAGTAGGAAAAGATGATGGTTTGACTGATGCACAGCAACAGTTTTCAGTGAAAGAAACAAACTTCTCAGAGGGAAACTTAAAATTGAAAATTGGCCTTCAGGCCAAGAGAACTAAAAAGCCTCCAAAGAACTTGGAGAACTATGTATGTCGACCTGCCATAAAAACAACCATCAAGCACTCAAGGAAAGCACTTAAAAGTGGGAAGATGACAGATGAGAAGAATGAACATGGCCCTTCAAAATGGGTGAGTGAACTTTCCTACAGTACACTGTCATTGTCAGTACTTGGATTTCTCCATTAATCTTTATTTATGCTGGGTGCATATTCCACAAGTTTGCTTCTAATCTTTACTTATGTCTAAATAGGCTATAAGGGATGCTAAAAGTCTAATAATACAATTATGTCTGTATTTTCAATTATTTTGTGAATGTTTATAGAGAATGCCACTTCCCACATGTAGAGGTCAGAGAACAACTTTGGGGTCAGGTTTTTCGGGGTTTTTTTGTTTTTGTTTTTTTGTATTTTGCCCACCTTTACATGGTAGCTTTCAAGACGAGTGCCTTCACCAGCTGAGCCATCTTACAGGCACATATGTCTGTATCTATATTTTCATTTGTAAAATTATTTGGTAAATGGAGTATACTCAGATTGTTGCTCATAATGTGATAGAAAAAAGCTTGGAGATTCTATTTAGATTTGATTCTTGCCTTTCTATTTCCAATAATGAAGGGGTGAACATATTAACAGGAATTAAATTGAAGCTCAGAGATAAAAGGTTATCATAGCATCTCTCTCTTGACATGGTTGAAAGGCTGTGACTCCCTGACATAGTGAAAGCCTTTGTTAAACGAGTTGTTTCATAAGACATCCCTGTCACTGTTTCTCATATGGTACACTGTAAGTCAACCAGTGCAGACTCAAAGCAACAACAAACAAAACCAAGTTGCCTCCTTCCGTCACTATCAAAACAAAATGACTAATTATTTTTTAAAAAGTTGATTTGTATAACATACATGGTTATTTTCTTGCTTTATATGTCTCTGCATGGGCTGGAGAGATAGCTCAGAGGTTTAGAGCACTGGCTGTTCTTCCAAAGGTCCTGAGTTCAATTCCCAGCAACCATGTGGTGGTTCATAACTATCTGTAATGAGATGCAAGCAGAATACCGTACAAATATGTCTCTGCATCATGTGCTCCTGCCTGGTGCACACAAAGGCCAGATGTTTGATTTCTTGGAATTGAAGTTACAGACAGTTGTGAGCCACCATGTTGATACTGGGAACTGAACCCTGGTCCAATGGAAGAACAGCCAGTGCTCTTAACCACTGACCCATCTTCCCAGCCCCAGGACTAGTTTTTCTTAACTTTGCTCTAGCTAGTAACAGCAGCAATTTGTGTTACAGCCTTTTTGACCAGAAGTTTTAGTTATGTTATTTAGTGTCAGTCTGTATACAAAGTATCCCCCTGCAGAATGAAGAGAGTGTACATTAGCAATAAAAATGGAACCAGACAGAGCAAATGGAACTAGACAGAAGCCCTGGCGATCTTCCTGTCTCTATCCATGACAGTGCTAGTGTTACACAAGCATGACCAGTTTTGTGTTGGTGCTGGGAATTGGAGCTCATGTCTTCATGTGTACAAAGCACTCTTACTCACTGAGCCTCTTCCCTAGCTCCTAATTTTCTTTGTGTAATAGAGTCCTCCTCCCAAAGCCTCACCAAGTGCTAAGATTATGGGTGTGTAAAACATCACACCTATGTTATGACCAGTAATAGTTTTATTTATTTATTTATCTATTTATTTTAGTGAGAAGAGAGGTTGTATGCTCTAGTGTATATTGAGGTTCAAGAACAACTTTATGACTTGGTTCTCTCGTTCTACCATGGGTCTTGGAAATTGAACTCAGATCATCAGTCTTGCTTTGCAAATTTCCTTTATTCACTGAACTTATTACCCATAAGTCTTTACTCCCACGTTTATGCTTTTTACATGTTTCCAGAATCTATGTTGTAGGTTCTTTGTTTGCAGGATTGCTAGGGCATCCAGAAGTGTGTGTGTGTGAGTATATATTAAGACAAGGTCTTCCAAGCTCAGGCTAGCCTTTAATTTGTTATGTTGCCAAGTTTTACTTTGATCTCAGAACCCTCTACCTTGTAAGTGTTGGGTTTACAGAAGTAGGCTGCCTAGTTTGGCCAGAATTTTTTTGTTTGGGTTGAACTATGTTTTGTTTTGAGCTGGATGTCTCACTCGGGCTGATCTGGAACTTGCTGGCCCCAAACTCACAGAGATCTATCTACTTAACCACTGCAGTGCTGGGATTAAAAGTGTGGCCATTTAATAAATTAATTTGCTTATTTATTAGTATTGGAGATTGAACCCAGAGTTTCATATGTGCTAAGCAAGTCCTTTTTCACTAAGTTCAGGTTGCTCGCCTTCTGTACACAGCTGGGCATGTGGACTGTTGACATTCCCTTAGAGGAGGAGTGGGGATTGTAAGCAATGCTACCTTGATTCCTTTAGTATCAGGGAGGGGTTAGAGTATGCAGGCTAGAGAAGACAGAAGAGTGTTCTATCTGTGAATCAAATATGCTAGGTCCAGACTTCCCAGTGTTGCCACTTTGGGGTCACTCATGCCCTGTCAATAAGCCCAGTAAATGAACTGGTTTCCCAGGGGGAACTTTGGTTTGCATTGAGGCCTCAGCTAGAGGGGAGTAGACATTCTAGCAGCAAATGTAATGATGAGAATAACATTATTCCCATTATTAACTCTCATTTGAACCTAGCTGTTTCAGAATATCCACTTAGGTATAATACCATGGTATTGTGATTATGGTATCTGATGAGCAGAAAATAGTTTCTGAACCAAAGTGAAGAAAATTTTGTATTCAATATGTCTTTAGGGTTATCTTTGCTAGGGTAGTATCTTTGCAAAAAACATGCTTTGTTTAGAGATGGAGAGATGGCTCAGCCCTTCTAAAGGACCTGTGTTCCATTCCCAACAACTATTTGGCAACTCAAAACCATTTGTAACTCTAGTTCTAGAGTATTACCCGTCCTCTTCTGGCCTCCATGCTCACCTGGATCAATCTGGTGCACATATATATATGTAAGCAAAGCACCCATTACATATAAAATAAAATGAAAATTTAAAAATGAAAAATATAGTTTAGAACCAAAATTGATCCAAAAAAAACTATCAGAAAAGTGGATGATGCATTGTTTTTTTTTTATAGCTTCCAGAAACATGAGCATATATAAGCACATACAAGTCTCCTATATACATATTCTTCTCCATTTAAAAAATGTAAATAACATATTGTTAACATTGTTCTATATATATTTTTTCTGTGTAGCTCTGGCTGGCCTAGAACTCATTAGGTAGACCAGTCTGCCTCTGCCTACCAGGTGCTTTTTTAAACTTAGCTAATTCAGATGATTGTTGATAAATAGCAGGATTGAAATACCTTTTTGAAATACGAATTTAAATTTTTCAGTTGTTTTTTTTTCATTTTTATTTTATATTAATCACAGGTTGTATACTTTGTATCCCAGCTGTCAGTTGTTATTTTTTAAATTTACATTTATTGTGGATGTGCACATGTTTGTAGGCACATGCATACCATAGTATGTCAGAGGATAACTTGTGGTTGTGGGTTTTGGAGATTAAGTTCTCAGGCTTGCTGGCAAGTACCCTTACTCCAAGAGCCATCTTGCCAACCCTTCAGTTGTTTGGGTTCCTTTAGATACTACTTTGCTAATTTGTGTGGTAGCTTGGATGTAGTTCAGTTGGTAAAGTAGCATGTGTGAGGCTTGTGTGTAATCCCCAGGATTGGGTGAGAAAGGAAATTTTAATTAATTTTTTATTCATAACCAATCTTACTATTTAAGCTCAGGCTCACATCACACTTGCTGTATGTACCAGGCTGTCCTCAAAGTCAAGATCCTCCTGCCTTAGCCTTCTTGGTGCTGGGATTGTAGGCATTGTAAACATTTGTCACTTTGCCCAGTGTCAGTCTTTACTTGTGGTGTCTGGATTTTGATGCATCATTTAGAAAACTCCTCTGTTTTCACTTATTCATTGGCAAATTTATACATAGAGAATATATTATCACATCCACTCCAAACTCTGCCTTCCACTTTAATACATGATCTTTCTACTTTGTTTCTCCTCCTCCTGATTTATTAGTGTGTATGCCTATTTGTGTAAATGTCCAAGCAGTCCGGGGGTGTAGGATCTCTCTGGAGCTGGAGATAAAGGTGGTTGTGTCCACCCCATGTGAGTCCTGGAAATTGAACTTGGATCTTCTGCAAGAGGAAGTGTGTGTTCTTAACTGATGAGACATTTTCCTACGGCTCCCACCCCTGGTTTAGGATATCATGAGTAAAATTGTTTTCTCTGTTTTCTTTCTCATAGTGTTGGTGGTTGGTATATAAGAAGAGTTCTGATTCTTTTATATTTGATTTAATAGCTGACATTTTGCACAGGTGTTTATCAGTTCTAAGAGTTTTCCCATTGAGGCTTTAGGGACTCCTTGGTATAGAGTCATCTCATCCTGAGATACTTTGACCTCTTCCTTTTTTAGTTGTATCCCTTTTCTTTGCCTGTCTGGTCCTAACTCTCTAACACCTCTCTGGTAGTGGAGAAAGTGGGCATCCTTGTCTTATCTTGATTTTAGTGGAAATGCTGTTGAGGTTTTCCCCTTTTTAAAAATAATGTTGATTATAGTTTGTCATTATAGCCTTTATTAGGTTTAGAAACTTTCTTCTATTAAGAGTTTCTTTGGTAACTTTTTTTTTTTTTTTTTGACAGGGTCTCATTGTGTAGTTTTGGCTGGCCTGGAATTCTTTTTGTAGGCTGGCATTGAATTCATAGAAATCCACTTGACTCTGCCTCCTGGGTGCTGGGATTAAAGGCATGTGCCACTGTGCCCAGTTCCTCAGGACTTTTAGTGTAAAGAAATGTTGCATTTTATCAAGTTTCTTATGTATCTATTGAGATGGTCACATGATTTCTACCCTTGAATCAATTTATGTAACATTTATTGATTTAAACATTTAATTCTTCCTTATCTGTGGAATAAACCCAACTTGATCTTAGTAAATGCCCCTTTTTCTTTTTAAAAAGTTTGTTTTTATGTGTATAAAGAATAGTTGTTTCCCTTGTGTGTGGGTTCCTGAAGCGGTGGCCACCTAATGTGGGTGGTGAACACTCAACTCCAGACTTTTGCAAGAGCAGCAGACGCACTTAACCACTGAGCCACTCTTTGCAGCCACTTCCCTGGTCACTTTATGGAATAGTTTCAGAAGCATGGCTGTTATAGCTTTGGAAATCTGATAAAATGCATCAGTAAATCTACTTGTATCTGGGTTTTTTGTGGGGGAGGGTTTCTGTAGCCATGGCTGTCTCAAACCTGTTTTATAGACCAGGCTGGCCTCAAACTAAAAGGCCTTTGTCTGCCTCCTGGGACTAAACCATTCTTGGCTGCTCAGAGAATTTTTTTTAAATTTATTTATTTTTGTATCAATCACAGGTTAGGTACTTTGCATCCCAAGCGTAGCCCCCTCCCTCATTCCCTTCCACCCTCCCCCTCCTCCCTCATCTCCTCCCTGCCCCCCCCCCAGTCCACCAACGGGGGAGGACCTCCTCCCCTTCCATCCAACCCCAGCTCCTCCTGTCTCCTCAGGGCTGGCTGCTGCTCAGAGAATTTTAAGTCCTGTTTTATCTCACTGTCACTGATATGTTTACATGTTTAAATCTCATCTTTATTTAAATTTGTAGGTCATAATGCATCTAGAAATTAATTTTTTTTTAGATTTCCCAATTTAGTGGAATGTATGTTTTTAAGGTAAGGCCTAATGATATTCTGGATTTTTTTGGTATCTATTGTAATGGTTCTTTTTTTAGATCCGATTTTATTAATTTCAGTCTTCTCTCTTTTGGTTTGGTTAAGGGTTTTTATGTCTTGGTAAATAACCAATTCTTCTGTCTTTTTAATGAACCGGGAATTTTTTTGTTTGTTCATTTTGGACTGAGGTTGTTGGAGATTTCTCTGTGTGTTTTTGTTTGTTTGTTTTTTGTTTTGTTTTGTTTTTTAACATAAGCACTTAAAAGACACGAACTTTTCCCTTAGGACTGTTCTTGTACCCTGTAGAAATTTTCAATGAAAGTTTCTTCCTGATTTCTTCAAGGAGATATTCATTATTCAGGCGAATATTTAATCTCTTGAGTTTGTGTCTGTTCTGGGGTTTCTCACTCTGTTGTGCTGTGTCTCCTAATATAGGATCTGTTTTAGAGAAAGTTCCACGGGTTTCTAAGAATGTGTGTTCTGCAGTGTTTGAATGGGATATTCTATAGGCAGGTGTCTGTTAGGCCCATTTGATTTGGGATGTCATTTAATTCAGATGCTTCTCTGCCTGTTTTTGTTGTTGGGAACACCTATCAGTTGGTGAAAATCAAGCATGAAAGTTACTGCCACTGTGCCTGATGAATCTGACTTCACATCTAATATTTGTTTTATGAAACTGGATGCACCTGTGTTTGGAATCTTAATGTCCCTTTTGATGGGGTGTTCTCTTAATCAGTGTAAAGTGTCTGTCTTTTCTTGCTAGTTTTGGTTTGAAGTCTATTTTACCTGACACCTGCTTTATTTACAGGTTTGCTTGCTTGGAACACCTTTTCCCATCCTTTCACAGAAGGTAGTGTCTATCTTTTGTGGTAATACACATTTCTTAGAGCAGCTGACAGGTGGGTTCTGTTTTGGGGTCCAATCTACTAGTCTGTGTCTTTTTTTGTGGTTTTGGAACCATTAATCTTCAGTTATTCAGAAGTGTGTATTGGTGCCTATCATTTTGTTGATTTTGTATTGTTTGGTCTTTTTTCTTCCTTCTTTCTGAACTATTATACTAGCATGATTTATTCTTTCCCATGGCTTCATGGATAGATTTGTTTTTCTTTCCAGTCTAATGAGTCTCTTCAAGTATTTTCTGTAGAGCTTTCTTTAACCTGTTTTTTTTTAATGTAATGTTTTTATTTTTCCTTCAGTTATGACAGATAGTTTTGCTGAGTATAGTAAGTAGTTTGGGTTGGCAATTGTCTTTCAGAACTGCAGAACATCTGTCCAGGCCTCCTGACATTTAAAGTTTCAGCTGAATCTGAATGGGCATGCTGTATGTGCATTTGCGTTTCTTCCTTGTTACTCTGTTCTGTGTATTAGTAGTAACATGACCAGGGAGGTGCTTTTCTGCTCTGTTCAGTGTCCTGAATGTTTCCTTCATCTGGATTGACATCTCTTTTTCTAACCCTGGAAAAGTATCTGTTTTCATTCTTTTAAAAAAAAGCTTTCCATGCCTTTAGAACCAGATTCTTCTCCTTTTATATTTATTATCCATAGATTTGATCTTTTTTGAGTGTCATGTATCTTGGAATCCCAACTGCTATTTATTATTCTCTCTTTGTCCTTGTCCAGTTCTCCCACCTTGTCTTTTAGATATTCTGTTGTCTCCTTGAACCATTCTATTGCTGAGACTTTCCACAGAGCCTTTTATATGACTTTTTCTTTTTTAACTCCCACAGTGAGTACAACTTTACTTAAAAGTTCCAAACAGTACTGCAGTGACATTTTTATTTAAGCTTTAAAATACATCTTATATTTACTTGGCAAAGACCACATTTAAAAGCAAATTGGCATGAGTTGTAGAAACTGTAAAAAACAAAAAGTTCTCCATTGTTCATAATTATCATTTTAAGTGTAAGAGTGTAAAAATGCATAGATTTTTTTTTCAAAAGAATTGGCTGTACAAGAGTACTCCCCTTCCACAGCATCCCTTTTTACTTCATATGCAAGGTACTGCTTATGCTACATGATTTAATTGTTAAAGCACTAAAAGGCAGTTATATGGGGAAGTGTCGTCTCTGCAGCCTCAGTGTTCTGTGTGGATCTGGTGTGTGGGGAAGGGAAGGTTGAAAGTCCTTTTCTGCTATCTCTTGTGGATCCATGCATTCCTTCTTTTCTTCCTCCTAGTCCAGTGCATATATAGAAAACAATTTCTTCATTCCTGATTTGTAAAAATTTCCTACACTTTATTTTTGCATTTATGTATTTAGTCTGTGTGTATGTGTGTTGGGGAGTAGTTTTCACATTAAAACAAAGTAGAAGTTATTTTCGAATCTTCAATGAAATTGCTAAATTTCATGTAGATCTTTACCTACTTCTGGGTTATATGGTCAGGAGTTTCAGAATACTACTGAAGAAATTATGAGCAGATAAGAGCCAAAGGTGTAGGGAGCATAGTGCCTTTCCTCTTAAACTCAGTTGATTATGATTGGGCAATTATGACAGGAATTATCAAACAAGTAGAAACTTTCCCAAGTACTTAATAGTAGTAACTTTTTTGGTTTTGTTTTTTTCTCCCAACCTCAAGAATTAAACTACCCAAAAATAAGAAGTAAATTGAACTTTACTAAATTTGAGAGCCTAGAAAGATGGCACACTGGTTAAAGCACTTTGTATGCTAGCAGAGGACCCAGGTTTGTTTCTCAGCACCCACATGAAAGTTCACAACAATCTGCATCCCCTTTTGACCTCTATGGGCATCACACACACATAGTACAAAGCTGACACACACATGAGCGCACACACACATATACAGAATAATACTCATACAAATAAAATAAATAAAATTTTAAAATAAAAAGATTACTGTATTTAAAAGAAGAGATTAAGAAACAAGTTGGTATAATAAAGGAAGAGATTGTGGGGAATGGGACATTAAATATATTCCAAGTTGTGAACACTCCCTCACCCTCCTATTTGGATGCGTAATTCTCTGCTTCCACTGCTCACGTTTCTGTTTTGAAACTACACTTTAAGGTACTTTTTTTTTTTTCTTATCTGAGTGTTAAGGTAATTTTCCTTGTCCGTTTTTACATTTTATTGTCAACATTCCTCCTCTTTCTCTTTGTCCAATAGTAGTCATGGTCCTGTGGTCAAAGGCTGCATGTCTGTTACCTGGTGAATAGGATGTTACCCATGTAATATTTGTTTTGTTTCCTAGCTCGTTATTCTTTTTGGTTGTGGGCCTTGTCTTTTTTGTCTCTTTTGTCTTCACTTTTATTAGAGTGTATAATGGAAAGATATCTGCATGTGTCCTAATTGTCATTTGTTTTCAGAGTGTATATAATGAGGATTAAGGACTCTGAATGTTTTTTGTTTCATTGTTGTTCTTGCTAATGGAAGTCATCATTGAACCAAATTGTTAGAAGGCATAGCTTCTTTGGTGCCAGAGAATTAAACCTAAAAATCATCACTTTAACTCAATAATTCACATGCTGGGTTTTTATAGTTGTCTAATTATATCTCTTATTTCATTTTAATGACTTGTAAATCATTCCCGAGCTGCTCACATACAGATTACTTAGTAAGTGTGCATTACTAATTAATTCCGAAATACAGCTGCATTGTATTACACCAAGACTCCTGAAGGAGACTCCAGAATTAAATGACAATATAGCAACCCCCTAACCTGTGTATGCATGAGTGTGTACCTGTGTGCACATGCAATGCATGCACGCACAGTGAATAATATGTATGTGTTTAGCATGTGCCACAGCTTTTGGAGGGGTATCAGAGGACAACATTGTGAAGTCAGTTTTCTCTTTGCGGATTCCAAGGAACTTGGGTCATTAGCAAATTGCAGAGCCAGTTAGCCAGCCTGAAACCTGGAAACTTTTGTGAAATGTGGCATGGTAGAATATATTATTAAACAGAAGTTGTTTCCCATTTGATCATTTTGTGAGTCAAAATATGCTTGAGTACACAGTACTCTTTTTTTTTAATATATATAATTTTTTTGTTACTCAATTTACATCTTAATCTTAGCTACCTCCCTCTTCTCCTGCTGGTCCCTCCCCTCCATTCCTCTCTCCCTATCTCCCTTCCCCTGACTCCCCTGACCCTCAGAAGAGGTGAATCCCCCCCCCCCCCCAGACCTATCCCAGTACATCCAATCTCATAAGGACTCTGTATTTCCTCTTTCACAGTGTTCTGGCAAGGCAACCCTGCCATGGGAAAGTGATCGAAGAGCATGCAACAGAGCCACAGTAATCTTTTACCCCTTTCAGAAATAATCACTATAGGATCTCAGGTTTTCACTATAGGATCTCAGGTTTTCAGGTTGTGGAGTCCCTTTGAGTAAGAGATTTATTAGGAAAGTTATCAATGCCACAGACAAACAATGCAGACAGACATGCAGTCATTCTTAGGAGTGTTCAGGCTCAAGACTAATAATCTCTTCTTTTGGATTTCAAAAGGGAGAGAGAGGTTTAATGTACTGTAGTTGGTTGTATGAGATGGAGAGATGGCTTAGTGGTTAAAAGCTCTGCTGCTCTTCAAGAGAACCTAAGTTTGATTCTCAGCACTCATGCTTAATGCGTTTAGCAGCTCCATTGCCTCTGACACCCTCCTTTGTCCTCTACAGGCTTTGTACTCATGTGTACAAACAACACATCCATAGCACACATGAGTAAAAATAAAAATCTTTTAAAAAAATATGTGGTCTTGTGCTTGTAATCAGGCTGACTCTGATTCTTGGGGACCAGGGCAAAGGGAAAAGTTCTACATTATGAGGAAGGAATGTGTGAGCTCAGAATATGGGAAAAATAGGGAAGAAGGACCAATTTAGTTAATTCATGTTTATTATATGGGCTGTACTACCAATCACTCCTGAGAACTTGAAGTCTGCTAGTTTGGTGCTTGCAGACAAAATCAGCTATGAGGGTGGAGAGAGAAAAACGCTCCTACAGATGAGTATGGTCCAAATGGCCCTGAACCCAAACCTAACAGTCAGATAGGGTGTCTTAGTCACTGTTCTATTGCAGTGAAGACAGACCATGACCAAGGAAACTCATTAAAAAGCCTTTAATTGGGGGTTTGCTTACAGTTTCAGAGGCTTAGTCCATTATCATCAGAGCAGGAAGCATGGCAGCAGGTAGGCAGGCCAAGTGTGATGCTAGAGAAGTAGCTGAGATTTGTATCCTCATCTTCAGGCAGAGAGGCAGAGAAAGAAAGCCTGGATCTGGCATGGGTTTTTGAAACCTCAAAGCCCACTGTCAGTAACATACACACACTTTGTCCATCTCTTTTTCTTTGTTTTTGTTTCTTTTTTTGAGACAGGGTTTCCCTGTGTAGCTTTGGTTGTCGTGGACTTGCTTTGTAGAACAGGCTGGCCTCGAAATCACAGAGATCTGACTGCCTCTGCCTCCCCAAGTGCTGGGTTACCACTACCAGCTAAAATCACATCTTCTAATACTTCTACTACTTTTCAAACAGTGTTACTTCCTGATGACCAAGCTTTCAAATACATGAGCCAGTGAGAGCCATTCTTATTCAAACCACCATATTGGAATTTATAGAGGAGCATACCAAAAGACTAAATTAAGCCAGAAATGTGCTCTTAAAGTCATTTTTTATGTTGAGAATTTTTTTAAAACACAGAAATGTTATGGGAATATGTTTTCATTTTAATCCCAGGTGTAAGATATAGGGCTGCCTCACAGGAGGTGAGTATGATTTGCCTTGTGTTCTAGCAGGATCTTGGTTTTGCCAGCTGCAGATAGTTTCTGTGAGTGTGTGACCTTTGGAATTCTGGGAGATTTCAGAGGATATATAAATGCTAAAGCCTCAATAGATGTGCCTGGTTGGTGATTGGATGCTGTTGGTTGAGGTTTGTTAAGTAGTCGAGTGCAAAGAAGAAACAAGAAATTAGACATCCTGATGGAGAAGATCAAACTTGCCTCAAGGAGCTCAACACCCCTAATTAGCAGGAAGTGATTTAATGATGATAATTCCCCCTTTCCCTTCTATCCTTTTTCTCTCCTATCTAGTGTTAGGAGGATTAAGAGGGGAGAAGTTAAGGAATGGTGAAGGGTAAAAGAGAGAAAGGAACCCACAAAGTAGTAAAACTTTGGTTACTGGACTAGTTCTAAAAGGGAAAGTTACTTACTGCTCTACCAGAGAACCAGACTTCAGATCCCACATTGGGCTCCAAGGAATCTGAAACTCGCTTCTGACTTCACACACACAAAATTAAAGCCAGGTATGATGACAAACCTCTTACCCCATGAGAATCTTAAATTACACGTCAGCCTGGATTACATATACGTATACATACCCTGTCTCAACATACCAAAAAGTATGTGTGTGGCAGGGATGAGGGGGTATCTTACGTTTCTTGGTTAAGTTACATACCAAGAAAAACTTACTGTTGAAGTTCCTAATGTATAATAATTTACATATTGTTATTGACATTCTTCTATTGTAGTATTTTCTGAAGAAGTTTTGGCTTACTGTTTTTGAGACAGGCTTAGAAAAGTACGTTGTGAGCTGGGCATGGGGGTGCACGCCTTTAATCCCAGCACTCACGGAGGCAGAGCCAGGAGAAACACTGTGAATTTGAGGCCAGCCTGGTCTGCAAAGCAAGGCCTGGACAGCCAAGGCTATATAGAGAAACCCTGTCTCGGAAAAAAAGAAAAAGAAAAAGAAAAAAAAAGTACATTGTGGAGCCAGTAAGATGGCACAGTGTGTGAAGGCACTTGTGAGCTGAGCTCCATTCCTGGAACCCATAGAAAGGTAGAAAGAGAAAACTCTGCAAAATTGTTCTCTGGTCTCACAACAAATGCACATGTTCCCGTGAACTTGAGCATCCTAGGCAGGTGCTCTTCTGAGGTACATTCCAGCTCTTTTTTTCTTAACTTGCCAAATTTATTTGGTTCTGAATGATATTAATGTGGTTACTTATTTTACCAATATATCTCACAGTATTTCAAAACATTTTCTTTGTGTGTTTGTGTGTGTAGGCATGCTTTCCTGGGCACACTTTCCAAGGTCAAAAGTTGATGGGTGTATTCTGCTGTTGCTCTCAACCTAATTTTTTATGGTCTTTCACTGAATCTGGAGCTTAAAGTAGGTCGCCAAGATACGCCTGTCTCTGCCTCCAGTTACAGGGGTACAACTAGCTTCTAAATGGGTGTTGAGATCTACTTTACTCACTGAGCCATCTCCCAAGTCTGTTTTTGTTTTGTGAAACATGACTTCACTCTGTAGCCTAGGGTTAATTCAAATGCATAGCAATATTCCTGCCTCAACCATCCATATGCCAGGTTATAGAAAGTATTACCATTCTTAACTCAATACTTTCTATAATGTTATATTTATTGATTTGTAGTCACATGTAGTTGATCTGTTATTCTTGATATTCAGAATTTGGGGGTAGTTTTATAACATTTAACCATATAAATTAGCTTCTAAAGAAAAAGCCATGAAATAAATTAAATGCACTTCGGGTAGTGAGACATGCCTTTAATCCCAGCACTCAGGTGGCAGAGGCCGATGGATCTCTGAGTTCAAGGACAGCCTGGTCTACAATGCCAGTTCCAGGTCACAAAGGCTGCACAGTGAGACACTGTCTCAAAACACCAAAAATTAGCTGGAGAGGTAGCTCAATGTTTGGCTGTTCCAGAGAACCCATGTTTAATTCCCAGCACCCACATGTCAGCTCACAGTCGTCTGTGACTCTAGTTTCAGAGGATCTGACTCCCCTTTTTGGTGTCCACAGGCAACAACTGGTGTACATGTTATGCACAGACAGACATGAAGCTAAAGCACATACACACAATAATAAAATTATGTAATGATTTATTTAGTCAAGGTCTTTGTGTAGTCCTGGCTATCCAGAAGCTTGCCAGGATAACCTCAAACTCGAGATTTTTCTGCTTCTGCCTCCTGATGAGTGCTGAGATTAAAAGCGTGCACCACCACACCCAACACTAAAATACTTTTTTAAAGAAACCAAATAAAATGCCAGACAGTGATGGCGCACACATTTAATCCTAGCACTCTGGAGGCAGAGGCAGGTGGCTCTCTGAGTTTGAGGCCAGCCTGGTCTATAGTGCCAGTTCCAGGACAGCCAGGGCTGCACAAAGAAACCCTGTCTAAAGGACCTCCCCTCCACCCTTAAAAAAAGGAAACCAAATAAATAAGTATAAAATAAATTAGGCACATGTACAAAATGACAGTATTCTCAGCCACAATTTAATTACATATGTTAATTTTTGACAGCTTTTTTGGTGCTTTATTATATACATCTATTCTGTTTTATTCACTCAGTCTCTTATAATCATTTGTATTGTTTGAATGTTTTTCTGTTAAAATTGATTATTCAGGACTCAGCTGGTAAAAGCATTAGTGCCAAGCATGCCAACCTGAGTTCAAGCATTGGAGACCATATAGTAAAAGGAGAGAACCAATTCTTTCAACAAACATACACACAGTAAATAAATAATAAAGTAAAACCATCCCACATTTATGTCAATAGTCAGAAGTAAGATGATAATAGATAATACTAATTTACCATGTTAAAAATCATGAAGACAGATCTAAAATAAATACATAGGTTTATATGATTGACAGTGAACAAAGAAAACATCTTAAGCCGGAAGTGGTGACAGTGCCTGCGATCGCATGGGAGACTGACACGGCAGAACTTGAGGACCCGAGACAGTCTGGCTAGTGGGCGGAGGCCTGCTTTCAAACAGGAGAAGGGCACCAGTGCTGCTGATGGTACAGCAGTGCAGGAGCTAGCAAAACGTGACAGTGTGCTCTTCTTGGTTTCGTTTTACATGCATTTGGGGTGTGTTTGTGTGATCTATGTGATCCACTGTGAGGGTGGGGGACTGAGGACAACTTTCGGGATTTATTCTCATTTTCTCCTTTGTGAGTTCTAGGGATTAACCTCGGGTTGTCAAGGTTTGTGTCAAGTGCATTTACCCTATGACCCACCTTGCCAGCTAGTTTGATTTTTTGTTGTTGTTGTGTTGATTTGATGTTTAGAGACTTTTTCACTTTACAGCTCAGTCTGGGGCCAAACTCACAGCAATACTCCTGCCTCAACTTCCCAAGTATTGAAGTTATAGGCATTTACCTGCTTAATACTAATTTTCTTAAAAGCATTTTCCTGAGACACATGACTCAGTGTTGAAAGTGCTTGATGCTCTTCCAGAGTGCCGTAGTTTCTCTCCCAGTACCCACATTTGGTGGCACACAGCAATATGTAGCCCTTGCTCCAGGGGATCTTCTGGGCCCTGTGAGTACTTGTACATGAGTGGCATGTGCGCATGCACACACACACATATTTTTAAAATTCCTACAAAAATATTTTGCTGCATATATATGTATATATATGGTATGTAGTCAATTAATTTATTAGATTATAATGTGAAATTAAAGTGTTACAAGGTTTACTTTCTCTGAAACAGTTTTCTTGTTCAAATTTTAGGATTCCTCAAAATTGTACAAGAAAGCAGGTGATGCTGCAGCCGTCGAATGCCAATCTGAAGAAAGCATCCATTTTCATTCACAGGGAGAAAATAATCCTTTGTCTAAGAAGCTTTCTCCAGTACATTCACAAATGACAGATTATATTAATGCAGCACCGTCTTTTGTTGGCAGTCGGGATCTTGATATAAAGGACAGAGCATTACTTAATGGAGGAACTAGTGTAACAGAAAAGTTGGCACAGCTCATTGCTACCTGTCCTCCTTCCAAGTCTTCCAAGACAAAACCGAAGAAGTTAGGAACTGGCACTACAGTTGGATTGGTTAGCAAGGACTTGATCAGGAAACCAGATGTTGGCTCTATAGCTGGAATAATTCATAAGGACTTAATTAAAAAGCCAGCTCTTAGCACGGCTGTTGGGTTGGTAACTAAAGATCCAGGGAAAAAGCCTATGTTCAATGCAGCAGTAGGATTGATCAATAAGGACTCTGTGAAAAAATTGGGAACTGGCACTACAGCAGTATTCATTAATAAAGACTTAGGCAAAAAGCCAGGAACTATCACTACAGTAGGACTGCTGAGCAAAGATTCAGGAAAGAAGCTAGGAATTGGTATTGTTCCAGGTTTGGTGAATAAAGAATCTGGCAAGAAATTAGGACTTGGTACTGTTGTTGGACTGGTTAATAAAGAGTTGGGAAAGAAATTGAGTTCTACAGTTGGCCTGGTGGCCAAGGATGTTACAAAGAAGATTGTAGCAAGTTCAGCAATGGGATTGGTTAATAAGGACATTGGAAAGAAATTAGTGAGTTGTCCTATGGCAGGACAACTGGGCAGTAAAGATGCCCTAAACCTTAAATCTGAAGCACTGCTCCCCACTCAGGAACAACTTAAGGCTGCTTGTAGTGCAAACATCAATAATCATGAAAGTCAAGAACTTCCTGAGTCTCTGAAAGACAGTGCAACCAGCAAAACTTTTGAGAAGAATGTTATGCGGCATAGTAAAGAAAGCATGTTGGAAAAGTTTTCAGTCAGAAAAGAAATTACTAATTTGGAGAAAGAAATATTTAATGAAGGAACATGCATTCAGCAAGACAACTTCTCACCTAGTGAGAGGGGAGCCTTTGAAACCTCAAAGCATGAAAAGCAACCTCCTGTGTATTGCACTTCTCCAGACTTTCAAATGGGAGGTGCCTCTGATGCAGCTACGGCTAAGTCTCCCTTCAGTGCAGTAGGAGAAAGCAATCTTCCTTCCCCATCACCTACTGTATCCATCAATCCGTTAACCAGAAGTCCCCCTGAAACTTCTTCACAATTGGCTCCAAACCCATTAGTTTTAAATTCTACTGCAGAACAAATGGAAGAAATTTCTGAGTCTGTTGGAAAGAACCAGTTTACTGTCGAAAGTACCCACTTGAATGTTGGTCATAGGTCATTAAGTCATAGCATAAGTATTGAGTGTAAAGGAATTGATAAAGAACTAAATGAATCAAAAAGTACGCATCTGGATATTCCTAGAATAAGTTCATCCTTGGGAAAGAAACTAAGTTTGGCATCTGACTCTGGTATTCATACAATTACTCCTTCAGTTGTTAATTTTACTAGTTTATTTAGTAATAAGCCTTTTTTAAAACTTGGTGCAGTAACTGCACCAGACAAACACTGCCAAGTTGCTGAAAGCCTAAGCACTAGTTTCCAGTCCAAACCATTAAAAAAAAGAAAAGGAAGAAAACCTCGGTGGACTAAAGTGGTGGCAAGAAGCACATGCCGTTCTCCAAAAGGACTAGAATTAGAACGATCTGAGCTTTTTAAAAACGTTGCATGTAGCTCACTATCAAATAGTTCTGAGCCAACAAAGTTTATAAAAAATATTGGAGCATCATCTTTTGTCGATCATGACTTCCTTAAACGCCGATTGCCAAAGTTGAGTAAGTCTTCAACTCCATCTCTTGCTCTCTTAACTGACAGTGAGAAACCATCTCATAAATCTTTCATTACTCACAAGCTGTCCTCCAGTATGTGTGTCACTAGTGATCTTTTGTCGGATATTTATAAGCCCAAAAGAGGAAGACCTAAATCCAAGGAAATGCCTCAACTAGAAGGTCCACCAAAAAGGACTTTAAAAATACCTGCCTCTAAAGTTTTTTCATTGCAGTCTAAAGAAGAACAAGAACCCCCAATTTTACAACCAGAAATTGAAATTCCTTCCTTCAAACAAAGTTTGTCTACATCTCCTTTTCCAAAAAAGAGAGGCAGGCCTAAGAGGCAGGCGGGGTCTCCAGTGAAGATGCAGCCGCCTGTGCTGTCAGTGGCTCCGTTTGTTGCCACTGAAAGTCCGAGTAAGCCAGAGTCAGACAGTGAAAACCACAGAAGTAGCAGTGATTTCTTTGAGAGTGAGGATCAGCTTCAGGATACAGATGACTTAGATGACAATCATAGGCAAAGTGTCTGTAGTATGAGTGACCTTGAGATGGAACCAGATAAAAAAATTAGCAAGCGAAACAATGGACAACTAATGAAAACAATTATCCGCAAAATAAATAAAATGAAGACTTTAAAGAGAAAAAAACTGTTGAATCAGATTCTTTCGAGTTCTGTAGAATCAAGTAATAAAGGAAAAATACAATCCAAACTCCATAATACAGTATCAAGTCTTGCTGCCACATTTGGCTCTAAATTGGGCCAACAAATAAATGTCAGCAAGAAAGGAACCATTTATATAGGGAAGAGAAGGGGTCGAAAGCCAAAAACTGTCTTAAATGGCCTTCTGTCTGGTAGCCCGGCCAGCCTTGCTGTGCTTGAACAAACAGCTCAGCAGGCAGCTGGGTCAGCATTAGGACAGATCCTTCCCCCTTTACTGCCTTCACCTGCTAGTAGCCCTGAGATCCTTCCATCACCGATTTGCTCTCAGTCTTCTGGGACCAGTGGAGGTCAGAGCCCTGTTAGTAGTGACGCAGGCTTTGTTGAACCTAGTTCAGTGCCATATTTGCATGTGCACTCCAGACAGGGCAGTATGATTCAGACTCTTGCAATGAAGAAGGCATCCAAGGGGAGGAGGCGCCTCTCTCCTCCTACTTTGTTGCCAAATTCTCCTTCTCATTTGAGCGAACTCACATCCTTGAAAGAAGCTACTCCTTCCCCAGTTAGTGAGTCTCATAGTGATGAGACCATTCCCAGTGACAGTGGCATTGGGACAGATAATAACAGCACATCAGACAGGGCAGAAAAATTTTGTGCACAGAAAAAGAGGAGACATTCTTTTGAACACATTTCTCTGGTTCCCCCTGAAACCTCTACCGTCCTAAACAGTCTTAAAGAGAAACACAAACACAAGTGTAAGCGCAGGGGTCACGATTACCTCAGCTATGACAGGATGAAAAGACAGAAACGGAAACGGAAGAAGAAATATCCCCAACTCCGAAATAGGCAGGATCCAGACTTCATCGCAGAACTTGAGGAGCTAATAAGTCGGCTAAGTGAGATTCGGATCACCCATCGAAGCCATCACTTTATTCCCCGAGACCTCCTGCCAACTATATTTCGAATCAACTTTAATAGTTTCTATACACATCCTTCTTTTCCCCTAGACCCTTTGCACTACATTCGGAAGCCTGACTTAAAAAAGAAGAGAGGGAGGCCCCCTAAAATGAGGGAGGCAATGGCAGAAATGCCTTTTATGCACAGCCTTAGTTTTCCTTTATCGAGTACTGGATTTTATCCTTCTTACGGCATGCCTTATTCTCCTTCGCCCCTTACAGCTACTCCAATAGGATTAGGTTATTATGGAAGGTATCCGCCCACTCTCTATCCACCACCTCCATCTCCTTCATTCACCACTCCACTACCACCTCCTTCCTATATGCATGCTGGCCATCTATTGCTCAATCCTACCAAATATCATAAGAAAAAGCATAAGCTCCTTAGACAGGAGGCTTTTCTTACCACCAGCAGGACTCCTCTCCTTTCCATGAGCACCTACCCAAGCGTACCTCCTGAGATGGCTTATGGTTGGATGGTGGAGCACAAACACAGACACCGTCACAAACACAGAGAACATCGTTCTGAACAACCCCAGGTTTCCATGGACCCTGGCTCTTCCAGATCAGTCTTGGAGTCTTTGAAACGTTACCGATTTGGAAAGGATACTGTTGGAGATCGATACAAGCATAAGGAAAAGCACAGGTGTCACATGTCTTGCCCTCATCTCTCTCCTTCAAAGAGCCTAATAAACAGAGAAGAACAGTGGGTTTCTCGGGAGCCTTCAGAGTCAAGTTCTTTAGCCTTGGGATTGCAAACACCTTTACAAATTGACTGCTCGGAAAGTTCTCCGAGTTTGTCCCTTGGAGGATTTACTCCCAATTCTGAGCCAACCAGCAGTGATGAACATATGAACCTTTTTACAAGTGCAATAGGCAGCTGCAGAGTTTCAAACCCTAACTCCAGTTGCCGGAAGAAATTAACTGACAGCCCTGGGCTCTTTCCTGTACAAGATAGTGCACTAAATCGGCCTCACAGAAAGGAGCAGCCTTCCAGCGAAAGGGCAATACAGACATTGGCAGGTAAGAGGGTTATTTTGTTGTCTATTATTTGTGTTAATTTTTCACTAGTTTCTGGAATCAAGTATTGGCCTTTTAAATAAGTTTATGATTTATTAGTTTTTGTTTTTATATCTTAGATTTAAGAAGTTAGGTAAGGGATATCTTTGTATTAAGTTTTATTTGTTTTTTTTTTTTTTTTGAGAAGTGTCATTTATAAAAAGAACCTTGGAAACTAGGAAGAAGGCTTCAACTCTCTTGCACAAAAGTTTGTGTTTGATTCCTTCAGCAATAAATGGCTCATAGGCTTGTTAGTAGGTAGTTCTTAATATATGCTAGTTAAGTAACTACAAATGTTTCTGGGTTACACAAAATTCTGGTGTCTCAATAAAGATTTAACCATTAAATATTTTCAGAACTAAGATGTGACTGAATATTTAGAGAGGCTTTATGTTCCAGAGTACTTTTAGGTATCTTCATAAAAGGTATTCTAGTTAGATACAAAAGGACATGAAACATATCTAATTCTTTTGCTGCTCCTAGAAAAAATGTTTTTTGAGAATAAAGAAGAAAAAAACTGCAATCTTTGCTTATTCAAATAAAGGATAATTCTAACTTAGCAATTTCTAAACTCTTTAAAAGGCTTGTAGATTAACTGTAAAGTCTGATGCTGTGTCTGATTTTCTAGAGATGACTCAGGCAGGAGCATTATAGCTGATTGACACTGAAGTACTCACTACAGTGAGAAAAGAGCCATTCGTTTTTATACTTCTTCCCTTAAAAGGGTAAAAGACTGAATAGTAGAAAGAAAAACCCCTCAGAGACAAGTATTTCTTTTCCTAGTTTTCTTTATTCATGAACTTTAAAAAATCAAAATCTTAGTGGAAAAGACAAATTTACTTCTTAAAAATGTAGAATAAAATGGAGGTTGGAGAGGTGGTTCAGTGCTTAAAACTACTTGCTACTCTTAAAGTGGGCCCAGGTTTGATTTACAGTCACTACAGAGCAACTCAGTCTGTAACTCCAGTTCCAGAGACTCCATGCCCCCTTCTCTTCTCCATAGGTCCAGGCATGGTACACAGATCTTCATGCAGGCAAAGCACTCAAGTTCATAAAAATAAAATAAAAGTGTGTTTGTTTTTGTTTTACAGTTTGAGACAGGGTCTCTCTATGTAGCCCTGGCTATCTTAGAACTTTCTCTGAGACCAGGCTGGCACTGAACTCACAAGATCACACTTTCCTCTGCTTCCCAAGTTCTGAGATCAAAAGGGTATACTACCACACCCTAGCTAAAATATTTTTTCTTGTTTATTTGTTTGTTTTTATTCTTTAGGTGGGGTCTCACTATGTAGCTCTGTCTGTCCTGAAACACACTATATATACCTAGCTGACCTTGAATTCACAGAGAACCTACCCTGCCTCTGCCTCTTGCTGGGATTAAAGATGTGCACCACTATGCATGGCTTCCTTTTTTTTTTTTTAATAACCCTCCCATCATAATTTTTTAAATTATTTTTAGGTTTTTGTTTTTAATATCTTGTTAGGTTACTTTCTTGTATATTTACACCACTCCTGTCCCAATGTTCTGTTTTAGTATGGAGGAAAAAAACTTTGTAAGTAGTTTTATTTGACAGATTATTAAAAAACTGGCATTGGTTAAATATTTGTTAAAAAAATAATCTGTTAATATCAAGTAATATCCAGGTGTTGTTCTTTGAGGACCCTTGTTTATAATAGAAAATGAGATACACATTTTACTTTTATGTGCAAGAGAGGAATAGTAAAAAAAATATATATATTAACTTTTCTTGTTGTGAAGTGGGGCTTGGTGGTGTTTGTCTGTAATGCCAGTACTTGGGAGATAGAAGCAGGAAGATTACTTACTACAAGTTGAAAGCTAGCTTGGTCTGTGTAGCAAATACCCAGTCCAAATAGGGCTTTATGTTATGAACATATCTCCAAACTACGAAAAAAAAAAAAGGTTGGGGTGTGTGTGTGATAAAATATATAAAAGAGAATGTAGGATTTCTTTGAAATGAGGGGCCTAATTCAGAAAATGACTTCCTGAGAAGAGGGCCTAAAATAAAATGGGACACTCAGCATGAGTAACAGTTAGCTGGAGAAACAGAATCCTCTACATTTATTTATTTATTAATTTTTTTCATTCATTTATTGAATTCCAGAAACATCAGCATTGCTGTAGCTATTTACATGTAGTAAGCAAAGATCTGATGTCTGACTGCTTTTTCAGTGTTATGAGGTCATATGGAGGAGGGTTAAGGAAACACATAATGACATAATTGAGAGAAGTATTAAAGAAAATAAGAGATAGAGGGTTATCTACCTACACAGTCAACACAACCTAAGGATTAAAAAAAAAGTTGGCATGAGAAAACTAGGGTGAAAAGCATATTTTGAACATCCTGAACTGGAAAGGAGCTCAAACAAAACTTAAAAAAATCTTAATGGAAGAAAAGATTCAAGAGTTCAAGAGATTTGGGGTTGATGGGGTAGGAGGAGAAGTACTAACCACAAGCCAAAACATATGTTAAGAATTTGGGAGGCTGTGGCTCAGTGGTAGAGGACTTGCCTACCATGTGTAAAGCGCTAGGCTTTACCGAAGAAGGGTAACCAGTCCTTGGAATTACAAAGACAGCAATGTGGAAATAGTACATTAACAGGAAATACGACTCATCTGTTGCAAGCCCTTCCAGCAGAATGTTGTAAGGAAGAGAGAGAAGATTTCAGGATGTGGAAAAAGAAAAGAGAGAAAGAGAACATTTTTTAGAATGATTCCCAGATACCTACTTGGGGCATTTAGTTGAATGGTAATGAGATTAAGTGAAGTTAGCTTTACAAAAGGAGACAGAAAACAGATATAGGGAACTGGAGAGATGGCTCTGTGGCCCTTTTGCAAAGGGTCCACATTTAGTTTCCAGCCCCACCTGGTAGCAACTCTCTGTAACTCTTGTTCCAGAAGAGCCGATAATGTTCTTTCTGACTTCTTTGGATGCCATGCATGCATGTGGTATGCATTTGTACATGTGGGCATAAAATAAAATACTCACATAAAATAAAAATATATGTAATTATTTTATGTACATTGGTGTTTTGCTTGCATGTGTGCTTGAGTGAGGGTGTCAGATCCCCTGGAAGTGGAGTCCCAGACAGTTGTGAGCTGCCATGTGGGTGCTGGAGTGGAAGAGCAGCCAGTGCGCTTTACTGCTGAGCTGTCTCTCCAGTCCCAAAAATTATATACTTTTTAAAAAACTAAAAGAAAAAGCAGCAGTTGGGAGGCAGAGGCAGGTGGACTGTTAAGTTTGAGACCAGCCTTGTCTACCTACAAGAGTGAGTTTTGACCATCCAGAGCTACACAGAGAAATCTTGTCTCAAAAATAAAAAGAAAGAAAGAAAAGAAGAAAAACAGCTTTAGCACTCTTGTTATGAGGCATATGGATCTGTGTCTTAAAAAAAGAAGTTAAGCCAGGTGTAGTGGCTTATATGCAATGGGACGGAGGGCAGAGATGAACTCTGTGTTGCCTCCTGCCGCAGCCTGACTAGTGATTGCTGTAGAACTGTTTTGTTCCCTGTGTTTTTAAAGTCGGGGTTGTGCCACACCCCTGTGAGTGAGACAGTATAGGTGGCTGTGGGTGCCTTGGATGGCGTCAAAGCCTTATACAAGTTATAAGGATTTACAAGGTGGCTATTATTAGAAATGGGGCTTCTTGTGAGATTCCTAGGAAATTATAGGCTTATACCTGAGAAAGGAAGGCTATATGCTTAGGCCTTACACATGATTCATTACTATTTTGACACGTACTTGAAATATGTGTGTGTGTGTGTGTGTGTGTATATATATATGTATGTATGTGTGTGTATATATGTGTATGTGTGTATGTATGTATGTGTATATATATATACATATATATATATATATGGAATATCGTCTCCATTTCAAATACTGTTAATTGTGCTGGAATTCTTGACTCTTGGCTGATGAGATTTTAACCAGTTTCTGAGATAAGGTGCTTCTTTCCCTTCCCCTGTGCCTTTAATTATCTGTCCTTCTATCCTGTTTCAAAATGTGTGTGTGTGTGTGTGTGTGTGTGTGTGTGTTTATTACAATAAAACATAATTGGTAAGTTATATTTATGTAAATTTCAGGAAAGATTAGTAAAATGAAATCAAGGCTGTAGACGTGTAGGTTCAAAGCATGATGTGAGAAGTCAAAATATAAGAACCAGGGCTGGAAAAATGGCTTGGAGATTAAGAATATTGGCAGCTCTTCCAGAAGACCCTGGTTCAATTACCAGCATCCATGTGGCAGCTCACAATCAGCTGTAACTCCAGGCTTCGGAGGTCTTCTGTCCTCTTTTGGAATATTTGTGCACCAGGTACACAAACACTGGCAAAACGCCCATACACATAAAATAAAAACAAAAAGCGTAGGTGGTGCCAGGTACGCAGAGGAACGTGAGGACAGCCAGCTCAGGGCCCTGCCTCCGCCTCTGAATGTTGGGACTGTGGGACTGTACCACTGACATTGTAGGCGTGTGCTGGCAACCTGAGTTTGCTGCAACATATGGCTCGTATCTAGCTGTACATGGCATAGCAAAGAGTGGACAGTGACATAGCATTGTGAGTGATTAACTGCATGTAAACTTTACATATTATATATTTCAGGCATTCCACTATTTTGTCCTCATGAATAAATGACTACATATTTCTGTTTTGGAAAAGTATTCACTCTGAAAACACATTAGTTCTCAGCAACCGCCCCACTTCTTCCTCTCTCCCCACCTCTCCCTCTTTTTAAAGGATACTAAGTTTTATTTCCTTTTTACCTGGAGGGGATAAGCATCAGTTGGTTGAAAATAGCATGGTTTTGATACTTTCAGAGTTTTTTCGAAGATGCACCCAAAAGAAAAGTATAAGCATATAGAAGTAAAAATTGAAAGTAGATTGTGACGTTTTCAGAATTCCCATTTCAGTGTGATCTAATTTTGACATTGTGAGGAATTCCCTAACTAGAGAGAGGAAAAAAAATACTTTGTTTGTTTGGGGTATTGTTTGTTTTTAGCTTTAAAAAGACCAGCACAGACTGAATTCTTCCTTCCTACAGTGCATTTAACTGATGAGGCAAATGAATTTTTTTTGTAAATATTTTTCATAGTCAAAAACACCTGTTTATTTATTTATTAAAAATCCAACCTATATCTCATCTTTCAACTTGTTGACAAGAAACTTCTAGTACTCTTGTGTTCAAGAGATTCAAGAATGAATTCTTGGGACCAGAAAACTTCAACAAAGACTCCAAATACTGGGGCTAGGGAAATAGCTCAAGAGTTAAAATGCCAGAGCCCACATAGATTTGAGGTGGACATAGCACCTGCCTGTGTTCCAGCCTCAGCAGGTGGAGATGGGGTTCTCCAGAGCAAGCTGACGAGCAGAGCTGGCACTCTTGCCACGCTGAGTCTGAGGAAGAGACCCTGCTTCAGTCCCTATGGCGGGTGAGCAATTGAGGATGGTTCCCCGCATCAGCCTCAGTCGACCTCCACGTGTACACATGTGCCCACACAAACGTGTATGCCCACACATGCAAACCAGGCATACACACATGATACCACACACGGTCCATGTTTTAATTTTGTTGGATAGAAGTGATTTGTTATAAAACTACTTTGAAATACTGTTTTGAAATAAGTCTGTACTCTTTAACTCACTAATAAGCGTTATTTGAAATCCAGCACTCATTAATCTGTTCTTCCATAGTTAACCCGAAGATATTTCTAGCATTGGAAACATCAGACATTTCACTCATTTAAATAATTTCCTATTTAGTAGAGTGTTTATTGTTAAATTCCAAATAAAGTAAATAATGGTTTCATTGTTCTCTCTTTTGTTTATGTACTTTGAGACAAGAGTCACACTATATAGTTTTGGCTGGCCTAGAATTCACTGTGTAGACCAGGCTAGCCTGACTCTACCTCCTGAGTACTGAAATTTAAAGCATATGTCACCATGCCCAGTCACCATGTTATTTTCTAATTGATATTAAGCACAATGAAAATCCATTTTTTAGTTTGGAATAGTTAGGGCCTCAATGAAGTAGTTAGGTTGAATCTTGTTTTCATGGTGTGTGTGTGTATGTGTATATATATGTTAGGCTTCTGTTTTCTAACACAGGAGACTCTCACTATATGTCCTTGCTTTTCTAGAACTGCTGTATAGATTAGGCTGGCTTCAGTTCACAGAGATCCACTATCTCTGACTCCCACATGCTGGGATTAAATTTGTGTGCTAGCAAGCCCAGCTTTTTTGTTTTTAAATTTTTATTCAAGTTAGTGTGAGAATGTTTGTCTGTCAGTATGCACATATCTTTGCTTACTAAGAGTGTGTTCACTTGGGCGTGGTGCACACCTTTAGTCTCAGTACTTGGGAGGCAGAGGCTGGTGAATCTTCAAGGACGGCCTGATCTACAAAGGGAGTTCCAGGACAGCCAGGGCTATACAGAGAAACCCTGCCCTAGTGTGTGTATGAAGATCAGTGAACAACTTTTGTGAGTCAGTTTTCTCTCTCTGCCGTGACTTCCAGGGATCCAACTCAGGGTGTTAGACTTGCGCATCAAGCACTTTTATTCAGTCATCCCTCTGGATTGTGTGTTCATGTCTTCTTTATGATTCTTTCAGCTTTCTGCACACAGAGACACTTATTACCCGTGGCAGTTTTCTCTATTGATTGTAATAACTTTATCCATTTGACTCTTTGCTGACACCTAGACATCTGAAAATAGTATTTATTTTTTATAGTAGATGTGACTAGGATTTTTTAAATGACAAAATCAACCTCAGCACAGCTTCTTGGTCTTCTCTTATTTCCGTGGATACTGGAAAATTAGATTATTATCCCTAATCCAAAAATAATAAAAGAATTTATGTTCTTTTTTTCCTTTTCAATTTTCTGGCATTCTTAGCCCATACATAGTTCTGCTATGTATGTACAATCTATACCATCTTTTTGTTGTTGTTTAAATTGATACAAATGGTTTTTAAAAGCCTTGACTTATAAGTTTATCAAATAATGAATAAATGAAATTCAGAAAGCCTACAATTAAAATGACTTTCAAGGCTTCTTCACATATCCAAGTTGATTTTCAGTTCTCGGCCTCCTTTACACAGATGTCTTTGTTACCAGCAAGCATTAAGAACTGATTCCCAAGAATTCCCACACTTTTAATAGTAAAAGTCCAGTTTTATTTAAGCATATCAGTCTCTCAGTTTTGTGTGTAATTACTGCTTCACTTATGTATATGTAGTTTCTAAGTGTTTCTAGGTGGTGGTCTGAGTGCTGAGACTCCAGTAATCTTTCTAACCAAAAATTCTATGAACTGAAGCACTTCCATCTATATTTCTTCTTTACTTGTGAGGTATTTCATTATGTCTTTGCTCTAAATTGAAAAGAGAAATTATGGAAACTTCCTGACCTCTCCTTTTTTGTGTTTTCTCTCTCTCTCTTGCTCTTGCTCTGTGTGTGCGCGTGCACCTGTGTGTGTTTGTGTATTTGAGGCAGTATCAGATTTTCTTGAACTTAAATCCAGATAAACACCATGTTCTGTGAGGATTGAAATCTTTGTACATCTTTGCTGGCAAATCTTACCACAAATGAAGCTTAAGTGCTGTTTCTCCCAAGCTAGATAGATATAGCAACAAAGTAGTAACTTCCCTTAAAAACTGACTGTGAATTAGAACAACAAAAAAATAAAAATAAATAGTAGAAGCAGAAAACTGCTTTGTCCCTTGTTAAAGAACTGAAGAGAAAACCAGACACCTGGTTCCAGTTAATCTGTTTGTACATCTGATATTATTGCTGTGCTTTTTGATCATCACCCCATTCCCAGAGTAGCTACAGTGAAAAGTCAGTCATTAAAGATTCATTTCAGATACCTATCTTCATGTATTGCAAGTGCTTCCCTGTCCAGGGTATACTTGTTTTAGGAGGTCATTTTAATTGTATTCGCTTTATGTTTAATTAATAGCTATAGGTTAGTTTCAGCTCCCTAGTTGGGCATAAGTATCTGTTCTACTTTAGTTTTTATTTTAAAAATCAAATGTTCACTTAAATGTGTCAGTTATATATGTATTTAACATCTACAAATTTTTCACAGTAATGATGAGTTTGTAGTTCAATGGTACCCAAGACCCTGGGTTCAATCTTCAACATTGTCTCCCCAGGAAAAAGGTAGCTTATGACCAATATTAGAACCCTTTTCGTATCTTGTAGTCACTAACCATTTGTAAGCCACATTGTATTTTGTATGGTAATGTTAACATTACAATATCCGATTTGGGGATTTAACACAGTCCTATGATTTTTGAGTACTTAAATGAGCCAGTTAGGCATGTTTAATTGCCTGATCCTTATTTTGCTCGACTGAAAAATCAAACCCATGTTGCTTTTCTCCCCAGCTCCCCTATAGTTAACACCATACTTTACTCCATTCTGCATTTCATTTTTTCTTATATTTGGAAATACAGTTATGTTGGTGTCTCTGTTAGAGTAGACATGTTAGTTCTCTCTGTACATTCTCTTATTCTTCCCTAATCACCCAGCTGCATAGTGGAACTTAACAAGGCAGTATGTTTCTAGAATTTATATGACTTGTAGGCCAACTTTAAAATACTTTCTACTTCTTTAACAGGTTCCTCCTTCTTGTTCAAGTGTTACCATTGTTTTCCAGTCTTAGATCTGTTTACATCAGTGAGCAGTGTTTTTTTTTCAGCATCCTCATCCTCTTACTGTTCCTAGTATCACTGTTTTTAGACACATCTCAGGAATACAACTTTATTCTCTAATTATGCACTATTGTTAAGACCAGCTTTACTCTTTATGAACAGAGCATTCGAACACACTTTTAAATTGAAAAATGAAAGCCTTCCTCAATTTTTACTCCAGTCTTCTATTTAAATCCTAATAGGCTGCTGGCCTCCATTACTTTCAGAAAATGGAAAATGGCTCAGAAGCTAAGTGAGCTAAGCCATCTCTCAATTGTTTCAGTTTCTCAGGAATTGCTGACCAATGCTGCTAATAATGATCTCTGGGGATCTGACCCCCATTCCACCTCCCACTGCCTCCTCAGCAGCTCCAGATGCCACCAAAAGAAGGAGCTTTGAAGAAAGGGCCTGTACCCTCTCTTACCCTGAGGTGGGTGAGGCCAGGCAGGGTGATTCTCAGGATGTCCTGATGATCAAAGGTGTAGTTGAAGACTTTCTTGAAGATGACCAAGAAATTTGAGAAAGGTTATCAAATAGCCTAGAAACCCAAGATAAAGCTCTAGAACAGATAGCACAAATGTCACCTAAAATATGGTGGGTGATAACGTGCATAACCTTCAATAAGCTCCTGGAGGGCAGACTACGGTGCTCTTCTCTACCTCCTTCCGCCCACCCTTATATAAACTGTATCCACTAGGTGTTACCTTATGGCTGAAAGAGATGACTTATTAATAGGGCTCTTAAACCCCTTTATTCCCTGACACATAATCCACTTTGTTTTCCAATTCATCAGGAATGGTGGGTAATGCTGTAGCTCAAGCTTCTTGGCCACTGTTGTCCTCTGTCTTGGATGCATGTCTGGGTAGGAAGAATGTATCTGTCCCGTATGTGAAGTTTTCTATATTAATACTTAATTTTCATTGATGCCCTGACTTTTACTTCTTCAGTGTTTTATTATATCACACTGTTTAGCTCTGTAGAGAGCTCTTATTTGAGCCATACTCCATGGGGATTTACTGTATTGCTAAGTTTTCAAAATCCCTTTTGTATCTCTTTGAAATTCAAGACTAAGCAATCTTTGTTCTTGAGCAAATCTTACATCAGTCATCACTATGTTTTAGAAGTAGGGTGCACTGTTTAGAGCATGATTTTTCTCAGCATCTGACTTCTTACTCTTGAGTAGCGAGTCATATATCTTAACTGGCCAGTACTGCCAGTAGCCTACTAACAGCATAATTGCAGTAGAGTGACTTAAGAAACTGTTACATAAAGCAAAGTTCATAATCTGCTGAGAGAGAGAGAGAGAGAGAGAGAGAGAGAGAGAGAGAGAGAGAGAGAGGAATCATAGCAACTTAGCTCCATTCATTTCTTCTGTTCCTGTATTGTCCTTCGGAGATTAAGTCTTGTCTTCATTAGAGAGCTAAATCCTAGAGACAAGTCTAAATATTCAGTCCTTCTTTTTAAGCCTTTGGTTTCTTGTCTTCTGTGACTGCCAATTTGATGTTGAAGTTTATTCTACATACATTTTTAAAAGATGAATATATTTTCAAATGCTTAATACAAAGTCGAAGTTATGTACTTTCTTTTTTTTTTTTAAACAGATTTTTTTAAAGATTTATTTAGTACGTATAATGTTCTGTCTGCATGTACACTTGCACGCCACAAGAGGGCACCAGATCTCGTTGTAGATGGTTGTGAGCCACCATGTGGTTGCTGGGAATTGAACTCAGCACCTCTGGAAAAGCAGTAAGTGCTCTCAACCTCTGAGCCATCTCTCCAGCCCCCGAAGTTATGTACTTTCAATGGCTGGCTTTTTAGAGTGTTATGAAAGGAGTATTACTTAGAAACAGTATTTTTTGCAGGAAAATGTTTTCTGAACTTCATCCTTTTCTCCTGAGCAAGAGATGTTCTAAATTATTTTTAATCAATTTGGGGTTTTGCTAAAATTATAAACCTTCTTGAAGGGAAATTGAATGTTTTAGTGAGGTTTTGTTACCTACAAACCAAATTAAGTGTATACCATTAAAGATTTATTCCACAAATAAGCTAATAACCAATTTTTCTAGAATTTTCTATAGAAGAAAACAATGTGAAGATTAGTTTGCGAATTGGATAAGATGATAGACTTGAAAGGCAACTGCATACATTTTATCTGAGTATTAAATGAGGTACCTAAGTTGTATTCCTTTCCCGCATCAGTTATTTCTCAAATAATTGCATTTTAAGTTTTTGTTTGTTGGTTTATATATGGTGAGTTTTAGTTATCAGTAAATATTTCATAGTGATGTTACGTAAAACTAAATCACAATTTATTTTTATTCTATTATTAAGACTAGTTTTCTCTCTGCTAATAGAAAACGTCTATGAAACCTGGGATATTCTGTTTGCAACAACTAGCGTGGTTTAGCCATTGCTATGAGCTTACATGTCATGCTATTAAGAGGAATAGCAGTGACAGCAGCTAAAATTCAATGTTAACACTGTGTGGTTTACCACTTCATGACGTTTTGAGTGATCCTATTTTTTCTTTCTTTCTTCTTTACTCCCAGGTCCCCAGTCAACTTCAGATAAACCTTCCCAGCGATCATCAGAAAGCACAAATTGTAGTCCTTCCCGTAAAAGGTCTTCATCTGAAAGTACTTCTTCAACAGGTAAGTGATAATTGTTTTTCTAGATTTTCAGAATAGTTTTCTATCTGGAACTTGAGATTAATGAATCTGTGTAAAGCAAACAAAAGTGGTCTTATCATCTCAGGGTCACTGATAATAGGTATTGGAAACATTCGCTAATTTTACTTTTAAGAAATTGAAGTGTGGAGGCACTTGAGCAATGGCTTAGTAGTTAAGAGCATGTATTGTTCTTGCAGAAGACCTGAGCATGGGGATCTGACAACATTGGCCTCCTCAGGGATCTTCACCTGTGCACATACTCAGACTTAACACATATGCACATAATTTTTTTAATTGAAATGTTTTTTTTTAGTGTATTCTGTAGTAGTGTGGCTTGAAGCCCTGTAATAAATTTTTGTTGTTGAGTATGTTGATACATGCCTATAATGTGAGCAGTTGGGGGAGGTAGAAGCAGGAGTTCAAGGGTCATCCATGAAATATTTAAAGATAAATTTCCTAAATATACTCAGTAAGTATTTAATTTACAAAATGAAAAGTATGCTGGTAATCCCAACACTGAAGAGACCAAGGCAAGAAATATTGCCATAAATTTGGGGCCAGCTTGGGCAACATAGCAAGATCCTGTTTCAGAAATATATACAATAATAATAATTGTAAGATTCAGAAATGTAGAGTAGTTGATAGAGTACTTTCCTAGCATGCATGCTTGCAGCCCTGGTTTCTTTCTCCAACACAACCCTATATATAGTGCATTCCTAGGCTACATGCAACAGTCTCAGAAGAATAATTAGAAAGCATTGTTGAAAATACAAAACATTGTTTAGAAGATGGAACCATCAAAATGACAATTCTCCGAACCAATCTATTTGTGCAGTGTGGTCTTAGTGAAATTGGTTTGAATGACAGGCTGATCCTAAAATGTATTTCATTTTATTTTTAAAATCTAGAGTGAGAAGGATTGCATGAGTTGATTAAATCATGGATTATGTAAGGCGTTTTCCACAGCACACAATGTAACATCTATGTAATTTACTTTCTGTGTTTTTACATGTTATGTGTGTATTTGTGCTTACTCATGTGTATACATGTCACTTTGCATATTTGGGGGTCAGAGAACAATTTTCTTAGGGTAGGTTCTCTCCTTTTGCCATGTGGAAACCTGAGATTGAACAGCTTGAATTCAGATTCAGGCAGCAAGTATATCTACCTCATAGATCCTAGTTCTAAAATGTATATGGTACCCAGCAGAGGTGATGGCTCATGCCTGTAACCTCAATATCTGGGAGGCAAGGGATTTGCCAGGAATTCAAGACCAGCCTGAAATACAAACTGAGACCTTTCAAAACACACAAAAGGGTCTGAGATTATAGCTCCATTGAAAAAAAACATTTGTTTCTCATGCATAAGACTCTAGCTAGGTTCACCAGTAATAAAACAAACAAAACCACACAGAATGGGGAGATATACCAAATGTAAAATATCAGCAGTTTTGTTCTTTCAGAAACATTTTGAAGACTTGCACATGGCTTACTGTAAAGCATAGGCTGGGAAGACAGCTCAGAGGGTAAAGTGCCTGCTGCACAAGCCCAGAGCTGAGGTGGTGCCTCAGCACACAAGCCAGAGAGAGCCAATGTATGACTCAAGTGCTAGAGTGTGGAGACAGGGGGGTCCTGGAACTCATCATAAGAGCCAATGTAGCCAAATGGATGAGTTCCAGTTTCAGTGCAACACCCTGTTTCAGAAAATAAAGTGGAGATTGAGGAAGACACCCAATATTGAACTCTGGCCCCTTCAAGCATGTGCATGTGTGCACAAACCTGTACATACAGCATACATTCCCACAAAAAGACAGTGTGATATTAGTGAAAGGACAGACAAATTGTTCCTAGAGGTGTGGTCAGAGCCTGGGCCTAAACAGCTTCTTAACAAGTCAGTCTTGACTACCTGTTCTCAGAAGGCCTATTAAACAAGTAATAGAGAAAAGCAGAAAAGGAATATTTGTTCTGTATTTAGGAGAGGTACAAAGCTACCCATTGACCTCCCTCCTCTAAGTCTGTCATCCAAGTCCTGACATGAAGTTCGGGATTAAAGAGACAGTAAGTAATGTGCACAAAAAGCCACCCTGATACCCCAGCCAAGGACCATGCATGGAGAAGACCTAAAACCCTGGCTCAGATGTAGCCCATAGACTCAGTCTCCAAGTGGGTTCCCTAATAAGGGGAGCAGGGACTTTGTCTGGCATGAACTCAGTGAGTGGCAGGCTCTCTGCTCACCTCCCCCTGGGGAAGACAATGCAACCAGTCCTGATGAGACCTGATAGGCTAGGCTTAAATAGAAGGGGAAGAGGACCTCCTCTCTCAGTGGACTAGGGACAGGACAGAGGGAGAGAAGAAGGGTGGGGTTGGGAGGAGATGAGGGAGGGGCAACAGCTGGGATGCAAAGTGAATACATCGTAATAAATGATAATAATAAAACAAAAAACGCTGCCCTGAGCCTGCAGAAATGGCTCATTGTCTTCAGACACTTGCTCTTGCATAGGGCCTGCCTTTGGTTCCCAGCACCCAAACGGCTCTCCACTGTGATTCACTGCAGTTATGGACTCCAGTCCCAGGACCCACGTGATACAGACATACGTACAAACAAAACACAGACATAAGATAAAATTTTTAAAATACCAAGTTAAACATAGTAGTGCGCACCTCTAATCCCAGCACTCAGGAGGGAGAGGTAAGCAAATCTCTGTAAGTTTAACCAGGCCTAAATAGTGAGACCCTGTCTGAGAAATAACAAAAAAAGAAAGCAAGCAGTCTTTCAGTCTCCAGGCTTCATCAAGGTGTTGGCATTGCTGAAAACTTCCTGAAGACAAAGTTCCTTCGCTAGCTGGTCCAAGAGCCCTTGCTATTTCCTTCTTCCTATGTGACATTGCTATGAAGGATAATTGTCTGCTACCTAATAGCAAAGATAGACAAACAGAAGGACACAAAGTTTTTTTCCCCCTTTTGTGATAGTTTGAATGACAATGGTCCTCATGGGCTCATATTTGAATGTTTTTTTCTCAGTTGTTGGAATTATTTGGTGAGGGTTAGGAGGTATGGTCTCACTGGAGGAGGTGTGTCACTAGAGATAGGCTTTTAGGTTTCAAAAGACCACAGTAGGCTCATTTTGTTTTGCTCTCTGCCTCTATTTTCTGGATAACATGTAAATTCTGAACTGTTGTGCCTGCCTGCTGCTGTGCTTCCTACCACATAATAAATATGGACTCACCCACTGAAACTGTTATCAAGTCCTCAATTAAATGCCTACTTTTATATGCTGCCTTGGTTGTGGTGTCTCTTAACAGCAGTAGGACAATAACTAAGATACCCCTTTAATACTATTACTTGAGAGATAGAAGCAGCCAGAGCTCTATGAGCTCAAGGCCAGCCAGGTCTACATAGTGAAACTTTGTCTCTAAGAAAAGAAAGCAAAGAGTTTCCATTCCTTCCAGGACTATAAAACATACAGTATGGCTTAAGGAAACAGAAAGTCTGGAAACTGGGCATTCGAGCTTGTGTTTTGGATAATGGTATGTCTTCAAGCCTGATGATCTGAATTACAATAAATAAATACAATTTTTTTAAAGAAACCTTTAAAAGAGCAGAAATAGTTGCTCCTTTTTAATACTTATTTTTTAAAAATATCTATCTGTCTATCATCTATCTATCTATCTATCTATCTATCTATCTATCTATCTATCTATCTATCTATCTATCTATCTATCTATCTATCTATCGTATTTGTGTGTCAAGTGCACAGGACAGAGGTCCAAGGACAGCTTATAGAAGTCAGATATTCTTTTTCACTTTGTGGTTCTCAGGGATGTAACTCAGATCATCAGGCCTGGCAGCAAGTGCCTTTACCTACTGAGCTCTCTTTTGATTCATTTGGGGTTAGGCTGTGGTTGGTTGGTGTTATGGATGGGTTAGTTAGCTGTTGATTTTAAGATACAAGGTTTTACTAGTGTCGGGCTAATCTAGAATCATTGTGTAGCCCAGCCTGGGCTAGACATCAAAAGAAACCCTATGTCAGCCTAAGAAACACTAGGATTGCAGTGAGGACCACCACTCCTGTCCTTCCAGTTCATTCCTCACAAACATATTCCAATGTTATGATGTGTTTGGTTTTTTTAAAGATTGATTTATTATGTATTCAAAATTCGGTCTGCGTGTACACCTGCACGCCAGAAGAGGGCACCAGATCCCATTATAGATGGCTGTGAGCCACCAAGTGGTTGCAGGGAATTGAACTCAGGTTCTCTGGAAGAGCAGCTGGTGACCTCTGAGCCATCTCTCTTTCCAGCCTGAAGATAAATCTTTTTAACAAAACTACTGACTAGCTGGCTTTATGAAGAAAGAAGACCATTGACTGTATGCCATGGAAATTTTAACTTGAAATAGGTTTCTCTGAAATTTCTAAAACTAGAAAACACAGAACACATAGAAAGTCATCATGACTGTGAGATAGACAAAGATTTTTTTTTTTCTTTTCAAGATAGGGTTTCTCTATTTAGCTTTGGCCACACATACTATACATACAGTACATCCTGGAGCACGTACTGTGGACCAGGGTGGCTTTGATCTGCCTCCCAAGTGTGGGAATAATCAAATCCCATGGGATTTGAGCATGGTGGAAAGTTTGTTATCCTAGTACTGTGGAGGCTAAGGTAGGAGGACCGCTATGAGTTTAAGATCAGCCAGGACACCTGGAGAGGTTCAGAAGAGGAAGGCTTGTTCAGTATGGCAACACTGCCACGTTGGGAAGAGAAGCAGAGGTCCAGTTACATACCTCACCCTCCCACACTTTTCATTTTGAGGATTTTAACTGGAATGTTAGAAATTTTGTTTCCTGATAAGATAGGCGATTCTATGATTTCTAGTACTTGATAGAGAACTATCTGGAATTGAACTAGAGAGGTAGATGGCTTAGTGGTTAAAAGTACTTACTTGCCTTTCCAAAGGACCCAAGTTCTATTTCCAGGATTTCATCTGCTCCTCTGGTCTCAAAGCATCTGTACACCTGTGACATAGACACACAAATACACATGAGTAAAAGTAAAATAAATCTTACCAACAAAAGTAAAATGATACCATTTTCTTCTGTGTTTTTGAATAGGGACTCAAGTTGTCCATATTGATATCAAACTCACTATGGAGTCAAAGCTCCCTTAAATATCTGATCCTCCAGCCTCTACCGCTCTTTTAAGTACTGGGTTTGTTCCCCAAACTTGATTACATGCTTTTGTACATGCTAGCAGATAGTCTATACACTGAACTCTAGCTCTAATGCCATTCTTTTATTTTAAAAGTGTGTTTGTGTGTGCATGCATGCAGGCTGGCATCAGAGGACATCTTTGAGAAGTTCTCTCCTTGCACTGTGGGCCCTAGGGTTGGAACTTAGGTTATCTGCAAATGCTTTCTATCTGCTAAATTTCGTCCATCCTAAACCATCTAGCATTAAATGTAGTCATTTGGGACAGAGTTTTGTTATCCGACTGTCCTGGTCCCCATTGTGTAGCTCATACAGACTTGAAGTTTATGGCAATCCTTGCTCAGGTTCCTATATTCTGAGGTTACAGGTATGAGCCACCATGCATATCAGCTAATACCACATTTTAAACATGTAAAACTAAATCAGTCAGAAAACTGTGACCTGTGGATATTAATAGTAATTTATGAGCTGGACTAATCCCAGTACTTGGGAGGCAGAGGCAGGCAGTTTGCTCTGAGTTTGAGGCCAGCCTGGCCTACAAAGTTTATTAGTCCAGCATAGCCAAGGCTAGACATAGAAACCCTATCTTGGGGGGGTGGGGGGAAAGGAGTTTAGGGACTGTCTTAGTTTCTTTCCTGTGATTAAAAAATGCCCTGCCAGAAGAAACTTAAGAGGAGTTTATGGTACCAACCATCTTGGTGTGGAAGTCAAGGCAGCAGGAACTTGAAGCCTTTGGTCACATCATGTCCAGAATCAGGAAATGGAGAGGGATAAACCTAAGCTGCTTCTTGGTTTCCTTTCTTAGTCTAGGATCCCTTTTAGAAGAGGGATCTCACCTCAGTTAACTAAATCAAGATTGGGCTGAAGAGATGACTCAGTGGGTTAGCACATGCTCTG
Organism: Pachyuromys duprasi; assembly: GCA_028658305.1. Classification (NCBI taxonomy): domain Eukaryota; kingdom Metazoa; phylum Chordata; class Mammalia; order Rodentia; family Muridae; genus Pachyuromys; species Pachyuromys duprasi. The sequence continues at coordinate 31,078,304 of CM053764.1, forward strand.
CAGGCCTAACACCTGAGTCCAACCTCAATTCCACATCACAGTGGAAGAACTGAAGACAGAAAGTTGTCCTCTAACGTTCACATATGCACTGTACCGGGATGTGCACAAACACACCATACATGAAGAATAAAAACAATAATTCTTTTAAAATGATAATCTCCTACAGACATGTTCAGAGACTCATCAGAACACTGCCCCATGTCAACTTGACACTCAAACATATCTACTTTGGAAACTGTAACTTCCAACCCTTGAATATACACTTTTAAGATATAAAATACATTCATTCTAACTGTTAGTCTCTAACCCTTTAAAAGTCCTTAGTCCTGGAGCTAGAGAAATGATTCAGTAGTTCAGCACACTCACTTTTCTTAAAACTGATACCTGTTTGGTTCCAATTAAAAATAATAAGATGAAAAAATAAGATGGATAGCTCATGAGAAACAGCAAGATTAAATCCTTCCCCCCACAAATTAAATTTGGATACACATAAACAAACAAACCCTGCAGGCATGGTTTATTAATTCCAGGACTCAGGAAGCTAAGGGAGGAGGATAACCTTACATAATGAACCCCAGGCCAGCCTAGACTGTAATCACACGGTTTTTGAAAAAGCTAGACAAGGGAAGAGAAGGAACCCATCTTGCTCAGGATTTAGCTAAGTGTAAACTTGCCTCATATGGGCAAGTCTCTGGATTTGATCCCCAGGATTCAGGAAGAAAAGACAAGTGTAGATCTTTATCCAGTCTTTAACTGTGTAACCTTTAACACTTCTTTATCCTTGTCAGTATAGAAATTCATTTAGCCAGGCATCGAACACACTTGTAATTGCAGCACTTGAGGACATAGACACGAGGATTAGGGATTCAAGATAACCCTCTACTAGAATGACATCAAACATGGTAGGCTCAAGGCCATCCTGAGCTACAGAAGACCCATCTTAACAAAATAAATGATGGGTCTGGGAGATGAGTTGGTGGTTAAAACTCTTGCTTCACTCCAGATTACCCGGGTTGGTTCATTTTTCAGCACCCGTATCTACCAGCTCACCAACTTCAGGGGTCCTGACTATCTCTTCTGGCCTCCATGGGTACCTGTATGCACATGCCATACACATACATGTGTATAAGTCAAAAATAAGATTTAATTAAAAAAATAAAAAGTTGGTAAAATAGCCATAATCCTAGCACTCATATGTCAGAGGCAAGGATTAGTCACCACACTTGAATTTGCATAGTGAATTCTAAGCTAGCAAGGGCTGCTTCATAGTACAACCTTGTCTCAAAAGGCAATTTAGATAACGAAGTGATCAATTTTTTGTCTGTGTGTGCTGTGTTATCTTTTTTAGTGAATGGAATTCCCTCCAGAAGTCCCAGATTGGTTGCTTCTATGGATGATTCTGTAGACAGTCTGTTGCAGCGGATAGTTCAACATGATGAGCAAGAGTCTGTGGAGAAAAATACTGATGACTCAATTACAACTGTGTCTGTACCACCTTCCTCCAGTCCAGGCCATAGCTACAGCAAAGAGCGGACCCTAGGTAAATCAGACAGTCTTCTAGTGCCTGCAGTCCCAAGTGACTCTGGTAGTAATAATATCCCACTCCTTTCTGAAAAATTAACAAGTAGATGTTCCCCTCATCATATCAAGAGAAGTGTAGTTGAAGCTATGCAGCGTCAGGCTCGGAAAATGTGCAATTATGACAAAATCTTGGCCACCAAGAAAAACCTGGATCATGTCAATAAAATTTTAAAAGCCAAAAAACTTCAAAGGCAGGCCAGGACAGGGAACAATTTTGTGAAACGCAGACCAGGTCGACCTCGGAAATGTCCCCTCCAAGCCGTGGTATCGTTGCAAGCATTCCAGGCTGGCCAGTTTGTCAACCCAGAATTGAATGAAGATGAAGAAGTAGCACTGCACCTAAGTCCAGACACAGTTACTGATGTGATCGAGGCTGTGGTTCAGAGTGTGAACCTTAATTCAGAACATAAGAAAGGGTTGAAGAGGAAAAATTGGCTGTTAGAAGAACAGACTAGGAAAAAGCAGAAGACAGTACCAGAGGAAGAAGAACAAGAAAACAATAAAAGGTAATTTCTTTCTTAAGATATTATGATATGAATAAGAACAGTCTGACATCTATATTTTATTATTTATTTTTGTGTGTATATGCATGCATGCTATGACAGGTATAGGATAATCCCAAGGACAATCTTTGGGGTCTCTTCCACAGTGTGGGTCCCAGGTATCAAACTCAGCTCATTGGGCTTGTCAGCAAGCATTTTTCCTGATGAGCTATCTTCCCAACCCCAACCTAAGTGTCTCCAAACTGTGATATGTCTATGTAACTTGATCTTAAAACCTGCTTTTTACTATGAGAGTGTTTTGGGTGAGGTGCTCATGCACACCAGTGATTCTAAGCTAAAGGAGAACCATCTGGAATTGTAAGGTCAATCTGAGCTATACTAACATTGATCTGTAGGCTGCCCTAGGCCACATAATATAGCTAGACCCTTTTTTAAACAAAATGACCAAAAAGCATTTTTACATGTACAAAATAAAAGGGGCTTAATATTCAAAACACAAAATGCACCTTTAGGAAATGAATTTAAAAGTCTGTTGTGACACGCAACCAAAAGAAACTTTCTTTTTTTTTTTTTTTTTCTTTTTTTTTTTGAGGCATTGTCTTACTTTATATCCCTGGCTGGCCTATAACTTAGGTAGACCAGGCTTGCTTTCACCTCATAAAAAGGTCAACCTGCTTCTCTCTCTAAAGTATGAGTATGTGCCACCATACCCAGGTTCAATCCATCAGTAAGTCCCTCCTCCTCTCTCTCTCCATTCCTGTGTCTACCTTTCCCTTCTCTCGTCCTCTCACTCTCTTGCTCTGTGTGTGTGTGTTTGTGTTACTTTGTTTTCTGCTCTATAGTTTTGATGTTGCTGAGACATTCTAACTCCCTATTCTCCCCTTTGCCTCTCAACCCCCTAAAAACTAACATCCTGCTTGCTATTTTGTGACTTTTGGCTACTCTAAGTGCTGCTTATCAGTGAAATCATACAGTGTCTTTTTGTGATTTCTTTCACTGAATTTATGGTGTCCTCCATAAGACTCTCTTAGGTCTGTTTCCTTTTCTTAGTCCTGACTTTTCCACTCACATGCTTTTTCTGAGTCATTACTATCAAGCTCCAAACATGATTTTGATGCATTTCCATGAAAACACTTTATATATTACTGCTATGAAGAATTCATATATGTGATAGGATAGCAGAAAACATTAGTTTTTTGGCAGGGAAATGGAATACGATTTCAGACATAGAAGTGAAAACATTGAGCTGGTAAGGATAGCAATGAATAAAACAAGTCTCCTACCAGTGAGATACATTCTGTTTATGCACAAGTTGTTTAACATTCGAAATAAATGTATATTAATAGGCTAAAAAGAAAATTATCATATTAATAGATAAAGAAAAATCATCTGACAAAATTTAAATTGTCTTCACAATTTAAAAAAAATGTATTAACTGCCTGTTACTCAAGCTCTGGGGGAATACAGTGCTTCCAAATATGCGGGCACATTAATTTAAAATTTTTTTAATGAAAATAACAACATTCTACAGCAGAGCTGGACATGGTGAACAAACACTGTAACCCCAGCACTGAGGCAGGAATGTTCTGAGTCCCAGGCAAATCTAATGATAGGGTCTGGGGACATGGCTCTTGGTTTAAAATGCTTGCCATGTAAGCATGAGGACCAGCGTTCAGATACCCAGAAACCCATGGAAATGCTGGGGTAGACCTGCTGAGCAGCCCACTGATAATCCTGGTCTTGAAAAGGTAAAAACAAGGGATCCTCAGAGCAAGCTGGCCAGCTACACTCATCATTTCATAGTGTTCTGCGTTAGATTGAGAGATAGAAAAGCAATTTTAGATGATTCCCCATATCAACCTCACAACTACACATACCCAATATTCACAAAAAATAACATGCATATACACATACACCACACACAAATACATGAAAAATGGAGGAGGGGCTCGGAAGATGGCTTGGGAGTTATAGAAGTCAGACTTTGTTGATGGTTTGGAAAGCTTTCAGATGTCATAACTTTCTATACAGATTGAGGGAACTGTCCATCAAAATCCCAATTGTATTTTACAAAAATTGGAAAATACAGCTTGGTTGGTAAAATATTCCTATAATCTCAGACATCAAGAGGCTGAAACAAGAGTATTGCCCTAAGTTCCAGGCTACCCTGAGTACCCTGAGCTATGTAGCGACCCTCTATCTCATATGAATAATCCATTCTACAATCCACATAGCTTTTCAAAGGCTGACAGGTAGCTGAAGTAATATTGAAAAGGAAGGAAGCTGAAATATTTATGCTTTTAAAGTTACACTGGGCAAGACTACAATATAGACAGACATGGAGAATGATGGGATCGATTGAAAAAGTTCAGAAATAAGTCATTATCTAATTACTTTAACAAAGATGCTATCAGCTGAGCATGATGGATCATGTCTGATAGTATTTGGGGAGGGTGAATCAAGAGAATCTGGAGGTCAGGGCTAGCCTTGGTTACATAGGCTTGAGACCTTATCTTAGAAACAAGACCCTGGGTTTAATCACTCATACTGGAGGAGAGGGGTAAGGAATGACCTTGCCATTCACTGGAGAACTGATTGCCTCGCTAATGAGAAAACTGGATATCCACATGTAAAAAGTAATTGTATTTTTATTTTTATCAACATATTTTTAAGCTAAAAGTGGACCAAAGCTGGGCTTAATGGAGCTGGGCTCAGTGGTGCAGGCCTGTAATCCCAGCACTTGGGGAGGCAGAGGCAGGGTGATCTCTGTGAGTTCAAGGCCAGCCTGGTATACAAAGTGAGTCCAGGACAGCCAAGGCTACACAGAGAAACCCTGTCTTGAAGAACAAAAGCAAAAGTAAAGCAAAGACTTAATCATAAGTTCAAAATTATAATATATTTGGACAAAAGATAGGGGAAAGTCTTCATGACGTTGAATTTTTCCAATAATTCTGGCAACTAAAAATACAGATAACCTGGCTTTTATCAAAATTTGTGTTATTTAATGCGCAAAGTATTTTCTGCATTTATGAGCATGATCAAGTCAGTGAACATACATTCCAAAATTTTTGAGATAAACTATCAGTGACTATAAAAGATTTCTGAAACTCAAAATGAAACACAGAGAATTGCCAAAGGAACTGTATATATATTTTCCCAGAGGGAATATACAAAATAGATGTTCAACATGACTAATAAAATCACAAAGAGGTACTAATACTGCATGGCCACTATAGTGTATATTAAATATATTGATTAGGGATAAAAGATGGAAATGTATTGGAGAATATGGAGATACCATAAGTGTCAAAGAAGCAGAGTAGACTAATGTTTATAATGCATTGTTTACAGCCAGGCCGTGGTGGCGCACACCTTTAGTCCCAGCCCTCAGGATACACAGGCAGGAGGATCTCTGTGAGTTCGAGGCCAGCCTAGTCTACAGAGTGGGGTTCAGGGCAGTGAAAATTACGCACGGAGAAACCCTGTCTCAAAAAACCAAAAAGGGGGGAAAAAAAAGCATTGTTATATTAGACAAAAGACAGAAACACCAAAGTTTTATTTGTAGATAAATGGTTAAATAAAATGGCAGTTTTACATGTAATGACATATTAGTTAGCCTTAAATAGTAGTACTTCTAAAAAATTATTACTGTTGTATGTTGTGTACATGGGCTTGTGCAGTAACAGCATTCATATAGAAGTCATAGGCAACTTTGTGGAGTCAGTTCTCTTTGTGGAGATTGAAGTCAGACACTCAGGCTTCCACAGCTGGCGTTTTCACCTGCTTGGCCATCTTTCTGACCCTAGATCAACTTTTAAAAAGACGTAATGCAAGTGAAATAAGTCAGATGATCCCTGAGCATTAGGTGTAGTACCTGTGTTGTAGATGTATGCTTTATGACTGGGCTCCATAACTCTTTTATTTTGATCAATTGTGGTTTTTCCCTAATGCTCTCTTTCTTTTGCAAAGAGAGCTTTCCTTGGTGACAGGCGAGAGCTACACTTACATGGGGAGAGGGTAAATACTTAAAGTGTCCAGTGCCAGACATGATTTCTTGTTGGGTCTCGTTAGAGAGCTCTTGGTTGCCGTCAAGGATGCCACTACTGCATCCTTAGGGTTACCATGTGAGACTTGGCAATGTGGTTCGCAGGCATCATACTGGGGAAGATTGTTGATTGTGTCCCTCCTTTGGATGAACTTGCAGATAGAAAGTTCAGCAAAATGAACAGCATAAAATCTGTATGTTTCAGTGAACCTTCTATGCAGTTAGAGTAGCTCTGGAGCTTCACATTGGGTTTTACACTTTGGTTTGTTGTTTCCCCCCCCCCCCCCCTCAGAGGTGGGTAGCATGGTAACCCTGGCTGTCATGGAACTCACTTCATAGACCAGGCTGGTCTTGAACTCAGACACCCAGCTGCCTTTGCCTCCCAAATGCTAGAAATAAAAGTGTGCACCACCACTACCCAGTGGGTTTTGCACTTTCACTGTCAAATATATTTTTATGTATTTACCTATCACCACCACCACCCCCCAAAAAAAATCCCAAAATAACAAAATGTAAGAGCTAAAACTAGAAAAACTATTAACCTTGTATCATCTTTCATAACTTATGTGTTCATTGCCTGCCTTCAGTCCTTTTTCATCAGCTAGTAGTTGCCCTTTCTTTTTCTCCTCTCAACATGGTATACTGCACTACATTTACATTTATATACATATAAACATATATTATAGACAAGGATCCGCATACGAGGAAGAACATGACCTTAATGTTGTATACTCTAAGGTTGTCCAATTTTCTAAACATTTTATCATTACATTTTTCTTTAATACATAATAGTGTTCCATTTTATATATGTACCAGGTTTTTATTATGGACTCATTTCTTAACAGACAAGTAGGTTGGTTCTATTTCCTTGCTATATTGAATACAGCAGCAATAATCATTGAAGTGCTGCTATCTCTGTGGTAGTATATGGAGCCTTCAGGGTATGTTCTCAGGGATAAAATAACTGGGTCATATTGTAGTCCTGTTTTATTTTTTATTTTTTATTTTTGAGGAATCTCCAAACTTATGTCCACTATGACTATTAATTTGTACCCCCACCAACAGTGATAAAGTGATAAAGGTTCATCTTTTCTCCACATTCATCTTTCTCTCTTTGACATTTGTTGTCAGAATTCTTGATGAGACATTTTTGGTTGGTTGATTGGGGGGGGGTTGTGTGTGTGTGTGTGTTTGTTTGTTTGTTTGTTTGTTTGTTTGTTTGAGACAGGGTTTCTCTGGGTAGCTCTGGCTGTTATGGAACTTGCTCAAATCACACTGACCTGAGACTTCCAGAGATCCACTCTGCCTCCTGAGTGCTCAGATTAAATGCTCTGCCAGCAGTGGGATTTTCTTTTTCTTTTCGTATTCTTCTCTCACATTATATCCTTACCACAGTTAACACTTCCCAGTCTCTTCCCTCCAACTTCCCTCTCCCTGAGGTCAACTCCATCTGTTCCCTTAGAACAAAACAAAACAGAGCAGGCTAAGGGATGTACTGAATACGGCGTACATATTTATACAATTTTAGACTGGGTACAAACCCTCAGATCACAGCTGGACATAATAACACAGTAGGAAGAAAAGGTCCTAAGCTCAGGCAAAAAAAGTCAGAGACGATCCCTATTCCCATTGTTAGCAGTTCCACAAAAACATGAAGGCATCTTTTTAAATTTTTATTATTATTATTTTCATGTTATTTTGTTTTGTTTTGTTTTGTTTACAGAGTTTTTCTGTGTGGCTCCAGCTGGCCTGGACTTGCTTTTATAGACCAGGCTGGCCTCAAACTCAGAGATCCACCCACCTCTGCCTTCCTGAGTCCTGGGAGTACAGGCATGTACCACCGTCCCCAGCTTGAAGGCATCTTCTTAATTGAGGTTTCCACCTCTCAGATGACTTTAGCTTTTGTCAGGTTGACAAATCTATCCAGCACAAAGTCTTCCTTTACATATATTCCTAAATATTTAATTTCTTTGGAGGTGTTTGTTTAGACAGCATAGCGCTGGCTGTCCTCAAACTCACTTTGTAGACCAGGTTGTCCTAGAATATACTGAGATTCTCTTGCCTCTGCCTCCTAAAAGTTGTGATTAAAGATGTGTGCCACCATGCCTGGCTTTGGGTTCTTTTGAATGAGATAATTTTCCTAATTTATTTTTCTGAGAGTCCATTGTTGGCATATATTACATATGAGGGCTTTAAAAAAAAATATTGACTTTGTACCCTGTAAAACAAGCTAGGAGTTGGTATGCAGTCTCTTTTGAAGGTTTGATAGAGCAGCAGTAACTAGTGTTGAGCTTTTCTTGGTTGAAGGGAGGCTTGTGACTACAATGTCTATAGCATTGCTTGTAATCGGTTTCTTTTAAGTTACTTATCTGTATTTAACTGTTCTAAAGTTGCATTTAGAAATTCTTCTGTTACTTCTCGGTTACCCAGCCTTTTAAGTTTTATTTTATTTATTTATTTTTTCCATATGTAGTTGTGGCTGTCTGGGAACCAGGCTAGCCTCAAACTCTGAAGAGATTAGCCTACTTCTTTCCCAAATTCTGGGGTTAAAGGGATGTGTCACTACAGACCTGACCAGATTATCAATTTTCATAGTAATCTCTAATAACATTCTTTATTTCATTGGAGTCTTCATAATGACATTCTTTTATTAATTTATGTCTTTTTTCCTCCCTCTCTGTCAGATTTAAGGATTTGTCAGTCTCAGCTTCTTCAATGAACTGATTCTTTAGTTTATTTTTAATCTGTATTTTATTAATTTCTTCTCTTTATTGTTTCTTGCTGTCTGCTGTGTTTAGGTTTTCCATCCCCTTGAGGTGCATCACCAAATTGTTTGCTATCTCAAAAAATTACTTTTTTATTTTGTATGGATGGATGTTTTTTACCTGCATGTACGTCATGTTTGTGCCTAGCACCCATAGAGGCTAGACAGGGAGCTGTCAGACCCTGTGGGACTAGACTTACAAACGGTGTCACCCATCGTGTGGACGCTGCCACGGGAACCTGGACAGCCATCGCACTTGTCTCAGCCCCACATATTTTCAAATACTCTTTTTAGGGCTGCTTTGGCTGAATGACAGAAGTTCTGATAAGTTGTGTTGTATTGTAATTTGTCTCCAGGAATTTTTAAATTTCCTCTGTTTTTTTTTTGACCCACTATTCATTTGTTAAAATGTGTTGTTTAATCTCCAAATATTTTTGTGGTTTCTGTAGTTGCTTGTACTATTGATTCCTAGTTTTATCACTCTGTGGCCTGGTAGGACACAAGAAATGACTATTTCGATATTTTTGTATTTGTTGAGACTTGATCTGTGTCCTATGATGTGGTTGGTTTTGAGGAAGTCCCACTTACTGCTGAGAAAACTGCATAGTCCAAATTTGTTGGGAGGGCTATTCTCTGTACATCTACAGCAGTTATCTACACAGTGGTTCCCAACCTGGAGGTCACAGCCCCATCAGATACCTACATCACGATTCAAAACAGTAGCAAAATTGCAGTTATATAGTAACACCAAAATAATTGGCTGGGGGTCACCACAACATAAGGAACTGTATTAAAGGGTCACAGCATTAGGAAGGTTGAGAACCACTGATCTGCAGTGTGTTTATCTCTGATGTTCCTTTACTTATTTTTATTTTAGAAAATCTGTCTAAATATGAAAACAAGGCATTGAGGTCCCAAACTGATACTGTGTCAGGATCTTTAGTGTTTGTCCTTGCTTCTCTTCCTAGTGCTGGAGGTAAACAGTTTTGTTGTTGTTTTACATAGGTGCTGAGAATTAAACTCAGTTCCTCATGCTTCATGAAACAGGCTTTATCACCTGAGCAGTGTTTCCAGCCAACCTTTTTTTTTTTTATGTACATATGTATTTGTGTGAATGAATGTATGCCAGGTGAGTTCATGCTTGTGTAGGACAGAAGAGTTGGATCTCCTGTAGCTGGAGTTACAGGCAATTTTGAGGTACTCTAGCTCCGCATTCTGGCATTAGAAGTAGACCTCAACATGCCTGACGCATGTCTGTATTATCAGTGCCTAGGAAGGCACAAGAATCAGGAGATTAAGACCAAGACACTATATCAAAAACATACATATTTTCTTCTTCTTCCTCCTCCTCTTCTTCACAATAACATCTTCAAACTTTTTTTCTAGCTTTATAGAAACACCAGTTGACATTCCCAGTCCTCTTGAAACCCCAGCTGAACCTTCGGAACCTGAACGTCCATTGCAACCTGTGCTGGCTCTCATTCCACGAGAAAAGAAGGCCCCACGTCCTCCAAAGAAGAAATACCAGAGAGCTGGGCTGTATTCTGATGTTTACAAAACTACAGAGTAAGTAGTAGTGGCTGTAAACTTATACTTTCTACTCCCTGTTATCCACCCATATTTTTATAACTATAAAAAATTACTACATTTGTACGTGTGTGCACGTGTATATGATTACATATATATAATATGTTATATATTTGTAGTATATGTTGTACATATGACACTCAAGTATCTTAGCATTTGCTGGGCTGTTAATGCTGCAGAGTGTTATAGGGTTATAATTGTCGTTCTTGATGTTTAGTCTCTCTCTTCTAAGTTCCGTCCTACAGTTTGGGTTCTAATTGTGCGTTTTGTTGTTGCTTAAAAATAAGAAAGAATGCCAGGTGTATTAGTGTATATTGTTATTGGAGTACTCTGGCGGCAGAGGCAGGAAGACCGCCACTTATTCAAGAACCATTCTTTACATAGTTAATTGCAGGCCTGCCCAGCTACATAGTGGTACTCTTCTTAACAAAACAAAAACGGGAAATAAAAGGGGGGTGGTTTAAATAGCATTGTCTATGTAAGCATAAAATCATTTTTCAAATGAATAAATTGACCTTCATTGTTTGAAGAACTCTATAGTTCCTTGATACAACTTGATAATTATTCATTTGTTACTTTATTGCAAAGGAGTCTAGAACTGGCTGTATAGACCAGAGCAGCTATCCAGCTCTGTCCTGAGATCACAGGTGTGCATTCTGATTAGAAAGCTGTAGGCTGGCTGTATAGTTCTGTAGGCATACTTTTTTAAAAAATTTTTTTATTTATGTTTCTTACATCTTTTTCTCCCTATTCCACCCCAATCCCTTCTAAGACCCCAACACCAGGTAAGAGAGAGAAGAAAGGGTTAGTGGGAGAGGGGGCACAGTTCTCTTAGCTGCTTCCTACTTGTTAGTAGTCAGGTTCCTTGGAGCCAGTCTAGTCCTTGTTTCAGGAGATCTCCATCTTGTTTCACAACATCAGGGAGCAGCAAGGAGCAGCGTTGTTTCTTTGTCACTCCTCTCTCTGGCCTCTAGCATTTATTCTCTCTCCAGAGTCCTCGGATTTAGACTATCTGCAGCTGGCAAAGAGCTCCTCTCAGAGCCCACATGAGGCAAATAGTCTGCTGTTGTGGACTATCTGAATCGGTCCCACATCCCACACCTGGGACCAAAACAAAAACATATTTGTAGTTCCATTGGTAAATTGCTTATGCTGAAAGTCCAGTTCTGATATGTATTGTCTCATAAACTGGACATGGTTGGGCTTGTCTATAATCCAAGCACTACAGGAGGTTGAGAAAGGAGGAGCAGGTGTTAAAACCCACACAGATTCTGAACCTAGCATAGGCTTGCTCTTTCCACTCTTTTTTTTTTTAATCCAGGAAAAATTTACCTGGCTTCAGGTATATATGCATGTAAAATAGGTATATGTAAGCGAGGACACAGTGAAACCACTAAACCGGACTACTTTGTAGGTAGAAAGTTTATTGGGGATCAAACTGCTAAGACTGTCTCTGGGGGCAGAAAACAGCAACTTGCCAGGAATTATTCAGGTTTTGTATGATAGTCAGCAGGGTGCAAGCTGTGTGGATAACTGGAAACTTACATGCTCTTGCCTGAGGGAATTGGCCGTTGTGGTGGGGGAAATAAGGGAAGTAGTCCTTTTCCTGGTATACAGAGACCTGCCTGTTGAGAATTGTGAGGGTTTGTGTTTAGGTTTTTGTTTACAATATCATCACTAGCACTGCCATTTTGGAGGCCCACTTTGGACCAAACAGTATATTAACCCAAGACCTACTGATAGTAAATCATAAAGAAATTGGTGTTAAAATTATCTTCATGCTCAGTGCTAGTAAAGCATACGCCTTTAATCCTAGCACTTGGGAGGCAAAAAGAGGTGGATCTCTGAATTCCAGGCCAGCCTGATCTACACACACACACACACACACACACACCTTCAAAGGGCTAGAGAGATGGCCTAGTGGTTAGCACTTGCTGATCTTACAGAGAGACCTGAGCCCAGTTCCCAGTTTCAGGAGATACACTGCCCACTTCTGGCTTCTACAAGCACCAGGCATACATGTGCTCATTGTGCTCATTCACGAAAAACACATACAAAGTAAATTTTGTTGTTGTTTTGTTTGTTTGCTTTTGTTTTTTGTTTTGGTTTTGTATGATCTGTCTGCATGAGTGCAGGTAACCATGTGCAGGTGTGGAGGAAAGAAAACAAGTTTGAGGTATAAATTCTCTCCTCCCACCTTATGTTCCAGGGATTGAATTTAGGTAGTCAGGGCTACAGACCTTCTTACCTGGATAGGCAGGGCTGCCATTAAATCAATATAATAAAGTAGATCCCAAATTTAAGTTCTTTTTGTAAAATTGTTAGAGAATCTTAACTTCTTTTTAAAAGGACTTTCTGAATTTTAAGATTATTTATTTATTTATTTAATGTATTTACAGGTGCTTCCAGGTACCTGCAGAGGTCAGAGGAGGTTCCCAGATCCTCTCTAGATGCAGTTTTAGGTGCTGAGAACTAAACTCAGGTCCTTTAGAGAGCAGGCAATGCTATTAACTGCTAAGCCATGTCTCTGGCTCCGAGGTGTTTTAGTACATTTTAAATTACATTTTTTCTTTGTTTATTGAAGGGGGCTGGCACACATACATGATGAGGACAAAGGAGAGTGTTCAGAAGTTGATTCCCTTCTTCAACTGTACACTTCCCAGAGTTCCAACCCAGTTTGTCACTCTTGCTGGCAAGTGCCTTTACCCATTGAGCGATCTATTTTCATTTGACCTCAAGAAGAAATCTAATTGGCTTTCTTTCTTATTCATTTTCTCATCACAGCCCAAAGAGCCGATTAATCCAATTAAAGAAAGAGAAGCTGGAATATACTCCAGGAGAACATGAATATGGATTATTCCCAGCACCCATTCATGTTGGTGAGTAATAAATCCACATAATTTATTGAAGAAATTATAATTATGAATTTAGGGGAAGTGCCTGTGTTCTTTGTTCTACTGGATTCAAGTTCTTTATCATTTATTTATAAGATATCCCCAAGAATTCTCAATATGGAAATTTAGTTCAGTTGGTAGAATGTATTCCTAACAAGAATAAAGCCTGAATTGGATTCCCAGTACCACATGAACCAGGTAGAGAACATGCATGTGATTTTGGCACTCAAGGTGATAACAGGAGGGTCAGAAGCTCAGGGACATCCTCAGCCTGGGGTGTATGGGACCATGTACACCAACCCTAGTTTTCTTGTTTGTAAAATAGGGATTATCTAAGTAATGTGCATTATTCATTTTCTTCAAAATGAGAATCTTGAGTAAGTTCTCCTGAGGTACATTTTGAGCTGAAATTTAATCAGGCATGAGCTTTAGATCTTACTTTTTATTATTTGTTTGGTAGGGGTTTTGTTTTTAAGATAAAGTCTTAGATATGGACATTTGTGGTACATACCTTTAATCCAACACTTGGGGACAGAGGCAGGTGGATCCTTGATTTTTGAGGCCAGTCTGGTCTACAGAGTTCCAGGACAGCCAGAGCTACACAGAGAAACTCTGTCTTGGAAAACAAACAAACAAACAAACAAAAGATAATCTTATATAATGTAGACCAGCTTCAACTTGATACATACTACATTGAACTGTCTCCAAGTTGTGGTAATATATGTACACACCACTCCCAACCTTACTTTTTAGAAATTAATTACTGTATCTGGCTCCAAGGAAAGGATCTGTGATCAGGGTAAGGAATGGCAGGTTGTCTTAGGTTCTTTTTCTGCTGCTGGTATAAATACCTTCAGAAAAGCAGCACAAGAGAGGAAAGATTTGTTCTGCTCGATTTCTGTCATGGACTCAGTCCATCAGTGCCAGGAAGTAAGGGTAGCAGGAGCTCGTGCCAGCTGTCACTCTGCTCCGGTCAGGACGCAGACGGAGATGAGTGCTGGTAGTTGCTCCGTTTGCTTTCTCTCGTTTTATATGGTCCAGGAGCCCCTGTTCGGGACACAGTTTCGCCCACAATTAAGACTGCTCTTCCTACATTAAATTAATTGATCAAGATAATACCCCAGGGCCTGTCTCTCAGGTGGTTCATTCTATCACACTGAAAATGAGCACTAGTGTTGTAACCGTGCCTCTTGTCAACTTGATGTCTGTACATGCCTCACTATCTCTTTTGCCCTTAGGTTCATTACCATGTTCTAATCTAAAATACATTCAGTTCAGCTTTAGAATCCACAAAGTTTTAAAATTTTGTAGCACATTAAAAATCAGTTTCTAACCAGGCATGATGACACATGCCTTTATTCCCAGCACTTGGGGAGAAGAGACAAGTGAATCTCTGTGGGGCTTTGAGACTTCATCTCAAAAAAAAAAAAAAAAAAGTCAGTTTCTTTAGCTATGAGCTCCAATAAAATAGAAAACAAGTTACATATTTCCAACATTAAAAGCACATTCCTGTTTTAAAAGAAAGGAACTCAAGGAACAAACAAACAAATCAAAATAAAAATCTAGCAGAGCAAACAATAAATCTTGCAACTCCTTTATGTCATTTGGTGTTCATAATATAATCAACTGGGTAGCACCAATCCCTCATCTCTACTACAAGCAGCATGCTTAGATTCTTTTCTTGGCTGGCTCCATTCTATGCCAGCTCCTCTCCATAGTGGATATCCCATGGTCCTAGTATTGCCAATTTCCTGGAGTCTCTATTTCAATGTAGGCTTCACCTTCACAGCTTGAAGCACTGGCCTTCCAGGACCTCCTTGCAAAAATACCAACCCTACGATATATTTCCTTGTCATAGCTGCTCTCTGAAATCACATGGAAAAACTCCATGACCTCTTCAGTCTTAACATCTTTCTTAACCCCAAAACCAGTAACAAATGTAAAACGCTGCTTAAGTCTTCTACCTTCTTGGCATCTAACCTGGTCCCCTTACGCCAGCTTCTGTAGCTTTTATGTGCCATCCTTAGGTACCTTCTTTTTGCTCTTATTTAGGCAGTTATTAATTTTTATGTGCTTAGTGTTTGGTATCTTTTCACTGAGTGTGTGCCTGGTGCCTGTGGAGCCCAGAGGACATCAGATTTTCCTGGTACTGAAGCTACAGATGATTGTGAGCTAACATGGGGGTGCTAGGGATCGAACTAGAGTCCTCTGCCAGTGCTCTTAACCACTAAGCCATCCCTCCAACCCCGTTTTACTGGTTTCCAAAGTGTGTGTGTCTTAAGGGGAGGGGTGAAGAAAGTTCATCCCACAGCATGTATATGGAGGTCAAAGGACAACTTTGTAGAGTTGGTTCTCTCCATATTTATATTAGTTCCAGGGATCAAACTCTGGCCATTTGGTTCACAGAAGCATGTTTTCCCATTTGAGCAGTCTCACCAGCCCTGGGCAGCTGCTTTTGGGGAACAAGGAATCCCTTCAGCAGCTGTCTCTGTTTCACTTTGGGCTGTCTTCCTTCAAAAGTGCTTGGATCTTCACAGGGTGTGGCCTTTAGACAGGTGGGTTTTGCCCTCAGGACACCTGTGCTATTGTCCCGGTAGAGCACAGGAGCCTTCACTACAGTGGTGCCAACCTCTTGACCAGTTGTAGTTGCTTTCTTAACACCAGTCCAAGTCTCTCCTGCCTTGAAATTTGCTCCTCCAAGCAAATTCATTTTACTACTAATTAAAATTCAATTTACTACTATTTAAAATTCAACTTCCACAGATTCTGAGATCAGATAAAATTAAGATTCTAGCCAAATTCTTAGCCAAGACATTACATGAATGGTCCTTATCCCAGTTACACATAAATATTTATGCTACTGTTCATTACAGTAGCAAAATTACAGTTATAAATTATCGATGAAGTAATTTTCTGGGTGGGGAGCACCACGGCATGAGGAGCTGTATAAAAGGTCACAGCCTTAGGAAGGTTGAGAACTGCTGCTTTTAAGGCTATTCCGGTAGTAATAGCTACTGTACTCAGCCTGCAAAAGTCCTCAGTGCCTTTTATTCCAACTTGTAGGTGGTTCTTTCAAATGAATCATATCCTCATCTACCATAGTGAAGATCTGTCCTACGGCCCTTCATTAAGGCAACCACATCTCTGTTTACCTAATTTTAATTATTTATGGTTGTATGGGTGCCTTTGTGGGTTTATGTGAGCCCCTTGTGTAAGGTGCCAGTGGAAGTCAAAGGACATTAGATCTTTTGAAACTAGAGTTACATAAGGTTTTGTAATACCTGATATTGGTTCTTGGAACCAAACCTGGGGCTTCTGGAAGAACAATAAGTGTTCTTTCTTAGCTGCTGAGCCATCTCTATCCCCCAAACAAAGATAACCTGTGACCATTGTTTTTTCTTTGCTTGTTTTGAAATAGGGTCTCACTATATAGTTCTGGCTGGACTGGAACTCAGTAGGAATATTGTCTGCCTCTGCCTCCAAAGAGATTAAAGAGATAAAAGGCAAGTGCCACAATCATTGCTAATTTAATGTATTTTGACTTACCTCTGGCCCCTGAACATCCAGGGCTTTACTAAGGCTTCCTGTCTATTCTGCTCTGACTCCATTTCAGTTGAGCCATCATCACCACTTGGCTTTCCGTCTGTATTGAGAGGAATCGTATTCCATTCTGACTACTGTAGATTTTGCTGTCTAAGAAAAAGTTGAACACATGTTATATAGTTCAAAAGCAAGACTGCAATCCTTGAGCTTGAGTGAGATGAACATCATCCACTTCATTTCCTAATTTTTAATGGCTCAGTTCATACCCAGGTTGTGGTGGAAAGTCTTCCATTTAGGTAATTTTAATACTCCCAACATTCACACAGATAGGTCTTTTTCCTCCAGTTGTCATCATTGCATGCATTAGACAGAGAGAAATGTGAGTCCTGCTAGGGAAGCCTTGCATCCGCCCTGGAGACTTGGTCCTATGAAATGAAAATGTGAGATGGAGGCCTGTGAGCAGAGTTCTGGTTTTGAGGTTAGTTTTTGAGTAGATGTGAATAGGTCCTTACCTGCGAGGAAAACATTTTTTTTAAAGTCCAGAACCTTTCTGCCTCTACTTACATTTTCTAGAGAAAATATGTTTTGCTGGCAAATAATCGAGTCAGCTGTTCTCATAAAAAACCTTTGTTCTCTCTCAGAAAACAAACAAGAGTAAAGCCAGGCATAGTAGCTCATCCTTTAATCCCAGCACTCAGGAAGCAGAAGTGGACAAATTTATATGAGTTCAAGGCCAATCTGGTCTACATAATAAGTTCCAGGACAGCCAGGACTACATAATAAGACCCCCTGTCTCCAAAAAAGAAAAGAAAAAGACAAAAACCTGTTCCCTCTTCTTAGGACCAGGAGCTGGGCTGGGCAGTAGTGGTGTACGCCTTTAGTCCCAGCACTTGGGAGGCAGAGGTAAGCGAATCTGTGAATTTAAGGATAGCCAGGGCTTCATAGAGGGAATAAAGTAAGTAAGTAGTAGTTCAAAGTATAGGAAAATGGTAATAGGATCTTAGATTCACAGCACTTCCCTACCCCAGCCCTGTCTGTGTAGCCGTCCTGGAACTCATTTTGTAAACCAAGCTGGCCTCAAACTCAAAATCAGCCTGGCCCTGTCTCTGCCTCTTGACCGTTGGGACTAAAGTGGATATACTTTTCTTTTAAGACTTTTTATTTTATTTTTAATTTTGTGTGTTTGAGTCTGAATGTAAGTATGTTCAACCACAAAAGGATATCAGATTTTGTGGAGCTGGAGTTAGAGGCCATTGTGAGCTGCCCTGTATGGATGCTTAGAACCAAACTCAGAAGCTCTAGAAAGCAGTATGCAGACTTAAGCACTTAGTCATCTCCCTAGCCCCCTGCTTGGTCTCTCTTGTTCCACCTTCCCCCATTCAAAGTATTCATGTATGTCTGTATTTGTTTGCGTATATATGATTTGTGTTTCTGAGTCTGTTGTAAATAAGATTGGTGTTGGACTATATAATGTTATTTTTAGCCCTATAATTGTTTCAGTGGTATTATCTAACCTGCTGTCACAATCAACGAAACACAGACACCTGTTAGATTTTTAAATTGCCTTATTTGTCTTGGGCTGGGCAGATACTTAACTTACACTGTCTCAATAGCCCCACCATCTCCCAGCCCCCACCCGATGCCATCTGCCTTAACCATTCCTATCTGGGCTATCTTCCATCCATAATCTCATAAATAGTTTTTAATCTTGGTGTTTTCTCCATCTGCACTATCCTCAGAGTCCTTCCTCCAAGGCCAGATGGTTTTTTCTCCATGCTAACCCATCGTTGTGTCTTTCTTCCTCCTCTCTTCCGTTCTTCTGATTCTCTTGAACCCATAGCCAGGAAACCTTAACCCCTCCTGCCCCACTCTGCCCTGCCCAGGTTGTAGTCCTTTAATCAACCAATCAGGCAGGTCTACACAACAAGGATGGGTTTATCCAGGCAGTCACCAGATCTTGAGGGCCAGTAATTAGCATCAAAATAGAAGCATCAGAACAACCCCCAACATAAGTCCTACCATGCACATACCCCATTGTGTATGTAGGTGCCCCAGGAGCCAGACATGCTGGTCTACACCTTTAATCCTAGCACTAGGGAAGCAGAGGCAGATGGATGGATCTCTGTGAGTTTCAGGATAGTCAGGGCTATGAAGAGAGGCCCTGTCTTTAAAAAAAAAGTCAGTGGCCATCCTTCAGGAGTTGGTTCTCCTTCCACCGTGGATCCTGGGAACTAAATTCAAGTTGTTTTACCTGCTGAGCCATCATATGGGTGACATGTATTTTTCAGTTTTGTAAATTCAAGGATGCCCCTTTTCATTTTGTTTTTATTATGTTATTTAATTTTGTGCATGGGAATATGTGTTCCACAGTGCCATATGGAAGCAAGAAAGCAATTTGTAGGAGTCCATTCTCTCTTCTCCAGCATGTGAGTTCCAGGGCTTGAATTCAGGTAGTCAGGCTTGACAGCAGACATCTTGAACCATGAGCCAGCCTGGACTTTTGTACCCTCCCTCTTTAATAGCTTTAGATTTTGTTGTTACTGTTGTGACTGTTGTGTGTGCATCACATGTGTACCCAGTTCCTGCAGAGATCAGAAGAGGCCATCAAACCCCTAAAACTGGGCTGAAAGATACACTGTCCTCTGCAGAAACAAGAAGAGCACTTAACACTGAGCCTTCTCTCCAGCCTGGTTAACCTTTTTTTTTTTTTGTAGCATAAAACTCTATGTAATAATAAAGAAGAGCAAATACCAGCTACTTTATGGTTATAGCTTTAATAATCAAAAACTTCTTAGTGTTTAATTTCATAGTGGTGTGTAGATTTCATTAGTAATTTTGCTTTGTCATAAATTGAAAATATATTTTGTGTATTAATATTTGCTCTTTTGTATGGACTGCCTATCAGAATAGTTGTTGAAATTGCTTTTTATTTCAGGAAAATACCTCAGACAGAAGAGAATTGACTTCCAGCTTCCCTATGACATCCTCTGGCAATGGAAACACAATCAGGTACAATGGGCCTTCTTTTCCAGGTTTTCTTTTATTAAGTGTTAAGTATTAGGGAATAGGGGCTAGAGAGAAAGCTCAGAGGTTAAGAGCACTGGGCTCCTCTTCCAGAGGTCCTGAGTTCAATTCCTAGCAACTATAAGGTGGCTCACAACTATCTGTAATGAGATCTTGGGTGCCTGCACTGCAGGCAAACCATTGTATATATAACAAATAAGGCTTTAAAAAAAAAAAAGAATTAGGGTACGGGACTAGGGATTGTAAGTTTATCTCCTCTGGTTCCTTCTCATGTTATCTTAGGTGTATTGAGAACTGTCCTTGTAAAGGTTAGAGACTAAGAAAAATGATTTTGCATACATATTTATTGTACAAAGCCATTACTTACACTTAAGAATTACAGTAAGTTTCTGCTTCAGTGGACATCCTTCTGTGTTTTTTGTTTTGGTATCAAAGACTTTGTGCTGTAAGAATTCTATTTCATGCATATCTTGGGAGAATGTAACTGTACTGCTAACAACACTTAAAAAAAAATGCAAAACCCTCAGTTATAAGGTTCCAGGCCCTATCTGTAAAACAACCATGGGGAGACAGAAGTAGTCATACTGGTAAAATAAACAGCAGGTTTTTCTGAGTTTAGTTAAAATTGTTAACTTCAGTTGTTAACTTCAGTGGGTGTGATGATCTTTCATCCCAGTAGTAAGGGGGCAGAAGCAGGTGGATTTCTGTGAGTTCCAGGCTAGCCAGAGCTGAGTAGTAAAACATTGTCTCCAACAAAAGTTATCTTTGGAAGGCCAAAACCAGTTCAGTGTCCTATGCCTCTTCTTCTCTGATGGTCTCTATTGAATCCCTAAAGATAATACGTTGGATATTTGTGTCTGTATTTATCAGCTTTGGTTGGAGGGGTTGCTTTTGATTTGTTTTTGAAAGTTTTTTTTTCTTTCTTTCTTTCTCATTTTTGATTATGGAGAAGGGGCTTTCAGCATAGACTTAAAAAATGTGATGACATAAATTCTGAGTCATTACTAAATGATGAAGTTTAGTTCAAATTGCCTTTCATTTTGTTTTGTTTTTTTGCAGCACATCTTTATTCAGACATAAGAGTTCTTCCACGCTGATGACAGTGTCTCATGCCTATAATCCCAGCACTCAGGGAGCCAGAGGCAGGGGGTTCTCTCTGAGTTTGAGGCAGGCCTGGTCTGCAAATGGAGTCCAGTACAGCCAAGGCTACACAGAGAAACCCTGTCTCGAAAGGGGCTGGGGCAAGCACCAGTGCTCTTCCTCAATGTTTCATACCCAGGCTGTCCTTGAACTTGCTGTGTAGCTAAATGTGACTATCACCTCTGATTCTCAAGTTTTCGTGTCTGTAGAGCTACAATTACAGGAAAGCACCACCAACACATTCTGCTTGTTGATTAGCCACAGTAATGAAAATCTTAATGTTGCTTTCCTAAGATTCCTCACCAGTGAGTGTGATGCGGAAAGGCCAGCTAGTCTCTATTTTCACATAGTTGCACTATGAACAAGCCTTAACACATGTTTAGGGTTTATAGAGCTTGTACTTTTATGGAGGGGTTCATGCTAAGGCTTCAACATGTGTTGTACCACTGACCTTTACTCTCAGCCTCTTTCCTTTCTTTTGATAGGAGCAAATACAATCTTAAGTTATTTAAGGGAATGATAGCTTTGGTCTTAAAAGTACTTTTTCTCTATAGTTAGCAACATGCTAAAAAAAAAAAAAGTACTGTAACTCAGATGTTACTAAACATGCCTATAAGGAAGGGATGTAGGAGAAGAGAGAACAGACTCACATAGAAAATTGCAGGCCATCCAAGTCTGCATAGATACTGTCTAAAATAAAAATTAGATTTAGTGCTTCTCGGTCATTCTTTATGTCTAGGGAGGAAATAAAAAAGATCACTTTATATTTTCCTTAATCATGTCTAGTTTAGAAAGCTCAAAAGTTAGCTGGACATGGTGGTGCACACCGTTAATCCCAGTATTCAGGGAGGCAGAGGCAGACTGATCGCTGTAAATTCAAGGCCAGCCTGGTCTACAAAGCAAGTCCAGGGCAGTCAAGGCTACACAAAGAAACCCTGTGGGGGGCGGGAGGGGGACTCAAAAGTGTTTACTGTGTAGCATAAGCTTGTGGCAATCCTCCTGCCTCTTCTTCCCAAGTGTTACAGAGGTGACACTTTGCCAGGTTTCCTACAAATATTTTTGAATGAAACACATTTCCTGTATTTTTAGGGATAGATGCCACACTGCCATTTGAAGTGAAATGCTGTATCTTTTTTTTTCCTTCTAGCTATACAAAAAGCCAGATGTCCCCTTGTATAAAAAAATCCGTTCAAGTGAGTAACTTAGAAGACTTTTTTTTCTGCCTTCAAAACATCAATCTTCCTCCTGTCTTGTGACTTGAAAGATAATGTTCAAAAACTCTTATTTGCTATCTTCTCAAGATGTCTACGTTGATGTAAAACCTCTTTCTGGTTATGAGGCAACCACCTGTAATTGTAAGAAGCCAGACGATGACAGCAGGAAGGGCTGTGGGGATGACTGCCTCAATAGGTACGGTAACTGATTTCCCTGCAGTTCTAAGGGCTGTGTTTGTGTGTGTGTAAAACACTACATTCCTTTCTTCTCTACATGTTGTATACTGATACTAATGGATGGAATAGAGTGGCAGAAAGAGTCTTTATTACCTAAATTCAATTTTTTTTTAAATACCCATGAGACATAGGGGTGGTTAATTTCTCTGATATAAATGCCAACTTCTCTGGGAAGAGGGTCTGAGGCTAATATGAAATGATATAATTTATTAATAAGCAAAGTGTGTGTTTATTTTTGTGTTTTCCTTTTTTGTTGTTTTGAGACAGGGTTTCTCTGTGTACCCCTGGCTGTCGTGGAACTCCTGGAACTGGCTTTGTAAACCAGTCTGGCCTTGAACTCAGAGATATTTCCTTGCCTCTGCCTCCCTAGTGCTGGGATAAAAGGCACTACCAGCACCGCCACCTGGCTAATAAGCGAAGTGTGAAGTGCCTTCCTATCTTTCAGCATATGGTAGGCCGTAATAAAGGGCAATACAAAGGAAAGGCATAATTTTCAAGGAAAAGTACACTAATAAACTATTAGCATGTATAAGCATGCATATGAGCAATGGACACTAATGCCAATGAGATGGTGGTATCATTTGGAGATGCTATTTTTAATTCACAGAAAGTCAACAGAAACCTTCATTGTAATATTTTGTGTTTTTGTTGACTTTCTGTGCATTAAAAATATTCTTTTGAATTACATTTTCTGTGTGTGTGTGCACGTGTATGTATGAACTGAACAGGCCAGAAAAGGTTTTCAGTCCCCTAGAGCTTGGAATTACAGGTGATGTGAGCCAACTTATGTAGGTTATGGAAACCAAACTCAGGCCCTTTGAAAGAGCTCTAAGTGGTCTTAACTGAACCATCTCCCCAGCCCCACCTAAGTGTGCTTCTAAGCCATATATGAAAATGCTCTTTAAATTTGGGGGTTAAAAGATGGCTCAGTTATTAAAGTGTGTATTGTACAAGCATGGGAACCTGAGTTCAAATCCTAGTACCCGCGTGTCTTAGATTTCATTGCTGTAAGGAGACACAGTGACCAAAGCAGCTCTTATAAAGGCAAATATTTAATTGGGGCTGGCTTATAGGTTCAGAGATTTAGTCCATTATCATCATGGCAGGAAAAATGTCAGCATCCAGGCAGACATGGTGTTGGAGATGGAGCTGAGAGTTCTACATCTTGATTTGCAGGCATCAGAAAGGAAATGATTTCCACATTTACCTGGTGTGGTTGGAGCTTGAGCATATTATATAAGACCTCAAAGTCTGTCCACACAGTGACACACTTCCTCCAACAAAGCCACACCTACTCAAATAAGGCCACACTTCCTAAAAGCACCATTCCCTATGGGCTAGGCATTCAAACACATAGGTCTTTGGGGGCCAAACCTACTCAAACCACCATACCACATAAATTCCTATGTCTTGTGTCTGTAATCCTAGCAGGGAAGGGGAATCTGGTCAGATTCCCAGAGATTATTGGCTAGCGAAATCTAGCCAGTCTAGCTCTTTGGTTTCAATAAGAGATCCTGTCTCAAAAAATAAATTGGAGAGCAGAAATTTTGTATGGGTGTTGTGATGCGTGTCCATAGTTTTGACAGTTAGGAAGGCAGAAACAGGAGGATCTCAAATTCATAGCCAGCCTGGGCTACAAAGTGTAGACTCCTGCCACTCTGCATCATCTTCTAATACCCAGTCCACCATATTCCCAAAAATTAGAAAATAGAATTCTTACAGCATGAAATCTTTGCTACAACACAGAATAAGAACAGAAGGTTGCCTAGTGAAGCAGGAACTTAATGTAATTCTGAAGTATGAGTAAAGGCTTTGCACATTAAATATGTAAGCAAATTCATTTTACAGGCATGGTAACACATGCCTGTAATCCCAGCACTCAGGAGGCAGAAGCAGAATGATCTCTTGATTTCGAGGGCAGCCTGGTCTACCGAGTGAGTTCCAGGACAGCTAGAGCTACACAGAGAAACTCTGTCTTGAAAAATAAACCAAAAGAGAGAGAGAGTTCCAGATGGTGGTGGTGCACGGCTTTACTCCTTAGCACTGGGGAGGCAGAGGCAGGCAGATTTCCGAGTTCAAGGCCAGCCAGGTCTACAGAGAGAGTTCCAGTACAACCAGGGCTACACAGAGAAATCCTTTCTTGGAAAACCAAAAAAGGAAAGGAAGAAAGGGAGGAAGAGAAAGAAAGATAGCAACAGGAAGACTAGCGTGTCTATAACCATATCGCTCTAAAGGTACCTAATCTTTTCAGAAAAAAATAGAGGATTGCAAGTTTTATATGGCAGTAAGGCATGGTCTGTAATCTAACTCTAAAACTATGAAAGTTAACTCTTGAATTAAATCATTTTATTTTGGATATTCAGCTACTCTTGTTGAAATTGTTTCATGAAATAATTTTTTTCAAGATAGGGATTCTCTGTGTAGTCTTTGCTGTCCTGGACTCGCATGTAGACCATGTTGGCCTCAAACTCACAGAGATCTGTCTGCCTCTGCTTCCCCAAGTTCCCTGATTATAGGCGTGCCCACTGAGCCTGGCTTCATGGATTAAATTTTAAAATAATTTGAAGATATAAAATGGATACAGTAGCAGCTAGGTGATGGTGAATGCCTTTTATCCCAGCACTTGGGAGGCAGAGGCAGGCAGATCTCATGACTTCGCGAGGCCAGCCTGTTCTACAGACTGAATCCAAGACAGCCAAGGCTACACAGAGAAACCCTCCCTGTCTTGAAAAAAACAAAACTGAACTAAATGGATACAAGAAAAGGTATTGTGTAAATTGACTACAATCATTACTTTCTAGAATGATCTTTGCTGAGTGCTCCCCTCACACTTGTCCCTGTGGTGAGCAGTGCTGTAACCAGAGGATACAGAGGCATGAGTGGGTGCAGTGTCTGGAGCGATTTCGAGCTGAGGAGAAAGGGTGGGGAATCAGAACCAAAGAACCCCTCAAAGCTGGCCAGTTCATCATTGAATACCTAGGGGAAGTTGTCAGCGAGCAAGAGTTCAGGTAAATAATGATGAATCTGCAAGGTGAGGATAGAGAATTAAAGATGTGAACTTTATTCTCTCTCTCTCTCTCTCTCTCTTTCCTTCTTCTTTCTTCCTTCTTCATCATCATACAAGGTTTCTCTGTGTAGCCTTGGCTGTCCTGGACTTGCTTTGTAGACCAGGCTGTCCTTGAACTCAGAGATCTGCCTGCCTTTGCCTTCCTGAGTGCTTGGATTACAGGTGTGCACCACTGCACCCAGCTGAACTGTAGTCTTTTAATTACTCATTAGTCATTTGGTATTGATGGTGAAAGTAGCTGCCTTCCAATTTAATCAGTAATTGGCTTTTGATTATTTCTGTCTTCTCTAGGAACAGGATGATTGAACAGTATCATAATCACAGTGACCACTACTGTTTAAACCTGGATAGTGGAATGGTGATTGACAGTTATCGAATGGGAAATGAGGCCAGATTCATCAACCACAGCTGTGACCCAAATTGTGAAATGCAGAAATGGTAAGAAAGCTTGAGGTGAATCAAAAGATGTGTGTAGATGTGAAGGTACTAAGGTACCAGATACTGCTCTTCCCACTGTCACAGAGTTCACACAAAGCATCTTGGGAAGTTCCATTATACCAAATCCTTGCTGCTCATTTAGGTTGTCATCGCTACTCTTACCGCAACAGTGTGGCAACCATGGTAATGCTGATGTTAGTACTTACTGAATATTGGGCACTAGGTGACTGCTTTACTAATATGTCACTCTGTTACATGCCAAACTTACTACTTGTCCATTTTGTCAGAAGAGACAAAATGTGAAATGTGAGATTTTTTTTCTCTTAAATGGTCAAATCTAATTGAGAAGGAAAAGAATTTTATCAAAGAATCATTGAAGGGCTGGAAAGATGGTTAATAGTTAAGAGCACATACTATGCTTCCGAAGGACTAAGTTTGATTCCTAGCACCTGTAATTCCAGCTCTAGAGAGATGCAACGCCTCTGGCCTCCGCTAGCACCTGCCCTCATCGGCATTTACTACATATACACACATGTGTTACATACATAATTTTTAATAGTAAAAAGAAACATGAGCTGTACCTGCAGTCCCATTTTCAGAAAGCCAGTGCATGGTTTAGGGTGTACACTGCTCTTACAGACCTGAGTTTGGTTTTCAGCACTCATATGGTGGCTCACAGCTGCCTCCAGCTCCAGAGGATCTGATTCCTCTCACCCTTCCTAACAAGCTAAATTCAGTTCCCAGAACACAGATGCTGAGAAAGGAGATCCAAGTCCCACAAGGTTTCCTCTGACCTCCACACACTGTGGCATATGCACATACATATGCAATAAGAAGGAATAATATGAAGATAGTTATGAACAGTTTCATTTTTTCATTAATTTTATTAAATAGTAATTCACACACAAATACATAGGTTTTCAGTATGTACTAATTTTTACCAATATATTCATCTTCAAAATCCATACCCCTGTGAAAGTAAAACACAGTAAACAAAGACAGGATGGAATGCCATGCTGGAACACTTCCCTAGCAAGCACAGAACCTGAACTTCCTGCCTAACTGTGCAAACTGAAAATAAGGCAGGTCATGGAGGTAAACAGCCTTAACCAGCATGGTCTCAGAGTGAGAGCCAGGCCAGCCAGAGCTACAGAGCATGCCTTTATCTCAAAACAAACAAAAACAGGCTCTCAAGTATAGGCAGACCATGCTGTTCTCAGATGTAAAGCAATGCTCCTGCCTCTGCCTACCAAACCTTAGGATTGCAAATATGAGTTACAACACCCAGCTTCCTTTTCTCCTCCCGCAGTCAGTTTCCCCATCTTCCAAAGTAAATCTCGATCTAGTTTCTATGAAAATCTGTTACACGGTACTGGGAGAGCAAAGAAGACAACAATTTCTTTTTTGTTTGTGTGTGTGTGTGTGTGTGTGTGTGTGTGTGTGTGTGTGTGTGTGTGTGTGTTGATTTTAGGTTTCTCTGCATAGCCCAGGGCTGTCCTGGGCACACACTGTTGACCAGGCTGGCCTGGAACTCACAGAGATCTGCCAGCTTCTGCCTCCCAAGTGCTGGGATTAAAGGCATGTACCAGTACCAACCAGCTATAAAATCAGTTTTGTTTTGTTTTGTTCATCTGTTGTCATAAGTTAAAAAAAAATTTTTTTTTGAGTCAGGGTTTCTCTGTAGCCTTGGCTGTCCTGGAACTTGCTCTATAGACATCAAACTCACAGAGATTCAGCTACCTCTGCCTCCCAAGTGCTGGGATTACAGGCATGGGCCACCATACCCAGCTTCCTAAATTAATTTATAGAGGAAAAGAGTGAATTATTTCAAAAACACATTTCCTAAAACTGACATAACTTAAGCTGGGCAGTGGTTGCCCACACCTTTAATTCTACCACTCAAGAGGCAGAGGCAGGGTATATCTGAGTTGAAGGCCAGCCTGATCTATAGAGTGAGTTCCAAGATGGCCAAGTCTACATAGAGAAACCCTGTCTCAAAAAGTTCCCCCTTCCCCTCCCCAAAAAAAACCCTAGAAACTCTAAATATATACCCCAAGAAATTGAGTCTAGAATTAAAATCATGTATTCACTAATAACACTTAGACATACTTTTTGTTTGGGGGTTTTTTTGTTTGTTTTATTTTGTTTACTTGTTTGCTTTTGAGATAGGATTCCCTATAGCCGAGGCTGGCTGATGATGATGATTACACTTACGCAAGTAATTATTTGTTACTCGTGTACATGCATGTATACTGATGACACAGAGCGCATGTGGTTGTCAAAGTGGCACAACTTTGTAGACATTACTTCTCTCCACCCTATGAGTTGTAGGGACTAAACTCAAGTCAGGAGGCTTGGTAGCAGTTACCTCTACCCACTGAGCAATCTTGCCATTCTGACCTTCAGCTTCTGATCTTCCTGTGTATAATTCCATACCAGACTGGATATAGGAGACCATGTCTCAAAAGGGGGACTGAGGGAACTATTCTTAAAATCTAGGGCTGTCATCATGGTGAGATGTTTTATTGGGTAATGACACTTGATGCCTAACTTTAAGACTTGCATTCAATCCCTAGTACCCTGAAGTTGTCCTCTGAGCTCTGTCATGTGCCCTGCCTCACACAGACTCACATCAATTAAGTGTAATAAAAACTGGAAATAAATAAAAATTTTAAAGCTAGCCATTGTCCACCACTTTAGTTCCCTGTTGTACTGAAGGCCCTAACTAAATGATGCAGTGAGAAAAGGAATAAATAAAACAGAATTAACAGAACTGTGAGCTCAGCAGTTTGCATGGAGGCACACCTGGTATTCTTAGGAAAGCACTGCCTTAGAGCACATCAACACAGTAGGTTAGAAGTAAACAATGCCTGATACATAGCTCAGTCGGTGTAGTCCTTGCCAACAATTGTGGTAGAATCCTACAATTCAGTCCTCAGGATGTAGAGAAAAGAGGATTAAAAGTTCAAAGACATCCTCCACTCCTGAGGGCACCTAGAGCTACACAGGACCCTGTCTTAAAAGAAGTTCTCACTGTCATTAGAAACGAATGATATACAGCTGAACACAGGTTGCGGCACACACCTTTAATCCTAGCATTTGAGAAGCAGAGGCAAGAGGTCTTAGTTTAAAGCCATCCTGATCTACATAAAGAATTATAGGCTAGTCATGACTACAGAGTAAAACCCAGTCTTAAAAAAATAAAAAGTCAAAGTAAAATACAATACTATTTATGATAACTTTGAGACTCAGTCTCAAAAATGAAAAAACAAAAGTGAAATACAATACTGTTTATAATAACTTCATTAAAGACTAGTATCTTAAGGGCTAGAAAGTTGAATTGGCAGTTGTTACAAGCACTGGCTGTTCTTCCAGAGGACCCCGGTTCAATTCCCAGCACCCAGGTGACGGCTCACAATGGTCTGTGACTCTAGTCCCAGAGAATCCAACACATTTTTCTGAGCACCAGGCACCCATATGGTGCACATATATACATGTAGTCAAAGCACTTATACATTTAAAGTACTGGAAAAATAAAAATCTTATTGTTAAAAAAACAAACACTAATACCTAAAAAGAAAGTTAAAGAAAAACCTTCAAGGTGAAATTCACCAAACATAAGTTTATGAACAGACAGGTCATATTCAGGACTGGGTGTCAATTTTCAGACATATTCCTCCACTGCTCTGGAGGTAGAAACAGGAAATTTATATTTTGAGGCTAGCTTGAGTTATATAGTGAGACACTGTCTCAAAAGGGCTGGGGCGAAGTGGCTAAGGTTACAGTATATAGTCCTCAGGCATGAGAACCTGTTGCCACATCTCCAGCACCCATATCAAAATCTGGGCATGGTTTGTAACCCTTGCAGCAGGGAAATGGAGGCAGGTTGGACCCCAGAAGCTGTTGGCCAGACTGTCTAGGCAGTCAGTGAGAAACTATACATTCCAGGAGGGAAGGAGGAAAGAACAGGGGCCCACAAGCAGTGGACCCCAGTATGCTCTTATACAGATGTGCATATATATATACATGTGTGTGTATATATATGGTGAGATGCAGTGGTGAGATGGCTCAGTAGGAAAAGGTATTTGCTATCAGGCCAAATACCTGAGTTTGGTTTCTCCTACATGTAAAAGTTAGAGCCAGCTCCTGAAAGTTGTCCTCTGACCTTTGTCCACACACATAAAATACTGTTTAAAAACTAATACTATGCAGTTCAACAGCACACACACTAAAATTGGAATGATGTAAGATAAGTGTGGCCTCTGTATAAAGGAAGCTCATTTATTAGTCCGTACTTTTTAAAAATTATAATAGGGCCACGCAGTAGTGGGACATACCTTTAATCCCAGACGAGGCAGGTGGATCTCTGTGATTTTTAGGCCAGGACAGTCCAGGATAGCCATGGCTACACAGAGAAGAAACCCTGTCTTGAAAAACCAAAGGGGGGAAAAAACTGATAATAGGGGCTGGGGAGATAGTTCAGTGGTTAAGAATAGGTACATTTCTTTGCAGAGGACTTGAATTCAGTACCCATACAATGTAACTCACAACTTCTGTAACTCCAACTCTGTGGAGCCTTTCCTGTTCAGGACTTACTTTGTAGACCAGGCTGGCTTCAAACTCATTTATCCACCTGTCTCTGCCTCCCCAAGAGCTAGGATTACAGGCGTGTGCCACTGTGCACAGCTGATAAATAAAATTTTTAAAGGGCTAGTGTGGTAGTACACATTTCTAATCTGAGCATTTAGGAAGTTAAGGCAGGAGAATAGCAAATTGCAGGCCAGCCAGGGAGCTACATAGTGAGACTTCCTCCCAAAACAAAACAAAACTGCTGGATATAGTGTCATGCACTTTTAATCAGGTAGAAGCAGGTGGATCTATACAGTAAGTTCCGGAACATGGAGGACCATGCACAGAAACCCTGCCCTACCCATCCCACCTCTGAGTTTGAGGCCAGCTCTAGCTACATAGTGAGGTCTGGGCTCAAACAACCCCTTCTTTCCCCCCGC
Organism: Pachyuromys duprasi; assembly: GCA_028658305.1. Taxonomy (NCBI): domain Eukaryota; kingdom Metazoa; phylum Chordata; class Mammalia; order Rodentia; family Muridae; genus Pachyuromys; species Pachyuromys duprasi. The sequence goes on from CM053764.1 coordinate 31,109,350, forward strand.
CCCCCAAATGCAGGGCCTGCAGAGATGGCTTAACCATTAAAAGTACTTGCTGCTGTTGAAGGGAACTGAGTTCAGTTTCTAGCACCCATGGAGGGCAGCTTAGAACTAATGTTGTCATGCACCTTTCCCACAGAGATGCACACATACACATAAAATTAAAAATTTTTAAGGACTGGAGAGATGGCACAGTGGCAAAGAGCACTTGCTCCTCTTTCAGAGGGCCTGAGTTCAATTCCTAGCACTCACATGCTAGCTCACAACCCTGACTCCAGCTCCATGGGATCCAGTGTCTACTTCTGACCTCCACAGACACCAGGTGTGTGCAGCATGCACAGGGAAAACATCAGTACACATAACATAAAAATAAATCTTTGTTTTGGTTTGGCTTGGGTTTTTTTTAGGAGATGGGGGGTGTTTTGGTTTGGTTTGGTTTTTTTGTGACAGGGTTTCTCTGTGTAGCCCTGCCTGTCCTGGAGTTGATTTGTAGACCAGGCTGGCCTCGAACTCACAGCGATCCACTTGCCTCTGTCTCCCTGAGTGCTAGAACTACAGGTCCACTGCACCTGGCTAATAAATCTTTTTTTTTTTAAGGTGTAGAGTAATAAATCTCTTTTTTTTTTTTTTAAGGTGTAGAGTATTTTCTATGATTCCATTTGTTTGAAATCCAAAGTCGCCACAACTAATACACAGTGATAGGGGTGAGAAAAATGTTGAATGTTTGTGGCATGGGTACTGCTTTGAGAGTTTTCTAAGAGATTACAGGTATATAGATTACTAAAAAAGCAAGGTGTATATATATTTGTGTATGTATGTGTGTATACGTACTCCAGATTGGTGGCACAGGGAAGGATTTGTTTGGATTTTTGTTTGTTTGTTTATTTTAGTTTTGAATAGTGTAGAATTGTTTTGCTTCCTAGGGATTGAACCTAGAGCATCAGCTGTACTAAGCAGTTCTCTTTTGGTTTTTTAGGCAGGGTCTCATGTAGTCCAGACTGACCTCAAACTTTCTATGTAACCAGGGCTGGCCTTGTATTCCTGATCATCATACTTCACTGCAGAAGGATACAGTTACAAGCAAAGTGCTACCACTGTTTGGTGTTGTGATGGCACTCATTTGAGTGTTTTGTTTTTGTTTTGTTTTGTTTTGTTTTTAATTGTTGTTGATTGAGATGGAGTATCACTATATAGTCCCCAGCTGGCCTGAACTCTCCATGTTAAAGATGGCACTCACCTTTTATTCTAACAGGCAGATATCTGTGAGTATAAGGCAGCCTGGTCTACTTACAGAGTTCAGGGAAGCTAGGGCTTACAAAAAGATGCTGCCAGAGCTGGGAGCGTGGGGTTACATGGGAGGACAGCGATGCTCTCTGGAAGACCAAACACAGTGGTGCATGTTTGTAATCCCACCACTGGGGACTTTGAAGCAGGAGGATGGATCAGCATGAATTTAAGGCTATGTTTAAAAAACAAAACAAAAACGACAACAACAACAAAACAAGGGGGACCAAAAGAGTAGCTGACTACCACGTACAAAGGCCTGGCTGTGTTCAGTCACCAACATCTCATAAATCCTATGTGGTAACACGGACCTGTCATTTTAACACCAGGAGAGGTGAAGGCAGGAGGATCAGAAGTTCAAGATCATCCTTAGCTACCTAGTGAGTTTAAGGTCAACATAAGCTGCTACATGAGACCATGCCAAATAATAGTAAGAAGCTGGGTTTGATGGTATACATCTTTAAGCTAGGCCCTGGAGGCAGAGACTGATAAATTTCTTTGAGTTCCAAGCCATCCTTGTCTACAGAACAAGTTCCAGACCAGCCAGGGCTACACAGTGATACTTATCCTCTTTTTTTTTTTTCTTTTTTCTTGGTGGGTAGGATGGGTGGGTCAGGGTTTCTGTATATGGTCCTCAATGTTCCGGAACTTACTGTGTAGACCAAGTTGGTCTACAATGCACAGAGATCTGTCTGCCTCTGCTCCTGAGTATTAGGATTAAAGGCATGGTGTTTGGCGACTCTTTTAAAAATGAAGGAATAAAAGTTTAAAACAAGGCTAGAGTGCCATGGTGGGGTGCTTGCACAGTGTGCTTATGGTAAGAACCATGTGACGAGACGTCGCAACCTTTAATGTTGTTAATTCTCTAAATAGGTCTGTTAATGGAGTGTACCGCATCGGGCTGTACGCACTTAAGGACATGCCAGCTGGGACCGAACTCACCTATGACTACAACTTTCACTCCTTCAATGTCGAAAAACAGGTAGGAGTTTAAGTTCAAGAAGGAGCCATTGAAAATCAGTCACACTGAGGAAGACTGCTTTTCACTCATTAATACGTGGGTCTCACTGTCTCAGGAATCTGAAACCACAGTGCCCTGTTCTTGTTCTTCAGTCATGTCTTTTTAGTGTCATTTTACTTAAGTTTAGTCTTCTCTTTCTTTCTCTCCCTTCAATTGATTATTTGCATCTTTACATTTAAATTTCTTGACGTGTGCTTACCTTTGGGTATTTAAGTGCTCAGCTACACTCTTTGAACTTGTAATGAGAATGTACAGGGTTAAAAAAAATATTCTCTTTCCTTATAGCAACTTTGTAAATGTGGTTTTGAGAAATGTCGAGGAATCATTGGAGGCAAAAGTCAACGAATGAATGGACTCACCAGCCATAAAAGCAGTCAGATTGTGAGCACACATAAAAAGTCTGGACGGTCAAAAGAGAAGAGAAAGTCTAAGCACAAGTTGAAGAAAAGGGTAAATCATGATCTTTCATGTGTTTCCCTAAAAGCTGTTTCAAGTCCCCTTCAGGCACTTACTGGAGCAAGGGTCACACAAGGTTGTGTCTTAATCTTAGCTTTAAAATTTCAGAGGTGATATCTGATGGATTTTTTTTTTCTCCTTGTGCTCTCACCCACATGAATTTTTAGAGAGGCCATCCCTCTGAAGAACCCAGTGAAAATATCAATACCCCAACAAGACTGACTCCACAGTTACAGATGAAACCAATGTCCAACAGAGAGAGGTAAAAAAGTTTTTTTTTTTAATTACTGAGTTCTTTTTAAATTATGTGATTTGCTTGTGAACTTAAATTATTGCTGAACTTCATGACGTTGATCTGTTGTTGTTTTTTACATAAAGTCTTAATCCAACTGTAGCAAAAGTATGTGTGCTTTTGATTTTGGTTCTTTTGTTTTAGTTTTTTTTTTTCAAGACAGTGTTTCTCTGCGTAGCCTGTACTCACTTTATAGACCAGGCTGGCCTCAAACTCACAAGAGAACTACCTGCCTTTGCCTCCAAGGTATGTGCCACTACACCCAACTGTATGTGAGACTTGGGGCTAGAGAGACTTAGTGGTTAAGAGCACTTGGAACTCTTTCAAGGGACCCACATGGCAACTCACAGCTATCTATAACTCTAGTCCCAGGGGATCTGATAACCTCTTCTGGCCCCTACTAGTACTAGTAAAGCATGTGCAACAGAGGCAAAACACATAAAGGAGAATAAACTTTTTTTTCCCCCCTAGACAGGGTTTCTCTGTGTAGTCTTAGCTGTCCTGGACTCTCTTTGTAGACCATTCTAGTCTCAAACTCACAGCAATCCTCCTGCCTCTGCCTCCCAGAGTGCTGGGATTAAAGGCATGTGCAGCCACATCCATGATAAAAAAAATTTTTTTAAAGGTGTGTTTTTTGTTTTGTTTTGTTTGTTTGTAATTTGTAATTTGGTAGTTACAATTGTCTCTTTAACTCCAGCTCCACAGAACCTGACAGCCTTTTCTGGTCACCATATTTACATGGAATACTCACATACTCATAAACATACATAAAAAATTTTAAATAAATAAAAGGCTTGAGCCAGTTGTGGCTGTTCACCTTTAGTGCCAGCACTCAGGAGACAGAGGCAGGCAGATCTCTGAGTTCAAGGCCAGCCAGAAATACATTTTGTTTTGTTTTTTCAGGACAGAGTTTCTCTGTGTAGCCCTGGCTACCCTAGAACTCACTCAGTAGACCAGGCTGGCCTAGAACTCTTGAGATCCGCCTGCCTCTACCTCGCAAGTGCTAGTATTAAAGACATTTGCCACCACGCCTAACCCCTAAGAACTACATTGTTAAGATCCCTGTCTTCAAAAGAAAAGCTAAGCTAAGCTTGAGACTGGAAAGATGGCTTAGCAGTTAAAAGAACTTATTCTGATAAGAACTATCCCTATCATCAGGAAACGAGAGCTAATCAAACATCTTAGTGGTTTAAAATAATTTGATCTTTGGGGCTCATATCTTATGAGGAGAGAACACAGTCCCAAAAGTTATCCTCTTACCTGCACATGTATGTACTAGCCCCCCACGGCCATACCCAAACTTGATGATAATAATAAATAAGAGTTTTTTGTTTTTGTTTTTTAAATTAGGCAAAGTCTGAGATGTGGTTCAGTTGGTAGAATGCTGGCCTACCATGCAAGAAGCCTTGGATTGGATCCCTAGTACCTATAAAACTGTGCCCAGAGACAACAAAAGCCTGTAATCTCAGCATTTGAGAGGCAGGAGTACAAAAGTTCAAGGTCAGGGCTGTGAAATGGCTCAGGTGATAAAGGCACTTGCCTAATGACCTAATTTAGATTCCCCAGAACCCTTATAGAAGTGTAAGGAGAGAACTGACTTGACAAAATTGTCCTCTGACCTCCAGATGCTTACTGACCCTTGCACTACCTACATACACATCATGCAAGCATACAGACACAATAATTAAAATTAATTATTTATTTATTTAAAAGAGCAGGAGCAATGGCCAATGGTTAAGAGCACTAAACTGCTTTTCCCAAAGACCTGAATTTAGTTCTCAGCACCTCATGTTGGGCAGCTCATAACCTGGTGGCTCACAACTGACCATAACTTCAGCTGTGGGGTATTCAGTGCCCTCTTCTGGTCTCCTTGGACTCTACATATTTACACATAAAAATAATTACTTTAAAATATAAGAATAAAATATAAATGAGCTGAAAAGTTATCTCAGCAGTGACAAGTGAGTGCTACTGTTGCACAGGACCTGACCCCCTTTATTTTTTTTAACATTTTTATTTTATAGTAATCACAGGTTATATACTTTGTATCCCAACCATAGCCCCCTCCCTCATTCCCTTCCTATCCCCCTCTTTCCCTCCCTCATCTCCTCCCTGCTCCTTTCCAAGTCCACTGATAGGGGAGGACCTCCTCCCCTTCCATCTAACTCTAGCTTATCAGGTCTCTTCAGGACTGGCTTTTTTTTTTTTTTTTTTTAAGAAGAATATTCAAAATTCCCAGCAACCACATGGTGGCTCATAACCATTCTATAATGAGACCTGGTGCCCTCTTCTGGTGTGTATACATACATGCAGGCAGAGTACTGTATAAATAATAAATCTTAAAAAAAAAAAAAAATTTAGGTGCTGGAGAGATGGCTCAGTGGTTGAGAGCACTGTGTACTCTTCCAAAAGACCTGGGTTCAATTCTCAGCACCTACATGGCAGCTCACAACTGTCTGTAACTCCAGGGATCTGACCTCTTTACACTAATGCACATAAATTATTTTAAAAAAAAATATTCCGTCTGCAGTGGTGGTGCACACCTTTTCTCCCAGCACTCTGGGAGGCAGAGGCAAGCGGCGCTCTGTGAGTTCAAGGCCAGCCTGATCTACAGAGCAAATTCCAGGACAACCAGGGCTATACAGAGAAGCCCTGTTTCAAAAGAACAACAAAAAAAAATATTCAAGATGATCCTCAGTTTCCTGAGTTTGAGGCCATTCTTTGTTACCTGAGAGCCTATCTAGAAAAAGGAAAAAAAGAAAAAATAGGGCCAGGTGAGATAACTCAGCAGAAAAAAGTACTGGCTGCCAAGCCTGAGGACAGATCCGATTCATGGCACCCATGTGGTGGAAAGAGAAAGCCAGCTCCTGCAAGTGCCCTTTGACTTCCACATATATGCCACAGACCATGCATTCCCACACATATAATGCAGGTACACCTAACAAACACTAAATAAATATAAGTTAACATTTTTAACAAAATAAAAAAGTTGGGCATGATTGCACATACCTTTAATTCCACCATACAGAGGCATTATATCTCTGTGTGGTATATATACATTATATATATAATGTTGCGTAGTTTTCTCTTATGTTTGTCTGTTTCTAGAACTCTAGTTCTCTTTGATCAGTTAATCTTAAGCCCACTCTTCCTGCCGACAACTTCGAAGAATTTAAAAAAGAAAAATACCTGACATGGTGCATACCTGTAATCCTAGCATTTAAGAGATAGAGACAGGAGAATTGGGAGTTGAAAGCCAGTCTAAACTACATAAAACACTGTCTTAAAACTAAATAAGGTTTTAACATGGCACGTAATAGCTCACAACTGCCTGTGACCTCAGTTCCAGAAGTTCTGATGTCCTCTTCAGGCCTCCATGAGCACTGCATATGTGTGTGTGTGTGTGTGTGTGTGTGTGTGTGTGTGTGTATATATGTGTGTGTGTATTATATATATAATACACATATGTAAGTGCAGGCAAAACATTCAAAGAAGTAAAATAAACATAAATTGGCTGGGTTTGATGGCATACCCCTAGTACTTGGAAGGCAGAGGCAGGCATGCATCTGAGTTCCAGACCAGCCTGGTGTACATAGAGTCCCAAAGTCAGCTAGAGCCATAGTGTGAGACCCTGTCTCAAGATAAATTTATGAATAAATGAATACTTATTAAACAAACAACCATATGATTTATACAGATAGCTGGATGTTCTTCTATACTTCTGTATTATTAAGATTTGGAAACCTGAAACTGGAAGATTGTAAGGTTTGAGTCCATTTTAGACTATAATTATGAGTTCAAGGCCCTGACCTAATTGAGATTTGTACAAACATTCCATAAACCTGCTTTCTGGTCTGGTTACTTTTTTTGCCAGATGTTTGTAGATAATGTAGAATAATGGTATTTGGCTTTTTGCAGGTATCACTCTGTAGCCCAGGGAGGCTTTCAAGACCCATCCTCCTAATTGCTTGGATGACCAGTGTGAACTCCAGAATTCAGTTCTGTAACAGTCTTTAAAAGCTCCATACACTATTCACTGTTTGGTTCATCTACCTGTGTCACTTAACAGCAGTTTATGGAGTGTAGACAAGTAATAAACTTGTTTATGGAATAGTAAGGAACACCTTTCTCTTTTCTTGCAGGAACTTCATATTAAAGCATCATGTGTTCTTGGTCCGAAACTGGGAAAAGATTCATCAGAAACAGGAGGAAGTAAAGCACACCCGTGATATTCACTCAACATCATTATATACCCGTTGGAATGGCATCTGCAGAGACGATGGGAATATTAAGTCTGGTAAGGCATGGAAGGAAGACTTACTCTTTTTTGTTGTTGTTTTATTTTGTCTTGTCTTGGTTTGGTTTTGGGGGGTGTTTTGTTTTGTTTGAAACAGGATTTCTAGCACTAGCTGTCCTGGGAGCTCTCTCTGTAGACTAGGCTGGCCTTGAACTCACAGAGGTCTGCCTGCCTCTTGTCTCATAGGTGCTGGAATTAAAATCTTTTGCCACCATTGCCTGACTGGGAAAACATACACATTCTGTGATCATTTTAATCACAAAGAAATGAGAGCTGGAGAGATGGCTATCTATTGGGATCATAGGCGGTTCCTCCAGAGCATCCAAGTTCCATTCCCATCACTGATATAGCAGTGTCAGTCTCAGGGGATCCAATACCCTCTTCTGTTTATGGGCATGCACAGACCTAGACACCCATACAAACACAAATAAGCAAAGTTAGATAAATGAGTATTTACAAAAGAAGAGAAGGGAACACAAAGCAAACAACCCAGACCTTGTGACACTGCCTGTGAGGTGGAGGAAAAAGGAATCAGGTATTTAAAATTGGCTTCACAGGGCGTTGAAAGCCAGCCTGAGCTAACTGAATGAGACTCTGTACTTACTGTCTTGAAAAGAGAGAGAGAGAGAGCCAGACAGACACTTTAGCAAACACCTGTAATCTCAGCACTGAGGATGAGGTAAGCAGACCCCCGTCAATATGAAGAAACCTGAGCTGCAGAGTGAGCCCTTGTCTCAAATAAATAAATAGCTTCTTTAAAGAGTATTCTGTTACAGCCAGGCAGTGGCATATGCCTGTAATCCCAGCACTCTGGGAGGCAGAGGCAGGCAGATCTCTGTGAGTTCAAGGCCAGCCTGGTCTACAAAGCAAGTCCAGGACAGCCAAGGCTACACAGAGAACTCCTCTCTCAAAAAACTAAAAAAAAAAAAAAAAAAAAAAAAGTCTTCTGTTCCTTGTTTTGAACTCAAGAGAAAAGATGTTATGTAGCCCAAGCTATCCTTAACTTGCTTCATAGCTGAGGATGACCTTGAACACAATTCCTCTTTTCTGTTCCTCCTTACTGCTGAGATTATAGGTATGTGCTAACATGCTTACCTTTTGGTAAGCTTCCTCGTTTAGAGAACATGGCACAACCTGAATGTAGATAGAGGACAGCTGTGGAAGACTGTTCTCCTTCCACCTTGTAGATCCTAAGGGTCAAACTCAGGCCATTGGGCTTTTCACCAAGCATCTTCACCCATTTAGCAATCTCACCAGCCCAGAGAAAAATGAGTTTAAAGAAGTTTAAATCCTTTCAGCAATTTGTTTGTTAAAATCTCTTTGAAGTTACAAACCAAACAGTTCAAATCTTAATCATTTATTGAATGTACACATCAATCAGAGAACTTCGAACAGTGATCCCAGTCTGAGCTGGGTGTTGCGAGATTCTTGGCTTCTTATTCAAGGAATTAAAAGCTCACATGGATTTTCAAAAGGAGCAGGACAGCTTTATTCAAAGCAAGTGATAGAATAGGTGAGATTACTGTCTGGGATGGCCTCAGGCCTCACGAATGACAAGTACTCAAGTACTGGATTATGGGCTTCTTTTCTGGGTTCAAGACATGAAGGGTCATAGTTGGAGGACAGATCAAATTATGTAACCACTTTTTAATTACATTTTTTCCTATAATGCTTTTTGGTTTGTTTGTTTGCTTGCTTTTATTAATTACACTTTATTCACTTTGTAACCCCCTGTAGCTCCCTTCCGTCTCCCCTTGGTTTGTCTTTTTAACAAAGGATTTCTCTGTGTAGACTTGGCTGTCCTGAACTCACTTTGTAGGCCAGGCTGCACTCAAGCTCAGAGATCTGCCTGCCTGTGCCTCTGGGCTGCGTTTACAGACGTGTTTCACCACACCTGGCTTATTTTAATCCTGCACCCCTCCAATTATGCACAGGCATGACATGGTAACTAGGGGATTCCCACCTTTAAGAATACATTTTGAGGCTGAAGAGATTGCTCAGTGGTTAAGAGCACTCTTCTAGAGGTCCTGAGTTCAATTCCCAGCAACCACATGGTGACTCAGAACCATCTATAGTGAGATCTGGTGCCCTCTTCTGTCTTGCCCTGGCACACATGAAAGCAGAACACTACATAATAAATAAATCTTAAAAAATAAAAATAAAAATACATTGTTTTCCTACTATGCATGCATTCAAACCAGTGTAGGCTAGATCAGGCTACTTAGCCTCATATGTGGAGTGCAATTGAAAGGAATCTAAGTTTGAGGGTTTTTTTGGTTTTGTTTTGGTTTTGGTTTTGGTTTTTGGTTTTTTTTTTTTTGAGGGGTTTTGGTTTATTTTTTGTTTTTGTTATTTTGTGGGGGTGTTGGGTTTTTTGGGTTTTTTTGTTGTTTGGGATGTTTGTTGGGGTGATTGGCTTGGTTTTTTGAGACAGGGTTTCTCTGTAGCCTTGGTTATCATGGACTCCCCTTGTAGACTAGGCTGCCTCACAGAGATCCACCTACCTCTGCCTCCCTGCGTGCTGGGATTAAAGGCGGGCACCACCACGCCCGGCAAGTTTGTTTTTTAGTGGAAGGACAAACTTATTCCATTGTTCAAAGAGTGGGGTGTGTATGCAGCTCCATGCAAGTTGGGGTCCTACCTTACAAATTGTTAGGGAATTAATCAGAGAGGGAATGTGAGAATAGTATGATCAGTTAAATGTCTCAGGCTGCCAGTTGTTAGAATCGGGGTGTGTGCCCAACAAAAGGAGTCCCAAATAGCTAACTAATTCCTGTGGTTGCTTGCTTCCATGCAAAATATGTCAAAGTACAAAGCATAATTTGAGCCTGGTGAGGTGGCACATTTTTGTAATTCCAAAATTAGGAAGCTGAGGCAGAAGTAATACGACATGTTCAAGGCCAGGCTGATCTACATAACATATAGTGCTAGGCACTCTGCCTGTTGCTAAATTAATACACACACACACAGACCATCACCCTGCTCACATTCATTTTGAGTATTTAATGGCACTGCAAGGACATGATCCAGAGTATAGCCTAGACTCACTCACACATCCATGTAAAGGTTTTTTTGTTTTTTTTTTTTTAATGTTTAAGTGTGTGAGTGTAAGTCTAGAGTAAGACATCATATACCGTGAAGCTGGAGTTAGGGGAGGTTGTGAGCCACCTGAAATGGGAGCTAGGAATCAAACAAGTCCTCACCAAGAGCAGTAGTACTAACTGCTGAGTGACTTAACAGTGTATTGCCAGAAATGCACTTATAGCTGTTGGGTTGTGTAGAATTTACCACTGTATAAACACTAGTGTTCTCTGGTTTTCCTCTAGGGGAGGAGAAGCAACTATCTGCCCACTAACTCTACTTAATATCCTCAAGGAAACTAAAAAGAAAAGAAAAGAAAAGAAAAAAAAAGATGTCAGGAGTCAACTGGGAAAGAACAGGCTACATCAAATTCTTTGTTTCCTAAAGTTGCTTTTTCTCCTCCTCCTTGCAGATGTCTTCATGACCCAGTTCTCTGCCCTGCAGACAGCTAGATCTGTTCGCACAAGGCGCTTGGCAGCTGCGGAGGAAAACCTGGAAGTTGCTCGGGCAGCACGCCTAGCACAGATCTTCAAAGAAATCTGTGATGGCATCATCTCCTACAAAGGTAGGCGTATCACTCGCCCTCTCCTGAGAACCCCAGACCTCAAGAACCAGCAACACTGTGCCATCATGAATTTATGGCATGAATTTCTTCTACTTGCTGTTTGGTGTTAGTGTTTTGTTTTTCAGTTTTATATGTATGGGAGGCTTTGCCTGCATGTATCTGTGCACATGCATGTATTTGTATACCTATATGTCTCTGCCTTTTGCCAGCAGAGGACATCAGGTCCCCTGAACTGAACGGGGTTTATAAATGGTTATGAGCTGCCCTGTGGGTGCTGGGAATCCTCTGTGAGAGCAGCCAGTGCTCTTACCTGCACTTTAAACGACATTCTCTCTCCAGTGACGCTAGCGGAAGACACCAGATGAGAAAGCCTTCATTATGAATGCGTGTGTCACAGTAACTGACAAAAGTAAATTCTAGAGCATATTTGCTAAATTATTCCTTACCTGGAATTCAGTCTAATCTACACCAACAAGAATATGAATTATAGACAGTTAAGAGAATACATGGTTTAGATGTGATGATCTTTTTGTTGGGAAAGGATTTAAGTATTCTTTGATCTCGGGGGGTGGGGGGAGTAACTTTTTGACTGTCAAGCCTCAAAAATAGTTCTTTTTTCCTCCAACCTTTTTATAAGATTTATTTTTAGGGCCTGTATGTGTGCCTACACACCAGAAACAGGGCACCAGATCTTACGATAGATGGTTGTGAGCCACCATGTGGTTGCTGGGAATTGAACTCAAAAACTTTGGGAGAACAGCCAGTGTTCTTAACCTCTGAGCCATCTCTTCAGCTCCCTCCTCCGACTTTTAATGTGGAAGATTCTAGTATTGTTTTGGGGCTTTTTGTTTGTTTGTTTGTTTGTTAAAAGATGTTTAGGAGCTGGAGAATACTGTCTGCTCTTTTAGAGAATGCACGTTGAATTCCCAGCCTGCATGGTGGCTCACAGATGCAAATAACTCCAATACCCAATGCCCTCCTGGCCTCTGGAGGCACATGCACATAAGTGGTGCACAGACACCCATGCAGCCACAATCACTACCTGTGCACCTAAAACAATAAAATAATGTCTTTAAAGGACAATGTAGTGCTGGAGAGGTGGTTCAATGGTTAAGAGCACTGAGTGGTTTTTGACAAGCTACAGGTTCAGTTCCCAGCACCCACATGGTATGTCACCACTGTTTGTAACTCCAGTCTCAGGGAATCTAATGCTCTGTTTTGGCTTCTCAACAGCACTGCACACATGTAGAGTACAGACATAAAGCTAGGCAGATGCTCATACACATAAAATAAAAATAATTATAATTTCCACAAAGAAAAGAAAGCATTTTATAGGTTGGGGCTTTCTGCAGAATGTGCAGGGCTGAGTTCTATCCTTAGCACCTCTTTAAAAAGGATTTTAAATAGCCTCTTTTTTTTTGTTGTTTGAAACAGGATAAGCCAGCCAAATTCTCACCATCCTCAGCCACTGGAGTGCTATTGTTACAGGCATCACATATACTAAGAAAAATACATTTTAATAAAATAATACAAGCCTGGTGTGGTAGTAGTAGGTGTTTTTAATTCCAGCTACTCTTTTAACCAATTAGTCTAAACTAGCCTAAGCAATAAGATGAGACCTCCATCTCAATATATACACACACACACATATACAGATAAGAAAAGAAAAAGACTAATGTGTGCCTGCTCCCTCCCTTTCTCTCCCCTTCCCTTTTTGTTTTGTTTTGATGGTGGTGGTGGTTTGGGTTTTTTTGGGGGGTGGGGGTTAGCCAGTTTCTCTGTGTTTTTTTAACAGAGCCCTTGGCTGTCCTGGATTCACTCTGTAGACCAGGCTGGCCTTGAACTCACATAGAGAACACCTGCCTCTGCCTGCTGAGTGCTGGGATTAAAGGCACTTGCCACTTCTACCAGTCTCCTGGTTGCCTTTGTCTTTTAAATGTCTGTATACTAAATCTTGTGTTCTTTCACAGATTCTTCCCAGCAAGCCCTCGCAGCTCCACTTTTGAACCTTCCCCCAAAGAAAAAGTAGGTGCACTTTCCTGATAGCCTTACAGAGCTCAGAAAAGAAGTTACTGCCCCAGTTTGATATCCTGCTCTGTGTTCCAGGAATGCTGATTATTATGAGAAGATCTCTGACCCCCTGGATCTCAGTACCATAGAGAAGCAGATACTCATTGGGTATTACAAAACAGTGGAAGCTTTTGATGCTGACATGCTCAAGGTCTTTCGGAATGCTGAGGTATTTAGTAACTTCAAACACAAATTTAAGAAGTTTGGTCTGACAATTATTTTAGAAGTTTTTGGTTAAGAAAGACAATAACTTTCTTTTAATGACTACATTTGTGTTGTGTGTGTCTTTATATATGTTGTATGGATGCATACATGACACAGCGTTTATGCTAGGCAGCATATCCCTCCTTGCATGTGCGTCCCAAGGATCAAACTGAGGTCGTCAGGATTGGCAGCAGGTACCTTTACCTGCTGAGCCCTCTCATCAACCTACAGTAATTTTTTTTTTTTTTTAACTTTTGTATCAGTGTTTTGTCTGGATGTGTGTCCACTGAGGTCAGAAGAGGCTGTCAGATCCCCTGGAACTGGAGTTAGAGGTAGTTGTACGCCACCATGTGGATGCTTGGAACTGAACCTTCTATGCCAGAGCAACAAGTACTCTTAATTACTGAGCCATCTCTCCAAACCCAAGAAAAGTAGTTTTCATTAAGTACTTTTTTTTTTTTATTATTATATGAGTGAACACCTGCACGCCAGAAGAGGGCGCCAGATCTCATTATAAATGGTTGTGGGCCACTATGTGGTTGCTGGGAGTTGAATTCAGGTCCTCTGAAAGAGCAGCCAGTGCTCTTAACCTCTGAGCCATCTCTCCAGCTCCCCATTAAGTGCTCTTAAGAGTATGTATTACATTGTTCTAATAATTGTAAAATTCTGTTTATGAAAAATATTCTGGCCAAGTATAGTGATACATAACTTTAATCCCAGCATTTGGGAGGCAGATGCACGTAGATCTTTATGAGTTCAAAGGCAGCCTGGTCTACATAGAGTTTCTTACAGTGAGCTCCTGTCTTGGACAGAGGTGGCAGGTGGTTTCTCAGCCAGCCCGGTGGCTTTTTAGGTAGAAGTACTACGCAAGTCTAGCAACCTGAATTTATTCCCAGAACCCACCGTGTAATGTTGGAAGAAGAGAATTTTCTCTGCTAAGTCATTATCTGATCTCTATGTGCATGACATGGCATATATGTGCCCAGATGGCAATAATTTTTTATTAAAAATTAGCTCAGTCAGTAAAAATGATCATATGTAAATGTGTGAAGACCTAAGTTTGAGCCTCAAAACATATATGGAAATTCCAAGTATGGCCAGTTGTAGTGTCACACACTTTTAATCCCAGCATGAGTGAGGCAAAGGTAAGTGGATCTCTATGAGTTTGATGCTAGCCTGGTCAGCCAGGACTGTAATGAGACCCTGTCTAAACAAAAAAGCCAGATGTGGTGGGCCTTGCAGGCCCAGAGCTTAGGAGGCAAAGACAAGAGGACACCTGAGGCTCACTGGCCAGCCAGTCCATTCGAACTGCTTAATTCCAGGTCAGTTAGAGACCCTTCCTCAAAGGTGACAGGGTCCCTCAGAACGACACCTCTGCTTTTCCTGTGTCCTACACACAGACAAGCACGCATGCATATGCGCACGTGTGCAAGAGCACAGAAAATTCTGGATGATTGAGTCATTTCTCAAAATCAATCTAATCTTTGTAAAATCCTAATTTTGCCCTAAAATTTTATATTACATACATATTTGGTATTACATAAATACCAACTTATTGTGTATCCATCACTGCTTTGTTCGTGAAAATAAGTGCAAATGAAGCCAAGCATGGTGATTCACTTATACTTGAAAGGTTGGGGCAAGAAGGTCAGCTCAAGTTTGAGCCCATACCAGGCGTTATATTAAAACCCTGCCTCATGGGGCTGGAGAGATGGCTCATCAGTGAAGAGCACTGGCTGCTCTTCTAGAGGACCACGGTTCAGTTCCCAGTACCCACGTGGCAGCAACTATCTCTGTAACCTCAGTTCCAGGGCTACTGACCCCCTCATACAGACAGACATACAGGCAAAACACCAATGAACATAAAATAAAAATAAATTATTTGGGGGAAAACAAAACAAAACAAAACCCTGCCTCCAAAAGCAAGCCTAGAGTATTACTCTGTAGTAACTTGAAAAAGGAAATTCTCTGGTGACTTGAAATACCCTGGAGAACAGAGTAGATCAGTGCAGTAAATAGAGACTGGAAGACAAAATGAGAGGGTGATAAAGAGGTAGGAGAATAATTAGAGGAATCTTGAATTCTGACATAATTTCTATTAAAACTCTGCTCCCATAGACATTTACTAGGTACTCCAAGCATTTGCAAGACAAAGGTAAGTGGAAAATTTCTACAATACATTATGCTTGCAACATTTATTAAAATGTAATGATCACTGTGAATTTGATCTTATGGAAAGTAAGGCTCTTGACAGGATTCAATAATAAAGCAATAGAAAAAAACAGAAACATACTCTCTAAATTCTAATTTTAATTCATTGTAGTTCAGTTTGTTAGCCAAAATGGAAAAATCATGCTGCCTCTGCAGGTATATTTTTAAACCAGATGAGAAAAGCAAAAATTATTTCTTTCGCTTTTTTCAGAAGTACTATGGGCGTAAATCCCCAATTGGGAGAGACGTTTGCCGCTTACGAAAGGCCTATTACAGTGCCCGGCATGAGGCATCAGCCCAAATCGATGAGATTGTGGGAGAAACGGCAAGTGAGGCTGACAGCAGTGAGACCTCAGTTTCTGAGAAGGAGAATGGGCATGAGAAGGACGATGATGTTATCCGCTGTATCTGTGGCCTCTACAAGGATGAAGGTCTCATGATCCAGTGTGACAAGTGCATGGTGAGTGCTAGAGTGATGCAGGAGCCTGAGCATGCTGAGCATGGTGACCGTATTCAGAAAAGCAGCCCATGCTTCCCTGGGTTTGACAGGCAGGCTTTTTATGGACTGTAACTCAGCGCAGCGTTTGTTTATTCTCTACTCATCATCGTACTCTTTCTCCCCTTTTTATCATTCATTTATGTCTTCCTGTCGTCTTTCTACCAATTTGAACTGTACATTTTTCACAAAATCTGTACCTAGAAGGGTAGCATTTGCTATAGTGTTTTGCCTTGAAAAACATGCACCATAGTACACAGTATAGAGAGCATGAATGTAAGTAGATTCCAGTGTATGTGATGTTTGTTCACAGAGGGCTCCTACTGGAAGAGCCTAGGCCTGGACTCAATTTGCATTGTCCTCCAAACCTGTAAACTGTTACTTTATTCGTTCATGGGCTGTGAATAGTACGAAGGTCATTGAGAGATAAAGTCAAGTGTGAGTATAAAGACTTTGACAGTAGTGAGTGACAGTTTGGTAGTATGTTCATCTTCGTTTTCACTCCTCATCTTCCATTTTATTTGTCCAAATCTATAAATTAAAATCAATGTGTATACTTTTATTCAGACATTGTGTTTCCCTCTTTATTTTTTCATTTATTTCTAATTCTCATACACTTATGTCATAATTCCTCTTTTAACTTTGTCCTGTCCTGTTGCTTTCTCGTTATCGTTATTGTTTCTCAGGGCTTCTCTAAGTGTAAATCCCTTTGTCAAGTGTGCCTCTGTTCACAGGTGTGGCAACACTGTGACTGCATGGGTGTGAACACAGACGTGGAGCACTACCTTTGTGAGCAGTGTGATCCTCGGCCTGTGGACAGGGTAAGCTGATTGATAGTCAGGAGATAGTGTGTGCTCTACTGTGCAGGACTTTTCAGTCTCCCTATGCCTCAGCTTCACACTGAGGGTAGGAATTCTTGACCTTCCTTTTCTTAGGAGTGTAACCAAAGGGAAATAAAATAATTAGGATTAGTGAAAGAAATAGTACTATATAAAGCTGGGCCATGGTGATACACACCTTTAATCCCAGCACGCTGGAGGCAGAGGCAGGTGGATCTCTGAGTTAAAGGACAGCCTGGTCTACAAAGCCAGTTCCAGGACAGCCAGGGCTACACAAAGAAACCCTGCTCAAAGGGAAAAAGTAAGGGTACCATATAAAACAAAGAATTTTGTTTTGTTTTGTTTTGTTTTTGAGGTAGGAATTCACTGTGTAACCAGGACTATCTCCAGACCCACCCTCGTCTTGGCTCTCCATGGTTGAGACAGTGTTTTAAATGCCATTTGGGTCAGGTAGAGTTTTGTTGAAAACAGCTCTTGCCTCAGCATTACGTACTGTAATAAATCTGTGACTTGACCAAGTTGGGTGGGTACTTGTATGTATGATCTTGGGCTGCCAGGTGAGCTCAGTGATTATAAGCTGTTACTGCTAAACCTCATCAACCTGAGTTCAATCCCAGGGATCCACCTGGTAGAAAGAGAGAACCAGTTTCTACAAATTGTCCTCTGACCTTTACACGTATGCCATGGCAAGCTAGTGTCCACACATACGTGCATATCTACACATGCATACATATACATACACAATCAATAAATGTATATGTATGACCTTGATTAAGTTACCCTCATAAAAAGGATTTGGGCAGCATTTCTTTTCCTTTTTTAGCGGGGGTTCAAGACAAGGGTTTCTCTGTGTAACCTTGTAGCCTTCGCTGTCCTGAAACCCACTCTGTAGACGAGGCTGGCCTTAAAATGAGAAATCCGCCTTCATTAGGCAGCATTTCTTAAGGTGCTGTTGTCATATAAAGCAAGGGATGCAATTTAGAATGTTTGGCTTCCCCAGCTTTGGACACTAAATACCTGTAAATAGGCTCCAAAGACCACTGTCACCATTTCATACACTCTCAGATGCCACTGGGATTGCACAGAGCCATCTCAGAGCTAATGCTTCATAGAGCTTGTCTTTTGTCACCTACTGTAATTTCTTTGGGTATAAAGACTGGTGGTATTCCTTTTTTTTCTTCATATTTGTAGTATGTTGAAATGATTTTAGAAAATCTTTGAGTGGAGGAGATTTTCAATCATTTTACTTTCTTGAATTGAGATTATTAGGCCGAATGTAATAATTCTAGCCTTTCTCCATTGACTCTCTGTTCTTCTTAGGAGGTACCCATGATTCCCAGGCCCCACTATGCCCAACCTGGCTGTGTCTACTTCATCTGTTTACTCCGAGATGAGTTGCTGCTTCGTCAGGGTAAGTACCATGGCCTAAACCCCACTGATCTTTCAGAATTATAGGAAGTTGATGCTCTATGCATGGTGGTTATCATCCTGCGTGGATGACTAGATTGTTACACTTTATACTTAAACTCATCATTACCCCACTTCCAACATATATACTGATTTATAGCGACAGCTTTATAAAGCTAATTTTATTTTTCTTTGAAGCTCCCATTGTCCTCTCTTTTCCCCTTCCCCCTCCCACCAACCCCTTCTCAAAAGTCCCTAGTTTGTGTGTGCACATGTACACAACTGTGATGTGTGTGTGTCTCACTGCATTTCATTAGGATTGCCTGCATGAGCATGGCTGGAAGGATATATCATTTACTTCAGCAAGGGAAGCTTACCATAGGCTCTTTCCCTGAACACTATGACTCTACACCCTGCTTCCCTAACAACCATTAACTGTCAGTAGCTCTTCAGGGCTGGTGGGGCCTTATAAGTCGCTCCCCTTGGTTTGGTAGCTTTCGTTTAGTGTCTTGATTATATGTGGGGGGTGTTGTCTTATTTTGTTATTACTGTTTTTCAGACTGTATAGCTCACGCCTCAAACTCCCACCTGTCCTCCTGCCTCAGCCTCCCATGTTCTCAGATGATAGGCATTAGCTACCTGCCTGGCTTATACTAGTTTTATTTTGTCTATTTGCTTGTTTGTTTGCTGTACTGGTGAGTGAGCCAAAGCTTCAAACATGCTAGTTAAGCAACCTAGAACTGAGCTATATCCAATGTCCTTACAGTAATTTTAAAAATTGTAGACCAGGTATGGTGGCACAATATCCTTAATTCTGTCTGAAGGCAGAGAAAGGTGATATCTGAATTTGAGTTCCAGGCTAGCCAGGGTTATGTTGTAAGATCTGTCTCCAAACCAAATAATAAAAATTTTTTTTAAAAATCTAGTAAAGAGACACAGAAAGTACAATAAATGAAAGATCCTTCTGTAATTCTCACAGTTTAGAGTTGATAATAGTCATTGTGAAGCTGCTGATTTTACTTTCTCTTGCTCTCTTTTGTAGTACTAGGGATTGAACCCAGCTCCTTGCTCCTTTAATACTGAACTGTCTTACTACTGTCCTCCATATTGTTTTAGACTCTGGATCAGATAAAAGGATACCTATAGAATGCATCCAGGGGTCAATACTAATGTTCTTCTTTGTTCTGTACCTTTCTAGGTGACTGTGTATACCTGATGAGGGACAGTCGGCGCACACCTGATGGCCACCCAGTCCGCCAGTCCTATAGACTGTTATCTCACATTAACCGAGATAAACTTGACATCTTCAGAATTGAGAAGCTTTGGAAGAATGAAAAGTATGTGCTGGGTCCTCTCCTTGCCGCTGCACTGGGGTCTTGCTAGCAGACTAATCACTCCTTTCTCATTTTCCTTTTTGTTTCTTGTTTGTGTGTTTTTTAAAGAGAGGAACGGTTTGCCTTTGGTCACCATTATTTCCGCCCCCATGAAACCCACCACTCTCCATCCCGTCGGTTTTATCACAATGAGCTATTTCGGGTGCCACTCTATGAGATCATTCCCTTGGAGGCTGTAGTTGGGACCTGCTGTGTGCTGGACCTTTATACATATTGTAAAGGTAAATGATGAAACCTTGTTAAGAGGTGATCTGTGGGATTTGATCGAGGGCCAGCAGTTAAGAGCACTGTCTACCCTTGCAGAGGACCTAAGTTCAGTTACCAGGATCCGCATGGCAGCTCAGAACCATCTGTAATTTCATTTCTAGGGGACCCAACAATTTCTTCTGGCTTCTATGGGCACCAGGCTTACACATGGTACACATACACAGATGGAGGCAAAACATTCATACACATAAAAAAAAAAAAAAACCATTAAAAATATTAAAAAACATTTCTCTAATAGGAGCTATGGAACATCAGAGAGAACTACTTTTTTTTTTTTTTTTGGAGTCAGGGTTTGTCTTTGTAGATCTGGCTGTTCTGGAACACACTTTGTAGATCAGGCTAGCCTCAAACTCAAAAATCTACCTGCATCTGCCTCCCAAGTGCTGGGATTAAAGGCATGTTCCACTGTGCCTGCCTCCCTCCTTTTTTTTTTTTTTTTTTTTTTTTTTTTTTTTTAATGAAGCACAGTTTGGGATTTAATCAAGATGTTTTGATATATTTGCTAATTTATGTATTCATGCGTTTTGCAACAGGATCTTACTATGCTGTCCTGTCCTGGAATTCACTGTGTTGACTTGAATTCCAGAGTCAGATCTAGCTGCCTCTAACTCTTCAGTGCTGAGATTAAAGGTTTATGTGTACCGCCATACCCAGCTAATAAAGGTATTTTAATGTGTAAACACAAGGATTAAGGAAGACATAGAGGTACTCAGAAAGAACAATATATGAGTGTCCCTGAGAGAGTCCCTTCTGTTTGTTGCTCAGTACTTACATATTCATAATACCACCACCATTTTTTTTTAAATATAAGTTTGGGGGATGTTTGCTTGTTGACAAGCATTCAGGCCCAACATTTTAAAATATTGATTCAATTTTCAAAATCCAGCTCCATATTTTACTTCCGACATACTTAACCAAGCATAAGTTTCCTTAATTTATCAAAATTTTCTGAGTTTTACAAAGATCAAATATTCTACAAAAGTTCTAGTTATAGCTAGCTTGATGTCTGTCTGTTACCGTGATTAGCAAGGATTTAGTTATCTGAACCTTTATTTCAATATATAGCAAAAAGCTTCACAGTAATAAGTATTCTGTTCCATACTGACAAAATGCTTACAGCTTTGTGACCCTGACGTCTCCAAAAAAAAAAAAGTATTTGCTTTCCAGAATACTTCTCATATTTATGATTCTTCCTGTCTCACAGTTTCCGTACCCACCCCAGAGTGTTTGCTCAAAACCCTTGCAACGTTCAGTCTATGTTTCTGGGGTCTTTTATAGTCTGTTGTTTCATTCCACAGCTATGTTCCATCTCCTTCTGGAAATAGTGCTTAAAAATTACTTTCTTCTGAGAGGTGGAGTGGGCGTGGGGGGGGCTACTGCTTCTGCAGCCACCAAATACTTGATTTTACAGCCTTTTCTACTGTTTTTCAGTGGGTCTGTCTCCTTTCAGTGGGTCTGTCTCCTTTCAGTGGGTCTGTCTTTTCTCTCAGAGGTAGATGATGTCCCCAGGGTTGCTTTTAGGAACAAAGGAAAATCAGATTTATTTTGTTTCAGATATTTTGTTTTTGTTTTTTGAGACAGGGTTTCTCTATGTAGACCAGACCTTTCTGGCCATGAACTCAGAGATCCTCCTGCCTCACTGAAATTAAACGTGTACACCATCACTCTTGGACCTAGAGCTGTTTTATTTTTAATAATGTGGCTATCTGTAGGTATGTATGTATGAATAGTGGTACCTTTGGGAGCCAAAGGGAGAGCATCATATCTCATGGAGCTGGAGTTAGAGACAATTGTGAGCCCTCTCACCTGGGTTACTGGATCCCAAAGTCTGTCCTCTGTAAGAGCAGCATGTACTCTTAGCAGTTGAGCCATCTCTCTGGCCTGGGAAGTCAGATGTTGTAAAAGTGTTTGAATTTACAGGGAGACCCAAAGGAGTAAAGGAACAAGATGTGTACATCTGTGATTATCGGCTTGACAAGTCAGCACACCTATTTTACAAAATCCATCGGAATCGCTATCCTGTCTGCACCAAACCCTATGCCTTTGATCATTTCCCTAAGAAGCTTACTCCCAAAAGAGATTTCTCAGTAAGTTACCTTTGTTTTTATTTTGTTTTGTTTTAAGGCAGGATGTCACCACTTAGTTCAGCTAATCTTCAATTTTCAGTTCTCTTGTCTCTACCCCCTAAGTGCTAGAATTACATGCATAATACTTGAGGCCTCACTATTCTTTCCTTTTTCAAAAAAAAAAAAATGTATAGTATATGTACACATGCACAAATACAGGTGAGAAAGCCAGAGGAGACTGGCTTCCCTGACCCCTGACACAGGGTCTCTCACTGTACCTGGTGCTAATTACCAAGTTTGAGTGACCCTACTGTCTCTGCCCCTACAGCCAGCACTAGACCACAATCTGCTTTTTTATGTGATTACTGAGGATTTGACCCCACATCCTCATGCTTGTATGGTGAGTACTCCTACCTGTGGAGTATTCTCCTTGTCTCTCTACACCTTCCTTTCTTCATATTCATGGGGCTTTTAAAGTTTTTGTTTTGTTTTTTGTTTTGTCAAGACATGGACTAAAGGTGTGCACCGCCACTACCACCACCCGACCATATTTATGATCTCAAGAACCATGTAGAAGCCAGTGTGGTGGTGCATTTGGGATACAGAGGCAGGTAGATCTCTGTGAGTTCAAGTCCAGCGAGGGCTACATAGTGAGACCCTGTCCCAATAAATACGTGGAAAGAAAAGAAAAATAATCTTTTTGTTTTTATGTTTTTGAGACAAGGTTTTACGCTCAGGTTTGCCTCACAGCTACCATGTGGCCTAGGCTTATCTTGAGTGCCAAGCAATCTTAACTCTTAAAAACCCTTTGATATTTTGTCTTAAGTCTTAAGTCTAAATCAAAAATGTAAGCCATGAGTATGGGGACACAAACCATTAATCCCAGCAGAACCTTTGATATTTTGTCTTTCTTAAGTCTAAATCAAAAATGTAAGCCATGAGTATGGGGACACAAACCATTAATCCCAGCAGAAGCAGGTAGAGCACTGTAGATTTTGAGGGCAGCATGGCCTGTGTAGCAAGTTCCAGGCCACACAAGACTACATACTGAGACCTTGTCTTAAAAATGGGCAGGCTATAGGCCATGGGAACTGGCTTAAGTGGGTAAGGGTGCTTGCCCCAGAACATGAAGTCCTGCTGTGATTCCACAGCCTGCATAGGAGGAGTACAGTGCATGTGCACCCAGACATAATGCACTAGGTAGTAAGTAAATCATTCTAAACGTCATCTGAGAGGTAGCTTGTTCATGTGCATTCTTTTTGTTTGTTTGTTTTTGTTTTTTTGAGGGGAGTGGGCAGGGTTTGAGACAGGGTTTCTCTGTTTAGCCTTGGCTGTCCTGAACTCACTTTGTAGACCAAGCTGGCCTTGAACTCACAGAGATCTGCCTGCCTCTGCCCCTGCCTCTCTGAGCGCTAGGATTAAAGGTGTGCGCTACTCATGTCCACAGTTTTATTCTCTCCTCCTCTCTGGGTATTTTTTCTAGTTGTTGGGAATGCAGACCAGTGATTTTCATTCATTTACTCCATAGGATTTTGGTCATTATCATCTCTGTTAAATTGAAACCCCAGCTGACACGTTCCTTATCCTTGTGTCTTGTGTCTTCTTTTAAAGTGAGAGTATGAATTGGCTGTCCACTGCTGTGGCAGATTTTCTGAGGTAATCTGTCTAAAAGAAGGGAAACATTGTTTGGGCTTCCAGAGGTTTCATCTTATGGCTGTAACTGCTGTGGGCCTGTCACAGTGCAGTACACATGGCAGGAGCATGAGGCAGAGAAACGGACTCACCTCACTGCAGTAAAAAAATAAAAAAAGCAAACGACAAAGATGTCAGCATCCCAATAAAAGATTTATGTAAATAAGTCACCAAAATTGCCTTCTTTATTTTAGTGTCCCCAGATCAGATCCAGCATTAATGTGCCTTCCCCTCTCCCCCTCCCTTTTTTTTCTCTCTCTCTCTCTCTCTCTCTCTCTGCAGCCTCATTATGTCCCAGACAACTACAAGAGGAACGGAGGGCGGTGAGTCCTAGAGGAATGTGAGGGTTTTAAGGGGTTATCCAGGAGCTCTTACAGAACAAAAAAGCAAGTAGTTCCTCATTGGTCTCTACTACTGGGGTTGGCTCTTCTGAGGGAAAGCCCAGTGTAACGCTGTCACTAAAGTGGGAGAGGTGCCAGTCCTCTTGTTAGCAAGAACAGGGGAGCGTAAAGACAAGAGAACAAGACTAGAAACAGTGCAGATGGATTCTGTCTCTTTATAAACTGAGCTTTCTCCATAACATGATGGTGTATTGAAGAGTTACAATCAGTATTGCACAGTTTATATTTTTGCTTGATTTATAAATAAGGCTATTCCTCTTGAAGACTTTTCTGTTGCCTGTCAGTTAAGAGCATAAGTAGCCACTGCTGGGGATGTGGAAATGACTCGGTAATACTGCTCTTGTAGAGGACTTAGCTCAGTTCTCTGTACCTGTGTCCAGTTGTTCTTGGCCACCTGTAAATCCCACCCCGGGGGATCCAACACCCTCTCCTGGCTTCCATGGGCACCTGCACTCATGTCTGTACATATGCAGGCACACGTGTGCATACAGTTTAAATGGTAAATACCTGTTCCATGACAGTAGCCTGTAATAAGTGAAGAAATACTAGATAACATGTGAAAAGTGATGTAAGAGAAGTAATACCCTATTTAAATATTACTGTCATTGAACTGTAGCTCTCACAGGCTGTCCTTCCTTTGTGTTCCTGAAGCAGTCAGAGCTGACCGAGCACCCTTACCAGGCCTGCTGTGTTTTATGGGATTCTATATCAGTTTTGCTTCAGATTCCTGAGAATAAGGAGAAAGATTTAATTATACAAATAGAAGTTAAATTTAGGGGCTGGAGGGGTGGCTTATTGGTTAAGGCTGCCCTTCCAGAGGACCTGGAAGGTCCCAGCACCCACACGGCAGCTCACCACTGTCTGTAACTCCAGTTCCAATGGTTTGATACCCTCATACAGACATACATGCAGGAAAAACACCAATGGACATAAAATAAAAATTTATTTTTATTTTACAAATATATTTTTAAAAATCTGTGATAGAACACTAACCTAGCATGCACAAGTACTACCATAAAAAGGAAAATTAAATTTCAGAGAAAAATGTTGTTTGTTTTACTGCTAACATTCAGGTTTCTTAACTCAAGCCAAAGCTCTAATAAGCAGATTCCAGGACCTCAGGCCATTCTTAGGCCTCTAACTTTCATTTTTCACCCCCTCCAAGTACTTTTGTCAGCCTTGCCCTGAATTCACATATCCTTTTGGTAGATCGTCCTGGAAGTCTGAGCGCTCAAAGCCACCCCTAAAAGACCTAGGGCAAGAAGATGATGCTTTGCCCTTGATTGAAGAGGTGCTGGCTAGTCAGGAGCAGGCAGCCAGTGAGATGCCCAGCCCTGAGGAGCCAGAACAGGAGAGAGTCACTGGGGACGTCAGTGATGCTGGAAAGAAACCGGAGGAAAATAGTCAAGAGCCCCAATTAGCCAGCACAGCTGAGGAGCGGAGGCACAGCCAGCGGGAAAGGCTCAACCAGATCCTGCTCAACCTCCTTGAGAAAATCCCTGGGAAAAATGGTAAGACTCGGGCTCCTAATTAGCCTAGAAGATAGCGAAAAGTAAATGAAAAAGTAGTAAAGAAGCAACTCTGTGTGTGTCTGCCTGCGTGTGTGTGTGTGTAGTGGAGAATAAACCTAGTACCTTAGATATGCTAGGCAACACATTATACCACTGAGTTTTGTTTGAATTCAGAACAACTCTAGTTACTATGGTAGCATGGAATGTGTTCTAAGCAAATAGTTTAGTTCTTTTGTAACCCTGCTTCAGTCACTCAGTTACACAGGTTATCTTCACTTTAAAGTGAGGCTAATCTGAGATGGTGTCTCTCAAGCCCTCAAGAACCACTTTCTTTTGTGGAGGGTGGGGAGTACAGCTTCAAAACAAAAACTTAGAGCTAGAAGCAGACCTAGTTGCTTTAGACCACAAAGTGGTTCTCTTTAGAGTGCAAATTCAGAGTGAGGTATAGGAAAGTGTATTTGATGAGCTGCCTTGGTTCTGTTTTCAGCCATTGACGTGACCTACCTGCTGGAGGAAGGATCAGGCAGGAAACTTCGAAGGCGCACTTTGTTTATACCAGAAAACAGCTTTCGGAAGTGACTCTGGAAAGAATAAGAACCTCGAGCATCTGGGATCCAGAGGCACCAACAAGTCCTGTGTCTTGCTCTCTGGATGTGGACAGGGACAGAAAAAGTTCCCATCCAGGCAAGAGGAGTGGGGTCATGTCTCTGACATTAGGTACTTATCAAACCTTGGAGCTAGTGGAGAGAGAGAGGAAGTAGGCTTGTCTGAGGCAGCTGAGTTACTTCTCCTCTTGATAGCTTTACCCTAAGGGTTAATATAGAGAGGAGGACCACATTAGGAGTAGCCAGAAGCTATTGGTACTTTACAGCACTTGGTATTCCTCAGAGCTTGGGTTCTTCTAGGTTGCCCTCTGACCCTGCAGGCACAGAGAAGCTGCTTCAATGACCAGGTGTAAATTCAAATCTAAAGGGAAGGGCCCAGATCCCAGCCCTGTCCCATTTATTCTCTTTAGCTCTAAGAGCTACGCCAGAGACCTAAAACAGATATAGTAGCTGAGGCATCTTCTAAGCTCCTGGACCAGGAAAGTTCTTTGTTCCTTCTTGCCCAACCAATCAAAGTACTAGAACACGAATTAACTGCTCAGAGCACTTAGAACTGCTGCCACTCTCCCTACCTCTACTCCCAAAATAGGATCAGTAGAGTCACGGGGTACGAGAGGCCCCCATGGGGTCCAAAGGGCAGTATTTGTAATTATTTTTGGTTTACCCTTTGTAACCTACCGAACATATTTTCTCCTACTGAGAAAGCCAAGCCCCCGCCAGCACACACGCTGCTTCTCTTCTTCTGTGTGCGTGCGTTTGTGTGTGTGTGTGCGTGTGCGTGTGCTGTGCAGCAAGATTTACTTCAAAAAAAAACAAAACAAAAAAACACTTTTTAAAACTATATAAAAACTCTAAACTTCTCCCTTAACAAAACTCACTACAGAAGTGTTGAGCAGCGCTCACTGGGTATTTGTTGCAAGTGTAGATCACCGTTGAAAGCACTACTCTTACTTTCTTAGCTGTGTGGTGTCCAGTGCCCACCACCTCACCACTAGCCCTGTTTCCCTTCCACCTTTCTGAATGACTTCATCGTCAGGAGGTATATCCAGGGTCTCCTTCCCTTCCAGTCTCTTGACCAGAAGTTACCAGACCATACTGTCTCTTTACAAGTAAAATTTAAAAGGCTTTGCTTTGTTCTCTCAGACATACATATGCATATTCATTTTAGATGTTCTTCTAAGAGAAAAGATGGTTTTTAAATGTGCCAAGTTATGTGTGTGTGTGTATATATATGTGTGTGTGCGTGTGTATATATGTATATGTGTGTGTGGGTGTGTGTATATATATATATATGCTGTGAGATTGGTAAGCAATACATTAGTAAATACATCATTACTCTTTTCCGATACTGGACCAATGATGTCCTAACTGTACAATTCCTTCCCCTTACGAAGACGACGCTCTGACTCATTTAGATAGAAACATTTGACCACCTTTCATTCCATTGATTTTCTTTTTCTCCTTTCTGTGTTATTCTTAAGGGAAAAGAGAGAGAGAAAGAGGGGATGGCATAGATCCCCTTGAGCAGAGAAAAAGCAAAATATTTTATTAAAGAAAAAAGAGAAATTAAGAAAATAGTTTGGAGTATTTTCTTACTGTAGAGAAGCATTGTACATTACCACGAGACCTGGGTATAAGATACTCACGGGTGTTGCTGGGGATTGCATGGAAAGCCCATTTGAGTGGTTTCTTCTGTTTCTCATTGCAGGGAGGGGGAGGACTAAGGGCACTTTTTGGGGGTCTCCTTTTAGTCAAAAAGCAAGGAATGACAAGAAAGAGCTTAAAATCAATGTTTTCCTTTAATAGTGTTAAACACTAAAATTTTAAAAAAGAAAGAAAAAACTTTGTAAAATTTAAGAACAGAAGCAAAAGACACTACGCTGTCATTTTATCTTTCTTTTGTTGAAAGATTAAAAACTGAAATGTTTTTTAGACAATCAAATGTTAGGTAAGTGCAAAAACTTGTTTTTTCTTACTGGTGTAGAAATTAATGCCTTTTTTATTTTTCAGTTATTTTATAATAACAAAATAAAAACAACCCCAGCTTCCAGGTGGGGTTTGATGTTTGAAATGCGGGGAAAAGCACTACATCACTGCAAATAGATACAGAGCTAGTCTGCATGTCTGTAGGCTGTGTGATTGCGGAAAATATAAATGCTGCTAATATATTTCCTTTTTACAGAAAAGCATATCTAAATAGATGATTGTTTTGATGTTAATCTTTGTAAATTATGTATTACCAATTTTAACATTGGATGTAATTGCATAAAGGCTTGCATCTCAATCCTTGAAAATCTAGCATTAAATGGAAACAACTTTTCCTAACTGTGGAGTGGTTAGCTTGGTATTTTTGTGCCTCTTTCCTGTCCTCCAGTGTCTCCAAGCCTCATCGTCACCCTGTTTCTAAGGAGAGCTCTCTGAGACTCTGCCATCAGTACCCTGGGCCCCACGTGAGCTGCTGCTTCAAGCTGGTGTCTGTCTAGTTGGATTCAGCCTGACAAGTACGCGCCACAGTGCTTGCTATGCCAGACATCCAACATGCAGCTGTTGGTCAGACATGCTGTGCTAATCTGCATAGCCGTCCTGCACACGTCTGTTATCTCCTTTAGTGCACGTCAGCAGTCTCTAAATCAGACATTGACTTAGGGCTCCTTTTTTATTTTGAGACCATGTCTCACTATGTAGCCTTGAGGGCCTTGTTTGGGCTCTCAGCATGCCTAAATAAAGTGGAGGCTGGGCATGCTGGCACATACCTTTAATCTCAGTACCTGGTCTACCATATCGAGTTCCAGGACAGTCAAGGCTACATAGTGAGACCTGGCCATGGTGGCAACATGCCTTTGCTTTGGAACTAGGCAAACTCTCTACCACTGAGCGAAATCCCCACCTTAAGACCCTGTCTTAAAAGGGGGAGGGGAAAAAAAGGCCAAGGCGGTTGAGTGCCAGCTGCAGTCTCTTACGGTTGAAGCTGGCACTGCCACAGGTCTCCTCATGACTGCAAAGCAGAGCTGTAGGTGTCTCTACTTTCTCTTTAGCTCTTTATTTTATGTGTATTGGTGTTTGGCCTGAATGTTGTATGTGGGTACCGCATGTGTGCCTGGTGCCCAGGGAGGCCAGAAGAGAACTCTAGATCCCCTGGAACTTGAGTAACAGCTGGTTGTAAGCTACTGTGTGAGTTCTGAGAACTGAACCTGGAAAAGTAGCGAGCTTTTCTTAACTGTTGAGCCATCTGTCTAGCCCCGTCATCTCTCTCTTTTTTATCTTGGTTTTTTGAGTCAGAGTTTCTCTGTGTATCCCTGGCTGTCCTGGACTCACTCTGTAGACTAGGCTGACCTCAAACTCAGAGATCCACCTGTCTCTGCCTCCCAAGTCCTGGAATTAAAGATGTGTGCCACAGCCACATGGTTGTTTTTTTTTGTTTTAACCTTTGGTGTTTACTACACTCCTGCTTTAGATGTAATAAAGTTGTAAAACTTAAATCTTACATCTTTGGCCTATTTCAGGTTCTGCAAGAAGACCCCACTGTTCTCTTCATGCCTGCACAAGGCTGAACCATTAGGCTATGACTACAAATGTAGCACACCAGATGTCTCTAATGCTCTACCAGTGTTCTCTGAAGACATGGCCAAGAAAACGGGTCAGAAAGAGGCAAATATGGGTTCTCAGGACCATGCTCATATGTCTTTTAAGACTTCTGGTCCCAGAATCACAGTAATAGTATTCTTCTATATTCACTATCACATAACTCTGAATTAGTATATTGGGCAGGGTTTGTATGTGTTTATGCCTGGTAGGCTTGTCGGCCTACCTATAATTCTAGCACTCAGGAGGATGGAGACACACATATAATTAAACTCCGAGCCAGGCATGGTGGACCTTGCCTTTAATCCCAGCACTCAAGGAGGCAGAGGCAGGTGGATGGCTGTGAGTTTGAGGCCAGCCTGGTCTACAAATCTAGTCCAGGACAGCCAAGGCTACACAGAAAAACCCTGCCTCAAAAAAACAAAGACAGTTTAGGACAGCACACTAAAGTTTTTATTCCCTCAAGGCGTATCTCTTCACTAACCCAAAATAGCCAAAGATAAAAATCTCATAGACTTATTTACGCCATCTAACTTTTACTAAGTAGGTCTGTTTATCCTTGGCCTTCTTGTTGCAGTTAGAATTACAGCTTCCTGTTTTGTTTTGTTTTGTTTAATAATGACTCTCTGGACAACCCTTTGTAGTGATTCCTAGGACATCTTAGCTTTTTTTTTTTTTTTTTTAAGATTTATTTATTTATTATTTATATAATATTGTGCCTGCATGTGTGCTTACGTGTCAGAA
This sequence comes from Pachyuromys duprasi, assembly GCA_028658305.1. Classification (NCBI taxonomy): domain Eukaryota; kingdom Metazoa; phylum Chordata; class Mammalia; order Rodentia; family Muridae; genus Pachyuromys; species Pachyuromys duprasi. The sequence goes on from CM053764.1 coordinate 31,139,829, forward strand.
GAGGGCACCCTGTGGTTGCTGGGAATTGACTTCAGGACCTTTGAAAGAACAGCCATCTCTCCAGGCTCCGACATCTTAGCTTTTATTTTTAAAGGTTAACAGGAAACTCAACCAACCTAACTAACTAATGGATGGTAAGCCATTTTGCTTTGACTTAAAACTGTACCACTACAGGCTACCACTGTAGCAGTAAACAGAAAACAGTGTCACTGCCAACATCGAACCTTCCTTTCACCTCAGAATCTAGTTAAACATAACTTCAAGGGCTATGCTTCGTCTTTCTTTATTCAAGGTTCCATCAGTCAAATGAAACAGCAGTCTTAAAAACAAAGCAAGAGGGGTCAGCAGGCCAGCTCAGTGGTCAAGACTTAGTTTCATCCCAAGGACCCACAATGGTAGTAGGAGAGAATTGACTCCCAAAAGTTGTCTGATTTCCACATGTATGCCATGGCATACGTGTCTCTTCACACACAAAAATAAATAGGTCTAGAAAAAAGAAGGGAAAAAAAGTCTAAAGGGTTAGAGAGGAGATGGGTGGTTCAAAGTGCTTGCTGCTCCTGAAAAGGACCTGGGTGGTTCCCAAAGCCCACAGTGGAAGTTTCATCTGCCTGTGTGACTAACGGATCTAATAGAGCAGCAGTTCTCAACCTGAGGGGCACAGATGAGATACTTACATTATTATTCATAACAGCTCCAAAATTACAGTTATAAAGAGCAATGACAATAATTTTATGGCTGGGGTCACCACAGTAGTATGAGTCACAGTACTAGGAAGGTTGAGAACCACTGTAATAGAGTGACATGGTGGAAAAGAAAACACTCCTAATGTGTAAGCTGTGGCGCGAATGTTGCCCCCTCCCACACACAAGTTAAATGTATTTTAGAAACAAAACCCTTGTCTGAGCAGGACATGGTGGCACACACCTTAAATCCCAACACTCAGGAGGCAAAGACAGGCAGATCTCATGAGTTTGGAAGCCAGCCAGGGCTGCACAGTGGGATCCTGCCCCCTCCCTCCTCCATCCCCCCCCCAAAAAAATAAAAAAACTACCTTGGCTAAGGAGGAGTTATCAGTCTGGGGTTCCACAATAAAGGACTCCCCTCCCCACAGCCGCACCTATACCAGGAGACCCACAGGAGCACATGTCTGTTCAACTCCCATATTTTATTGGGACAAAGAAGGAAAGGCAGACCAATGCTACTGGCCCACCCACCAGGGGTGTCCAGGCTTCCATGTAGCACTCAGCACGGGAGGAGTACATTTTAAATACAGGCAACAAGGGCTAGGAGTACACAATAAGGAGACCAAGGTCCTGTGTGCTTGGGGACAAAAGCATGTGTACTATACTGGCACGGTCCACTTGAGTGAACAGAGGAGGGATAGATAAGGATTTGCAGATAGGAAAGGTAATGTTCTCTTGTGCAGATAGAAGAGAAAAGAGTACTGTGGACAGGAAGTTCTTTTTACATATTTGCAAGAGCAGACTTCACCTTATTGGTAGGTGTTGAGGGAAGAAGGAAGATTCATTTTTAACTGTCCACAGCAATGGATATGGGAAGAAAAGTGAGGTTTGAAGAAGGAAAAAAACTTTCTGGGATGGTCAGTTCACATGAACAGTACTCAATGAGCCATTCCATTCCTAGGAAAAGGACACAGGCCCCAAGCTAGAGAACAAGGGAGGTGTATCCCACCGGCACCAGACCCTCCACACCATTGCGCCCACAGCGAAGCCAGTCCTCATCCACTGTGGCAATGACACGAAGCACCTCCCCACGCTGGAAGCTCAGCTGGTCAGGTCCTGCAGCAGTGTGGTCACAGAGAGCCCGGACTGCCCTGCAGGAAGTTAGAGAAAGGTGAAGGGAAAGGTGCCAGCTGTCCCCAGGCCATCCCATCCTATGGCAGATTGCCCCTGTAAGTCCAGCCAATGTGCACTGGACTCCAGAAGAGACTTGAGGTCACTTGCTGACATGCTGAGACTGGGGCTCTGGCCTCCCTGAACCCCAAACCCACTCTTGCAATGCTCACTTGAAAATGTACTATTCTCTGGTGTTTCCAATTACACATATGCAAATAAGATGGTCACTCCAGTAGTAGGAAAGAGCAGAGTGAGCCTCTACTCATCTGTTCTTGGCAGTTCCTCACCAGAGTTCTCTGTGGGCTTATCTCCTCCATGCACTTCAGCTGTACAGCCATCACCCTAAGTGGGATCTCTTAATTTCTCTGGGGTGGAACATGTGATCATTTATCTCCGAGTGCTCTTTTGGTTTCCCCTCCATGCCACTCGGCAGTCACAGATCTTCCTGAAGCATAACGAAGTCTACCATTCTCAGGCTCTAACACCTTTGAGGGTTTCCACTGCCTCAGAATGACACCCTGGCTGATCTGACCCACCATGTCCCACAGTTCAACACTTAGCACGCTTGAGTCTCCCCACCTCTGACTTCCATGTTTCCTACCAGACACATGCCAACACCATTACAAAGGGTTCCTGCACCCTTTTCTACTTCCTAGCCAGGCTACAGCCATAACCACCCTGAATGTGCCCAGTCTCATCTGATGTACTCCTATCTACACACATCTCCATTGAACTATATGCATCTTCAAAGAGGAGTGCAAACAGATAGGGGTCATTTTTGTTCCCTGGCAATAGCACGTGGCACAAAGTACCTGGACTACACTGAATGGATGAAAAAATCAAAAGCTTAAGTAAGGTGAGGCATGGTGGCACACATGATTAATGCCAGCACTCGGGTCTCTTCATTCCAGCAACCAACGCTATATAGTAAGACTTTCCTTCCTAAGTGAAAATAATTTTTAAAAAATAGCTTACTTCACCTAGGTGGTGGTGGCGCCTTTAATCCCAGCACTTAGGAGGCAGAGGCAGGTGGATCTCTGCATTTGATGCCAACCTGCTATACCAGTTCCAGGGCAGCCAAGGCTACACTGAGAAACCCTTTCTGGGGGCATGGTAGCACATGCCTTTAATCCTAGTACTCTGGAGGTAAAGGTAGGCATATCTGTGAGTTTGAGCCCAGCCCTGTCTACAAAGCAAGTTCCAGGACAGTCAGGACTGTTACACAGAGAAACCCTGTCTCATAAAAAAAAAAAATCAAGTATGACTGTGCATAATACCTTTCTTTAATCATGCAGGTGGATCTCTGTAAGTTCAAGGCCAACCTGGTCTACACAATGAGGCCCTGTCTCCGAAAAACAACTCTTTATTTTTTAAATGTGTGGGTGTTCTGCCTGCATGTATGTTCTGGGCACTACATTTGTGCAGCATTCACTACTGGCCTGGAACTCAAGATCTTGCTGTGTCTGGCTCCCAAGTGCAGCCGCCATAGCCAGCATCAAAGAAGCTAAGGGTCAAGAAATTAGGGCCCCCGCAGAAATGGGCTGGGAAGAAGCAATGCAAACTGCATTTTACGCTGCCTCCTGCCCATTCTGTGGAGACAACATAACTGTAGGGAAGACCTTCCCAGCTCTTACCTGTCAGCCTGTACTGTGCTGGCTGCTGAGTTCACAGGTTCCTCAGGAGGAGCATCAGGAGGTACCCCCCGCTTCACCAGAGCCAGCACACTCACACTTGGGGGCAACCAGCTGGATGGTCTCCTAGAGGGAAGGATGTAGGTCACACTCCAAAAGAAGAACCCCAGAATGCCCAATGGCACACGGGGGAACTGGTCAGAGCAGGGTAGCAGCCTTAAGATCTATGAGTCTGCGTTTTGAGTCACTAGACATCACTGAAGATGCACCTGCAGTGCCAAGCTCTAGGACACAAAGCCTGCCCCCCCCCCTTCCTGCAAAAGGTCAGATAAATATTTTCAGCTCTAAGAACCAAGCTATGAAATCAGGAACCTTTTTTTTTTTTTTCAAGGTAGGGTTTTTCTGTATAGCCTTGCCTGTCTTTGAACTTTCTTTGTAGATCAGGTTGGCCTTGAACTCAGAGATCTGCCTGCCTCTGCCTCCTGGGTGCTGGGTTAATGGTGTATGCCACCATGCCTGGCTACAAAAGGCCTACTCCTTAAGGTAAGATTGTACCATGACCTGAAGGAAGTGAAGGAGTGAGCAGAATGAGTAGTTGGGGAAGTAGCTTTATAGAAGAGGGACCAGAATGGGCAGTCTGGAGAGGAGCCCATTCCTGGTATGTTCTAAAAGCAGCCATCATGGTGCCAGGTAGAGAAACCCTGCCTGGGGGCCTTAGGTGGAAGAGGGCTGAACAACCACCACCCAGCTGGAAATCAGGAACTTTATGTAGCCTTCAAAATGTAACAATTCATCAATGTAACAATTCTAATCTTTTTATAGCCCATAGCTATAAAAACCAACTGCCTACCTCCTATCTAAAAGATCATGAATGACTAGCCACTGGGAGCTCTGAAGGAACGGGAAGGTCAGAGAAGGGACAATGGACAAGGTGCATACATACCTGGACTTGAAGGCTCCACTCTCAGTTTCTGAGGGGGCCCCAGGCACACCAAATAGCCGCCCCAACCACACACTTCTGCCTGGTGTGGTTTGTTCTGCCGGTGGAGGGGCCTCCTGGGCACCATCGGCTGTCGTTCCATGATGCCTGGGTCCCCACCGGAGAAGAGGGAAGCCCTCAGTGCCCCCAGAGGCATAGACCCGAGAAGCTTGGGTCAGCTGATTCCACCAGCTGCCTGGTGGAGGGCGGGTTGAGGGAGCAGAAGAGTCTGTAGTGGCCTCCCTTGAGGTCCCCCGGAGACTCTGAGCCAAGCGGCCCCCCCAGTGCAGCACGGCCTGCATTGTCTGCTGGAGGGCAGGAGGGGCCCCTGACGGGGCTGGAGCCTGCTGCAGGCCCAGGGGCAGGTGATGGTGGTGCTCAAAAAGCAAGTCCAGGTGGAAGGTGAGCACAGACAGTGGCTGCAGGAGAAGCAGTAGCTCTGTGGACAGGGATGGACAACTACCGCATGCCAGGGAGAAGAATCCAGTGGGCAGATACAAGAGGGATAGCAGGCCTGGAAGAGAGCAGCCAGCATCAGCCCCAGAGGACCTCCTGCACCAATTCCAGAGTCAACAAACATCTCCCAGACCTCACTGTGTGTAGGGCACAGGGGCAGGAAAAGGCAGACTGACAGATACACCTCTGCCCGTGTGGAGTCATTGCCTCCAGAAGATGTGACCAGTCACTGTTGTTAACTGAGAAACATCGCATAGGCTAGAAAGGGAAAAGAACAAGGGCCTGGGAACACACAGGAGGGAGAGGACCTGCCCTTGAAGAGCTTTAGGGCTGACATCAGCAAGGACCAGCCGGGGAGAGCCTGTCTCTCCTAGCCCTGTGGCACCATGCCCTCCCAGCTCAGCTCCTGACCTGCATCTTCCTGGAGGCTGGAAAACCACAATTCCAACTGTTTGGTGCTGGAGGAAAGAAGAGAGAAGTAAATTCAGAGAAGACGTGCTGAATGAGAGATGACACTGGAGAGGGGAGTTCTGGAAGCACAGCTTCCACTACTCTGCCCTATGCATCACGTGCTGGTGGTTCCAAGGCCAGAAGAGCAGTGGGGGAAAGCCCACTTACTTGAGGAGGCCCAAGATGAAAGCGTGGAAGCGGCTGCGGCTGCTACTCAGAGGGGCCAGTCGGCTGACCTGGCTGTACAGGGATCCCAACGAATGTGTGCCGGAACCTGAGGACAGGGGTTAAGGTCAGCCAGGGCCAGGCTCTGCGCCCATTGGATCCCACTCCCTAGCTGCTCACCTGGTTTCACAGATGCCTCTACTACGCTCCAAGGGCTGCTCCTACGCTGCCCAGTGATGAGGTCCTTCCGGAATGGCTTCAGCCCGTCGGCCACCAGAGCATGGAGGGCCGGGCAGAGGGTGGTCAGTACCAGATGCCCCACATCCGGGCTCAGCCGGCTATCCCCCAACTGGGCCTGAGGGCAGCGTAAAGCGAGTGGGTCCAGAGGCGTGGCTAGCCACTGCTAGCTAAGGGTTCCAGAGGCTTCTTCCACTTCCCCTTGCTACATTAACGTCTTCCAACATTCTCCCTCAAAGCAACTCACCTTCTGAACCAAATTCCGAGCAGCCCCAAAATGCGAGATGATTTTGTCCACTGAAGCGCTGACAGCTATCAAGAGACCTGGGTGGAGATGGAAGGAAGACACATCAAAGGCCCTGGTCTTGCCCGGGTGGGGGAGGGGGAGAGTTTGGATGGCTGAAGACCAGGGACAGGCTGATCATTCAGATCATTCAGAAGGCGGGAAGGGCTAACTACCTTTCTTCTGCTCCTGCAGCTGGCCAGTCCCACTCTGGGCTTCTGCCATCCACAGCCTCTGGGCCCCGGGAACACCGGCAAACGACCAGGAACTGCGCACTATGTAAGGGGAGAAGAACTCGATGACACTCACTTACCAAAGGTTACAGGGAGGACACCGGCTCCCGTGGTCTCATAGTTTGGGAGTCAGGTAGAAAGAACACAGCCACTTGGGCCGTAGAGCGGAGAGTAGTCTCGGGCAAACCCCAGCCCTCGCAGCCCCCACCTCTGTTCCCATTGCCCTTCCTCTCTGGGAAGTCAGAGAGCCACACCAACCAGCTGGGCCTTTAAGGAGGGAGATGACTGGGCGAGGAAACTGAGGGCTGCACCCATTCCGAGCACGTGGGAACCTCGACCAATGGAAAGACAGAGAGACGGGAAAGGGTGGAGAGTCTTGGGGAACCCACGCAGTCACCTTGCACCTTGTCAGGGCAAGGCTCCAGCTTCACCCAGCTTGGGGCGGGGCTGGTGGAGGAGTTGTGGGACAGGACAGTGGGTCACAACCACCGCGGCCGAGAACTTCCCTAGCGGAGGAATTCCACAGGGTGTGACCCCAGGTCCCTAACAATGGACCCCGTAAGCTGGGCAGGAAGGAGGCCGGGTGGAGAGCAGCCACGCTCCTCACCCCCAGGACGTGGAGCAAGCCCAGCCTCCTGGGAACCAATGAGCCCGCCAGGAGCCTGCCCAACTCCAAGGGCGAGACCTAGCCAGGCACCCTAAGAAAAAAAGGCTGAAACGCAGGCTGGCCCGGGACAGGAGGGGCTGGCCCGGGTCCGTCTTACGTTGCCTGGGCGGAGGCGGTGGCCTTCTGGTCCAGCGAGGGGCGGTCGGCGGACGCGGTGGTGATGGCAGCGGGGGGGCGGCAACCTGGCGGGGTGGGGGCGCCGCGGCGGGGAAGGTGCTACTTCTGGGGAAGAGCGGGGAGAGCAGCAGGGCCAGCTCGGGGCTGGCCAAGCAAGGCAAGGCCCCCCGCGTGGGAGGAGAATAGGCTCCCACTGGGGATAGGCGCACAGGTAGCAGCTGCTCCTCCGGGGGACTCGCTGCCCGGAGCAGCCGCAGCCGGGAATCCGGCCACCGGGTTAGAGGCGTAAAGAGCAGAGCCCCGGGTGCGCCTGCGCCCCCACCCTCCGACAGGGGGCGCCCGTCGGCCGAAACCCGGACAGCCGGGGGCCGAGGGAAGAGCGGGGGACCGGCTGCGGGAGGGGTTGGCGGGGCCGGGTGCGGGGAGGAGGGCAGCGGGGCCGGCAGCCAGGCGAGGAGGGGCGGGAGAAAGAGGAGCAGAGAGTTAGTCCCTTACTCCAGGACCCGCCCAGTTTCCCACTCCCAGAGAGCGCCCCGGCAGCGGGGCGGGGAGGACTCCGCCGGAGGAGGGACGAGCGGCGCGCTCGCGGCCCGCCCTCCTGCGCGCCCGCGCCTCTTACCCACGGCGCGCGCGCGCGGCTCCCCCGGCTCCCGCGCGGCGGCGGGGGCCTCTTCTCCAGCCGCGGGGCTGTCCGCCCTGCCCTCCTCCGGCGGCGCCTCTGCGATGGGCTGCAGCCCCAGCCGGTTCTTCTTCCTCCGCGGAGGGACGGGAGGGGGAGGCGGTCGAGGCGGGACCAAAGCCCACCCGGCCGGAGGGTCCCGGGGAGGGACTGGCGGCGGCTGGGCTCGGCTTCGCGACCGGAGTTCCTTGAAGGTGGTGACTTCTCCTCGGGGAGGTGCCAAGGAACCTCCCAGGGACCCAGTCGGCGGGAGCTCGGTGTCTGGCGAGAAGACGATGAGCCAGTCGCTGCGGTCTTTCTTGGCCTGAGGCACAAGGGGCAGCCCTGGACCCCGCTTGCGCTTCTGGGCCAGCTCATGGAAGGACGTGATTGTCCGGTGGGGCACCGGCTCCTGGCTGACGTCACCTCTCCATCCCCCATCAGTTTTCCCTGCATCTATTTTCGAACCAGAATTGCTGTTTAAACAAGCCAATTTTCCAGGTTCCGTTTTTAAGCTCGAGTTTGTATTTTCGTCGATTTTCCAACCGGAGTCACTGTGCTCGATGGTTTTCCACCCAGCTTCATTTTTCTCTGTGTCAATTTTCCAAATGGGGTTAATTTTCCAGCTGGGCTCTGCTTTCCCTGAGTCGATTCTCCCATCTTCCGTTTCTGAGAGCTCAGAGGTAGCAAGATCCTGTTCCCCACTGTCTTCCTCCTCCTCCAGGCCTGGCGAAGGTAGGTCCTGGCAGGTGGTCAGGGCGTTGCAGTTCGAGTCCAGGCCAGGTCCAGGTGGGGAAGACACTCCTGAGCAAGAATCAGGAGAGCAGCAGAAGCTGTCAGGAGAGCAGGTGCTAGGGCCCGCTGGAGGCAGAGGAGAGCCCGGCTCCAAGGGAAAGCCGCTGGACTGAGGGTGGGCATCATCACCAGGCAGGTCTCGAGAGTAGACTGACACTGGCGACTCATCGGGGCTAAGATCTGAACAGGAGCTGAGAGAGGAGGAGCATCCCGGATCTGAAGGCGAGGCAGCCTCTTCATCGTGCGAAGGGTCCTGCTGGTTTTCTATGCTGGGCCCGTGCTCCTGGCAGCACCGGCAGGGCACAGCTGGGCTGTTGGAGTTGGCGTCCACCAGGGTCCCGCTGCAGGGGCCCCTGCTTTCCTTGCCCCCTGTGTCTCCTGGGGGCGGGGGTGTGCTCAGAGGCCCCTCTCGTAGTTCAGGACGGCGGGACAAGTGCAGGCCTAGGGAGACATGCTGCAGGTGGATGTGATTGAGGTTGCAGAGTAAAGCCCGCTGAGGGGACAGCATAGTGCCGAAGATGACGGAGGATGCCTTCCAAAGAACCGAGAGGATCCAGCCGCTCACATCCACCTACCCGGCAATACAGATGCTGACCTAAAAGACAGGGATGGTTGAAACCTCGCTCCTGAGATCCAGTAAGGGCACCGGAGCTGACCGAGGACCAGAGCAGGCCTGGGAAGGATCTGGCTGCTTTGGGAGATATTTAAATGAGATTCAAATCACCACCAACAGGCCGTTAGTTTCCACTGCGGTATTTGCAGGTGGAGCCGAACGTAACCTCCAGGGAACTGAGAAAGGAGGGTCATCAGATGTTGCGGTTGCACTCTGATCTTCGTGGGGTGCGAAGCTTGAAAAAGAGCAGGGCCCAGAACCCACCCCGATCCTTTCTAATCAAGCTCTGCCCTCCAGCCTACCGGTCCTGGGAGGAAAGAGACCCCGCCCGGATGCTCTACTGAGGTAGATGGTGGGGAACAAGGCAAAGGATTTGGTTTGTTAACGCAGGAGAGGGACCTGGGCTGGAGACGGATGGGGGAGCGGTCAGCTCGTCAGCCTTGCATCTGCTAAGTCCCCGGCCAGCTCTAGCCCCCAGCCTGTGTCCTCACCGGGTCGCAACAGCAACATTTGTCCATTCGCTCTGTGCTCGCTCGTCTCCACCCTTCAGCCATCACCGAACCCTCCTTTCTTATTTTTTGCAGCTCCCCTCCCGTGCCCCCATCCACCCAGCTACACCCACAGATCGAGCCCTCCTCACCGCCGTCCTCCTGGAATCGCTCCGGCCTTGGGCTGGTCTGCGTCCCCGCCCAGCGGGGAACAGAGCCGAGGGGAGGGGCGCCGGCAAAACCCACTGTGGCTGCGCAGCCGCACCCCTCCACATATGGGCGTGGCATAGCTCAGGCCCGCCCTCCAAGCCCCACGTAGCACTTGACGCTGTACCTATGTCAACCCATCTAAACCGCTACAGCTTTGGGTCTGGAGACCGCTGGTGTCAACCTGGCTTCCAAGTTGCCACCCCACCCCTCCATTCTGTACAAAGCTGAATTCCTGACTGGCACAAGCACAGAACCACAGGATGGTGAACAATAATTTATTGAGATTCCCTCCCTCCCAGCCTCCGCAATCTTGAGGTCACTTTCTCCGCTTGTAGATCTTATTTGCTAGTTCCTGGAAGATGGTAGGGGGCAGGGGCGCAGAGTGCTGCTCGATAAGGCTCTGGAGGCGCCCGTAACTCTCTTCCTCGTACTTGAAGAACACGGCCTGCAGGTCCAGTGCCTCATACAGCGCTCTCACCTGCGCCACCTTCTCCGGGTCCTTCTGCCCATAATTCTCCTAGAAGCAGAAAAGCGGCTCTACTTAGCTGGGTCCAAAAGACCTCACAAGTCATTCATACATTCCAGAACACTGGCAAAGCCATTCACTCCACTTTGTTTTAGACAGGACCTCATTATGTAGGGCTGCCTCCGTCTCCTGACTACCACTTGTAGCTCTGTCTCTGGGGATCCAAGATATCAAACACTGTCCCCACCCCGATGTTCAGGTTTTGGCTTTAGGATTCTTCCTCCTCTACTGTACGGTTTCTCAGCCATGACACTGCCGAGATTACTGGGCATTCCGTGTTGTCTACCATTGTCCAGAATCTCCCCTGGCTGCCTTCGGCACATAACCACATTGCACTGGGTTGCCAAATGTCTCCTGGACAGCAAAATCGCCCTGCTCTCATAACCACTCAACCTCCAGCCCTCCTGGGCACCTCTAAGATCTGGCGCTGCTGTGGAGTAGCTCGCTGCAGACACTGCACCACCAGCCAGCTGCACTTGTTGTCCTGGATGTCAGTGCCGACCTTCCCAGTCACACTGGGGTCTCCGAAGAGATCCAGGTAGTCGTCCTAGGCAGCAGGAAGAGAGGAGGGGTGAAGAGAACCCCAGGCAGGCGGAAGATGAAGCGCGGCTCTGCTGCTCTCTGATCTCCTACCTGGATCTGGAAGAACTCGCCCATCTCCAGCAGGATCTTCCTGGCACTGGCGTGCTCCTTCTCCCCATCAATGCCTGCCTGCAGGGAAACAGGTGAGGCAGCAAGGCCCACGGGCACCTTGCCCTGCCTGATGCTCCCTGTGGACTTTGCTAACTGCAGTCCAACCTCCAGCCCCCTCTTCTCAGCCTCCCAGGGAGGCCATCACACCAGCCCCCTGTGATGGCAGCCATTACAGTTCCACTTCCCACTTCTTTTGGTAAACTGCAACTTCTTACCAGATGAAATGAAAAGTAGGGTCAGTATGGACCCGACTGCCTGAGAACCTAGTGTCTTAGCTTCAGCTTGCGCCTTCCTCTGCTCTTCCCACTCACGTGTAGCACCTACAGGCCTCACCTCTGCTCACTTTCCAGTATCAGGGGGACCGAGTGGCTTGTTTGAGGTCACACCGTCATACAATGAACATACAAGATTGTCCAAGTTGTCTATTCTGTGCCTTCCTATCCCAGAGTCCACAAGAAAAAAACATAGTGAAGGTGACATGGACTTACCATGTACATGGCAGCTGCGACAGGCAGGTAGAAAGAATAGAAAGCTGTCTTGTACTTGACAATAGATTTGTATCTGCATCAGGGTAGAAGAGACATTTACAAAGGCAGAGCCCAGGCTGAGTCCCTCACCCTCCAGACAGGCTGCCACCGGTCCTCACCTCTTTTCTGTGTATCTACCTAGATCCACATGGCCCTGGGGTGCAGTGATGAGGTCGAGAGTCTGCCCAATCTCAGTCTGATAGGAACTCTAGAGAGGAAGGTAACAGAAGGCCTCTAAGCCAGCCTTCCTCCTTGGAGGAAGACGCTGGCATCCTGGGCCTCATAACCCAAGCAGCTGACAGCTCGGCAGTCAGGGAGCAGGAGAGGGAAGACCTCCAGGCTCACAGTCATCCTGCTTGCCATCACACCCTTCCCAGGCAACCCTAGCACAGCAGAGGAGCGCGTGCCAGGGGCTAGGGCCCCGGCCCTACTGCACCTGCAGAAAGAGCTCCAGCAGGTTCAGGTAGTAAGGCTGCTCCCTGCAGTAGAACTTCAGCAGGCGGTAGATGCAGGCTTCCAGAAGCAGAGCGTCGTTGATGGCATCCAAGCCTATACCTGGCTGTGAGGAACAGAGTGAAGCCATACTTACCTCTGGCCATATTCAAACCATCACAGCTGACACCCCAACCACCTCCCTGCGGCCTGTCCACCAGGACCACTGCACTAACCTGTTTAACTTACCTTCTGATACCAGCAGATCTGCCCCCGGCGAGTGAGGGAAGAATCCATGATGTCGTCTGACACGAGGAAGAAAGCCTGGAGCTAGAAGGAAGAGTGCAGTGAGACGCCCAGGGCGCCGTAAGGGCCTTCTCTCAGTGACCGCTCAGCTGCCACTGTGCGCTGGGCGGGAAGGTTGGCATGGGTCCCCTCCTCTCAGATCCCTCATCTGTAAAGTGGCACTAATGCCCCCTTATCTTCAGTAATGGATCTCTGCCATCTCTAGTCGGTTCTAAGACACCCCTAGCAGCAGGCAAAGCACGGAACACTTCATGTACTGCACTCTGGACCAAAACATCAATGAATTTCTTTTCCAGCGAGTGACCATGTTGGCTAGTTAGAGGTCAACTTGGCACAATCTATAGTCATTTGGCAGGAGGGAGCCTCAACTGAAAAAAATGCCCTCACCAGACTGGCCTATGGGGAAGACTGTGAGGCATTATCACCGTGGGTGGTACCACCACTGGGCAGGTGGTTCTGGGGTGTATAAAAGAGCAGGTTAAGCAAGCTATGGAGAACAAAATCATTCCTCCATGGCATCTGCATTGATTCTCTCATCTGGAAGCGTAGATGAAACAAAACCTCTCCTTCCTAAGTTGCTTTTGGTCAAGGTGTTTATGGCTCAGTGGTTTAGAGCACTGGCTGCTCCTGCAGAGGACCCAGATCACAACCATATGTAACTCTAGTTCCTGGAGATCCAACGCCCTCTACTGGCACGTTGGGAACTGCATACACCCGTTACACATACTCACAGGCAAAGCACCCACACACATAACATTTTCTAATCATGTAAATTTTTAGCCGGGCAGTGGTGGTATAAGCCTTTGATCCCAGAACTCAGGATGCAGAGGCCAGGATATCTCTCAGTTCCAGGCCAGCCTGGCCTACAGAGCAAGTTTCAGGACAGACAGGGCTACCCAGAGAAACTCTGTCTCAAAAAAACAAATAAGTAATAATAAGTAAATTGCTAATTTAAAGAAGTTTAAAAGAATCTATTGGAAAGCGCCTCCCTGTCCTAAGGAAGAGCATGCAAATCCAGCAGGAGGCCCACAGCTCTCAGGTGCACGCTCTTCTGAGAGGAGAGGCTGTGGACCGAGTGTCAGGCAGGGACACACCACCCCGGTGATACTCTACAGGCTAAACAATGGCTTTTTCTTTAGATAGTTAAGCTCCTTACATGGCCAAGAAGGACCTAGCAATCCCCCTTCCCCCTGCTTCCCAGGTACTGAGGTCATAGCTGTGGGCTGCCACACACCTGGTTCTGTGCACGGCTGGGCACTCTCCCAGGACTTCATGCACCTGGGCAGCATATTCTTCAACCTCAGCAAAGGCTCATGGGACACACAGGATGGGCTGCCCCTCTGTATCTCCCCAGAGCCTCACCCTGACCTCAGAGCAGTGCTTCCCAAACGCTCTCCATTAAGGAGGTGGAAGAATGGAACACCCAATAACACCGTTACATCTTCTGGTTTGGTTTCCTCGAGACAGAGCCTCACTAGTGTCTCTAAAAGCCAAAAACCAACAAAACAAAAAACCAAAGGGATGTAGTCCAGGGATCAGAGGTTTCTGGGCAAAAACAAGGCCCTGAGCATCACCAGCCTCAACCACCACCACCCCGCTCACCCCAAAAAAAGCCACAGATATTCAAGAGCCAGGAAAGCTAACCACATAAGACAAAAAGATATTGGGACTGAAGCAAATTAGAGCCATGCATGAGGGCATGTACTCCAACTCAGAGAAGCAGCTTTTACTTGGCACCAGAAAATCTAAGTGAGCATATTGCCAAATTCTGGGCTGTTATGTATGTACAGAGTGCATGTGTTTGTTATGTGTTGTATTACATGTTTGTACAAGTGTATGCATGTGTACATGTGTTACAAGTGCATGTCATGCACATATTCGTACAAGTGTGTGCATGTGTTTGTATATGGTATGTATGTTTGTACAAGAGTATGCATTCACACGGAGGCCAGAGGTCAACAATGAATGTCTTCCTCATTTGTGAGGATTCTTTGAGGTGTCTTCCTCATTTTTCAAATTTTGTATGTTCAAGGTTCTTTTTTTGGGGGGGGGGTGGTACCAACCTATGTGTATTTTTTTTTACACACATTTGCAGAAATGTCAATTAGGAAAAAGTATGGGATGCTTCATGAATTTGTGTGTCATCCTTGATAGAGCTCATTCTGATCTTCTCTGTCTTGTCCCAATTTCAATATATATGCTACCAAAGCAAGCACTACTTATTTCATACGTTCTGGTGTTTTGTCTGCATGTATGCCTGTGAACCACATGGCCAGAAGACAGTGTCAGATCCCCTAGGTCTGGAGTTATAGTCTCGAGGCACCAACTGAGTTCTAAAAATTGAACCCAGGTCTTCTGGAGAAGCAGCCAGTGCTCTTAACCACAAGCCACCTCTCCAGCCCTTCCACCTTATTTAGAGAGTCTGTCACCGAAACTGCGCTGGACTGGCTGGCCAGCGAGCTCCAAGGAGCTGCAGAGCACCCATCCCAGACTGCATAACTGTGTGTGAGAGTGTGGAACCGGGCCAAGTGCTCTGAAGACCAGCCTTTACTGACAGAGCCGCCACTGCCACTCATGGAGTCTGTCTGTGTACACGTGCTATATGTTTGTACTGTGCAAATGCACGGAGGCAAGAGAGCAATGTCAGCTGTCTTCCACATTCCCCACCCTTTTTAAATTATTTTCTTGTAATTTTTACATGAGTGCTTATGTGCATGTACACTAGTCTGCCAGAAGAGGGCATCAGACCTCCATTGTCGTGAGCCATCATGTGGTTGCTGGGAGTCAAACCAGGACCCCTAGAAAAGCAGACACTTTAAACGCTGAGACACTCTCCAGCCACCACCTCATCTCATGTTTTAAAGACAAAACATCCTTCACTGAGCCTGGAACTAACTGACTGGCTACACTAGCCAGGCAGCAGGCTCTGGGGATCTGCCTGTCTCTGCAGCCCAGCACTAACAGTACAGGTGTACATCACACGAGACTTGTGCATTTAGTGTGGTCATGAGCACATGAGAGTAGGAACCAAAGGAAGATGGCAGGTGTCCTTGACTTCACCACTTCCCTTTGAAAAAGATCTCTCTCTCACTAAGCCTGGAAACCCCAGCCGGTTTCCTGATTCTCCTACGGTGTACTGGAATTACATGTTTGCAGCCAGTTAATTTTCATGTGGTGCTGGGATCCACACTTGGGTCTTCTGTTTGTACCTACCAAGCCATCTCACTAGCCTTTGAAAACCTTTTTATTTACTTTATTTTAAATATTTATTTCTTATTTATATAATATTCTGCTTGCATGTATGCCTGCAGGCCAGAAGAGGGCGCCACATCTCACTATGGATGGCTGTGAGCCACCATGTGGTTGCTGGGAATTGAACTAGGACCTTTGGAAGAGCAGCCAGTGCTCTTGACCTCAGAGCCACCTTTTCACCTCCTTTATTATTTTTTTTAGTGAAATGTCTTCTTTGTTAAGTTTACCAGATTTAAGTTGTTGTTATTTGAGATAAGGTTTCTCTGTGCAGCCCCGATTGTCCTGGAACTCACTCTGTAGACCAGGCTAGCCTCAAACTCAGGGATCTGCCTGCCTTGGCCCCTGTGGGCTACCACCACAGGGCAAGATTTAAGTTAAAAATTTCTGAAAATTCTCTGTGCCCACTCATCAGTCCCTTGACTGTAGCAAATGAGACACAGATAAGAACACAGTCAGAAACACACTTAAAATCCATTCTCCTCCTTAAGAAACCCCAACTCCAGGGACTGTCTCTGACATGAACTCAGTAGCTGGCTCTTTGACCTCCCCACCCCTGAGGGAAAAGCAGCCTTACTAGGCCACAGAGGAGGACATTGCAGCCAGTCCTGAAGAAACCTGATAAGCTAGGGTCAGATGGAAGGGGAGGAGGATGTCCCTTATCAGTGGACTTAGAGAGGGGTAGAAAGAAGAAGAAGGAGGGAAGGTGGGTTTGGGAGGGAAGGAGGGAGGGGGCTACAGCTGGGATACAAAGTAAATAAACTGTAATTAATATTAAAAAAATAAAAATGTAATAAAAAACAAACAAACAAAAAAGAAACCCCAACTCTGGAAAGCCTCTGCCCCCCCTACCCTTCTTACCAGTTCTACACACCAGCCCACAGTCAGAGCCCGCTGAAGACTCTCGGCGCCCTGCTTCCTGGGCTCCACCAGCTCCCGGAATGCTTGCAGCACAGTCAAACCCCGATTGTACTTGCCTCCTACAGCATTGTACTCCAGGACCTGAGGCAGGCAGAGGAAGAGGGCATCAGGGTCCACACAGCAGGGACCTGAAGAGATTCCTCTTCCTAACTCCCCTTGGAGGGCCCTGGATCACTCCCCTCCAAAGCCATCTATGGCATGACACCCAAGTACCCGCTCCACAATATAAGCTCAGTTCTTCCCCCGAGCCCAGAGCTTAGACCATCCACAAGCAAGCCTGCACTGAAGATCGGGGGCCTAGTAGGGAGCGATCCTATAATGTCAAGTGGCGGCAAGTAGGCTGTATGAGTCTGAGGCTAGCCTCAGATACATAATGAGTTCCAGGACAAAAAAAGTAAGGTGTGGAGGGGACAGCGAGGTTCAGGCTATTTCTGATCCCTCCAGTATCCTCCCACTGAAGCCTCTCACTGTGCCCTCCGCCCACAGCTAGACCTAACTGAAGAGACGTCGCCTCAATACCCACACACTATAGACAAGGAGAACACCCTCCTTGGTTTCCCTCAGACAAGACAAACAACATTTACAAAAGGAGTTCCAGATAGAGGCATGATGGCACTGTAGTAGATTCAACACACAGGAGGCTGAGGGAGGGGGTGTCTGAGTTTGAGGCCATGTAGGCTAAAAAATGAAACTCTGACTTAAGAAAAATAAATAAATACAAGGGAATAAAGGAGGGAGATAGGAGACTCAAGTATTTCTTTCCTTGAATAGGACTTTCTTTTCTTTTTTAAAAAAGATTCATTTCTACAGTGTTCTGTCTGCATGTACACCCACACACCAGAAGAGGGCACCAAATCTCATTATAGATGGATGTGAGCCACTATGTGGTTCACACTATGTGGTTCCCACTATGCTGGGAATTGAATTCCTGATCTCTGGAAGAGAGAGCAGATGTTCTTAACCTCTGAGCCATCTCTCCAGACTGAAAACGGCTTTCTAATGATACAATATCTTCCCTCAGGCCTCAGGGCAATAATGGTCTCTTGGATATCTACTAAGATTCCGTCTTATAATTTCAGGGCATAAAATCAGAACTTCAGTAGGTCCAAGGCTCTACTCCCTCTCGTGCAAAGCTGTTTGGAATGCACACCTTTTGTAGAGCAGAAACTCAGGAAAGTAGGATGAAGTACACCAGGGACCCACCTACTCCAGGGACTCAGGTAGAAACTGTTACTTCCACTCTTATAAAAAGCCATGCAAGATCCAAACCGCTGCTGGTTTCTTCAATACTGAACCCCTCACCTCCTTGAGCCGGGTAATAGCATCCCCGGTCTCTGGGTGTCCTAGCTCATCCTCTGTCAGCACCTTGACGATCTGGGAGAAGTGCTGGATGAAATCCTGCCTGTCCTGGTTACAAGCATCCAATTTCTGGTTCCCATTCATTCTCGGAGAGGTGCAAAATGCTCTGAGGAGAAAAACACACACACACACACACACACAAATGAGAGATCTCCTCCGGCACTTCCCTCCCCGAAGCCCCTCACCCCAACCACACTCACCGAGGCTCCTCTGTCCACACTTGGCACCACCAGCGGGCACTGTGCCAGGCCCCCAGGACTGGACACCCATATGCCAGGGAGGGTCGTTGTAGGGAACCAAGCCACCTCTCCCGGGGTGCCCAGCAGGGGGCTGGCAGCAGGAAGACCCCCACAGATCTCAGCCAGCGGGACAGGGGCATCGTGGGTGGGCATAGGGGGGAGGGGCACCAAGCACTCCCTGCAGGAGCAAGCACCGAAGGCAGATGCTTGGTAGCAGTTACCTCAGGTACCCACAGGCCAAGCTTTTTAGCCCTGCACCAGAATACCCCACCCTGAGGCACCCCTGAATTCAAGAATTACAGAAAGGACACACAGGAAAGAAAAAGAATGTCCGGGTGCCAGAGCCCCGACAAATCTTTACTTAAACCGAAATGGCTAAAACTGAACGGTTTCTATTTCCAAGGATGCGTTCGCAAGGCAGGAGATGCAGCACCGAGAATTAGGGGATAGAGGGTCCTTAAGACACACTGTTAATGGAGACACCAAACTGAGGTTCTGGGGTTATTAGACAGCTGAGCCGAGCAGAGCCAGAAATAGAACCAAGGGGTCCAGGGGCCCGGGAAGAAGATGGAGGCTCAGGCTCCGATCTCCGCCCGAGGGGAACCGATGATGCTGTGGGCAAGTGGTCTGTACAGGTCCTGGTACTAACCGCAGCCGGCCTCTGCAACAGGTGGGCGTGGGAGGGTGAACTCGCGGCTGTGCGTGAGGACTGGAGGAACACACCAGCGCAGCTCGCGCAGTTCGTGAAGGCCAGGAAAGCCGCTCACCGACCCCAAGACCGGTAACTCCGACAGGCTGGCCCTTCGGCGCCCCGCAGCTTCACCACCTGAGACAGGAACAACTCCCGGCTCCAGACCCGACAGTATCTCTCACCTGTTTCTTCACGCGGATTCTCCCGGGGTCCAAGATGTATCGCGGCTAACACCTAGAAACTGGGCGCACTATGCGTTTAGCATTCTGGGGCTTATAGTTCCCAGACTCTCGGCTCAGTAGGCAGAACCTGAAAATAGTACTACAACTCCCGGCATGCCGCGGACCTGACCGCAAAGAAAAGCAAACTTGTGCGGCTGGGTGGGCGTGGTCGACATCGCTGATTGGCTGAATGGCCTCGTGTGATCATGGGCCTTGTGACAGCTGACCAATGAGAGGGCGGCGCGCGGCCCATCAGCCCACTGAGCGGAGGGCGGTGTCAAGCGACCGAGAGTCTGGGAATTCGGCCATCTGGGCTTTGGTTGTAGATCTTCCAGTAAGTCCGGTTGACATTGTTAGTAAGACCCCGGAAAAACCAGCCTTGCAGCGTCCTATTTCCAACTCGGGCAAATCATTTCTTACATCTCTGATTCTAGCTGGGTGTGGCGGCTCAGTTTTCCAGCCCTTAAAAAGCCAGAAGCAACGAAGAATCGCGAGATCGAAGCCAGTTTGGGTCACATAGTGAGTTTTAGGCCACTCTGAAGAATATAGACTATATGAGAAAAAAACTTTCGTATTTTGGTCCCTTGAAGCAAAAAGGTAAAAACTGAGCAGAAGTTAGAACTTAACACCTTTCTTATACTCCCTCCCAAACTTATCCCCATCAAGAAAGAGACCTGAAGCTAAAAACTAGCTAAGACATTAATGCATTTGGCCTTGTACTCTTAGAAATAATTTCATGGTCCCAAAGAAGACCACTAACACTCCCAACCGAAAAGTCTGGGCAAGGTAAACTTTGCTCTGGTTTGTTCTGCTTTCGAGACAGTTTCTGTAGCCCTGGCTAGCCTTGAACTCACAGAGTTCCATCTACCTCTGCCTATAGAGTTTTGGGATTAATGGCGTGCGCTACACCGCCTGAGAGAACAGTTAGCTGTGAGAGAACAGCCGAGGCATCTGGAGAGTCCAGAGTAGAGAGAGGACGTAGACTGAACATGGCCAGTCTGGCCAGGAAAGGAGCTAGGGAGAGAATGGCGAGAAAGAGAGGACAGGACGGCATAGCTGAAATTGTGAGGCTGTGGGGTCCTGAGCTTGAGAAGGTCAGGGTAATGGGGGAGGTGAGAAGAGCTAGGTACCTGTGACACTGCGGGAGCCCGGAGACCAGCTTGTTCTTTCAGTGATGAGGAAAGCGGTTCATTTGGTGAAGGAGAACCGGCTTCACAAGTTCCTGGGGATTGCTAGTTTTGATTAGACTCTGAGGAAATGGAGTTTCCTTTGGACCAGACGGTAATGAAACATATGCAAACCAATGTAACAAGTAATAACTAAGAAACAAACTCTTGGAAATGGCCAATTAGCTATCAAGATGCCAAGTCTGGGCAAGGAAAGAATAGTGTCAACAACTGGATTTCCAAAGGCGAAAGAATAGAGATTGTTGTTGTTAGTATTCTGCAACAATCTTGCTTCTGGTTACCTAGCAACAATGACATCATCTTGTATCGCCTAGCCAGGTGGCCACACCTGGGGGCGTGGTTAGTAATTACCTGACCTATAAAAGGACCACCAGACACCTGTTCTCTCTCTTACTCCTCTACTCTCTCTCTTAGTCCTCTCACTCTCTTACTCTCTCTATGGGGCGCCCTACCTCTCCTCCCCTTTCCTCCTCTCCTCTCCCTTCTCCCATCATGGCCCACGCCTGTTCCCCCTTCTCCCCTAATAAACCCCTTTTCATAGAAAACCTGTTATAAGCCTCATCTTATTTTTTATTTCTAATAGTTGTCCCATACTGAGAGACTAGGAGGTAAACTCCCTAATGGGCAGATACAGAGAGGCCAGGACTGGGTGGACTTCCAGGACAAGGGGCTTCTTCCTCACTCTTCTGACCTGAGACCAAAGACTGACAGCTTAGAGCAAAGGCCTGTGGGCATTTTCTTCTGCAAGCATGACCCCTGTTAATGGACAGTTCAAGGCTGGATCAGGACATATTTACACACAGTTGTGTGCCAATCAGTCATCCCATCTGTTTTCAAACTAGCCAACCCTAAGGTAGGGGAAGAAGACCACCTAGAGATGCCACAGCCCGCTGGCTTTAATGGCGCAGGCCTTTAATCCCAGCAGAGGGAGGCAGAGGCAGGCAGATCTTTGAGTTCAAGGCCAGCCTGGTCTACAAAGTAAGTCCAAGATAGCCAAGGCTACACAGAGAAACCCTGTCTCGAAAAATAAAAATTAAAAAAAAAAGCTACAGCCTTCTAGGAGAGAAACTGGTCTTCAGCCTCCTGAATCCCCTCCCTGCTCTCTGTGGGGCTGCCTCACTGTGTCTCCTCCCCTCTAAGAGCCCCTTTGTAGCTTTGCTTCTGTCTGCTTCTGTTTGCTTGTTTGAGATTTCCACAGCTGTCACTTGCTGAGCTCCAGATTTTTTTTTTCTGCCTTTTAATTCTTTAGCTGGCAGGATCCCTAGACTGTAATATTTTGAGGGATTGTCTGGGATTCCTTCTGAGGACCACTGATGAGTGTAAGCCAGCCCAAAACCTGAAAGGGTAGGATGGTGTGAGCGTTAGCTGCTAGCACATGCCAAACACATATATTTTAATTTGACAGATTAAAAGCTGAAATAATACAAAAAAAAATCTTGGAAGAGAATGTAGTGCTAAGACTTTATTACTGTGGGACTGGAGAGATGGCTGATTGGTTAAGAGTGCTTTTTGGTATCCCAGAGCATAGGAATTTGGTCCCCAGTGCCCATGTCAGGCTGACATTTACCTGTAACTTTCAGCCTCCTCTGGGACCTACCCACATGTGGCAGAGACACACAAATAAAAATAAAGTACATTTTTTATAGTATCTTTCTTACTATATTGGTTTCCCTTTCCATTGTTGTGACTGAGAAACAACTGTAGGAAGGTATGTTTATTCTGACTCACAGTCTGAAGGGGTATAGTCTGTCCTGACAGCTAAGAAGAAAGGGGTTGTACAGAGAGGAAGAGAAGAAAGAGGAAGAGAAGGAAGCGGAAAGGTGGAAAAAGCAGATCTGTGAGACCAGCTATGGGAGGTGAAGGAAGCAGAATCAGAAGTTCACAATCGCTGATACCAACCTGAATTACCTGATGCCCTGTCTCAAACATAAACCTTGGGCCAGTGAGTGGTGAGTGCCTGAGTTCAACTCCTGGAACCACACTGGGGGGAGAGAACTGGCCAGGGTAAAGTTGTCCTCTGACCTCCACAAAAGCACAGTGGCATGTGTGTACCTATTCTCACACAGCAGCAGCAGCAGCATCAACAACCACCAACTGGAAAAAGGGAGATGCGCAGGCAACTCAAGCAAATTAGACTCCCAGCAGGAAGAGATTCTGGTGCTAGAAAACACTCTAGGGAAGGGCATAAACCTGAGTTCAAACACAAAACACAATCTTGACTTTCAGTTTTCCATCCTTACTTCTCCAATCATCATAGCCCCAAGCAGCTGCCCAGGGCCATTCACATCGTGATGTCAGCACTGAAAACAATGAGGGGCTTTTTTGTTTGTGTGTGTTTAAAGGGGGTATCGCTCTCTAACTCCAGACAATGCTAAGTCTTCTGAGAGTTCAGGGTGAACCCCAGGCCAGCTCAGGGCTGCATTTACAGCAGGTAGGGAAGAGGGTGTATGGAATCAGATCCCCGGGCCTGACATCTCCAGATGAGCACCCTGCAGAGCACTGTCTTCTCTTTCTGTCTTCCACCTGCATGTACAGAGCAGCTGCAGAGTGCAATCTACAGAGCTCTGTGCACACATTTTCGAAATGAGCACTCACAGCTGGAAGGCTTGCCATCTATCGTGAGCACGTTTTGTGACAGTTTGTGAGGTTATGGTCTTGCCTGGCATGCTTGAACTTGGTCCTCAAGACTGGGACATCTGTGGCGTCTCTAACCACAGAGGCCTTTTCCTGTGTCCTTGAGTTTTCACTTCTGTCTCTGAGTAGATATGCACCGTACTCCAAATTCTTCTCCAAACCCACCTCCCCTCTGTGGTCTGTTAGGAGTCAGACTCTCTGTCTCCAACTCCTCCCTCTCTATATCAACTAAAGGAAAACTGCTTTTTTTCCCCACCAGATGTACTGGATCCCTCCCCTCCAGATTTGCAACAAGTATGTGGCTATTTCCCACAACTCAAATTTCCAAGTTGCTGAAGTTGCCAATTAAGTGTCCTACATTTCTTTTCTAGGTTTTGAAATAAAAATTTAAAAATTTGTGTGTGGGGGGGGCAGGGTGGACATGAGTCAGGTACCCTCAGAGGCCAGAGCAGTTAGATCTTCAAGGAGCTGGAGTCACAGGTGATCGAGAACCCCTGATGTGGGTGCTAGGAATTAAACTTGTCTTCAGGAAGTCGAACCTCCTCTCTGCACACCCTCCCAGGCACTGCATACCTGAAATTTGTGGAGGCCTTTCAGGTTAAGCATGCCACATTACAAGACCCTTCCTTCCCTGCTTCCAGCATCAACAGCACGTCCAGGTTGGAGGGCCTGTGTACCCCTTGTCTGATTAAATGGCCTTGTAGAATCATAGAACTCAGGGAAACACAGCTACTATCTTATTACCTAACAACAAGGTAAATCTACATGGTGTTTGATGCTCTTGGCATTGAGTTGTTCCAGCTGCACACTACCGGGCTTTCACTCTATCCCACCATTGGATTTTTCCTAGATTTTCTTCTGTGTCTTGCTACATTCGTTGTATACGTTTTATTTAGTTTGAAGTGGCGAAGGTGGCACCGCCTCTGACCTGACTCCATTTTGTGTTTACATAGACAGTTCCTGGCCCCCGACCACATCCCCCAACAGTCACCTCTGCCCTGGCAACACACTTCAGCTTGTCATGACCTTGACCATAGTTTGAGTGTGTTAAACAAAATAATATTTACACAAATTTAACATAAACTAAAATAACTAAAAATGGGTATACATAGAAAAATAATTGTCATGTTGTCTGTAAAATAATTCCTGTTCTGCCAGAAATAAACATTTCAAAGTTACTTTCACCCTCATCTGGCTTGGATATGAAGTATAGTCCCTGAAAAGGCAGTACCTTTTAAAGCTCCTGTACCAAGAGACTGTGAGGCAAGGGCCCCTCTTGGTTGCCAAGGGCTTCTATACTTTTTTAAATGATGTATTTCTTTTTTTCTCTTACGTGCATTGCTTTTTTGCCTCCATGTATGTCTGAGAAGGTGTCAGACCCCCTGGAGCTGGACTTACAGACAGTGGTGAGCTGCCACAAGGTTGCTGGGAACTGAACCCGGGTCCTCTGGAAGAGCAGCCTGTGTGCTCTTAACCCCTAAGCCATCTCTCCAGCCCCCAGGACCCATACTTCTTATCACTTTAATCAGTGTAGTTGCCTATCTTTCTCATGTGAATTACTACAATTTGGGGGGGGGGGTGTGTGCACGTGCGTGCAAGTGGAGGCCAGAGGAAGACAACATGAAGAAGCTGATTCTTTCCTTTCACTCTATGGGTTTTAGGGTCATATTCAGATTGTCCAGCCTGGTGGCTCCCACCTTCAGCAGCCCAGTCACCTCAGCAGTGTATTATTATTGTTACTGTCACTATTAAAGATTTTATTTATTTATTATGTATACAATATTCCGTCTGCATGTGTGCCTGACAGCAGAAGAGGGCACCAGATTTCACTATAGATGGCCGT
Source organism: Pachyuromys duprasi (assembly GCA_028658305.1). NCBI lineage: Eukaryota > Metazoa > Chordata > Mammalia > Rodentia > Muridae > Pachyuromys > Pachyuromys duprasi. The sequence continues at coordinate 31,164,495 of CM053764.1, forward strand.
GAGCCACCATGCGGGTGCTGGGAACAGACTCAGGACCTCTGGAAGGGCAGCCAGTGTTCTCCACCTCTGAGCCGTCTCCCCAGCCCTCTTAATATTACTTTAAATAGTTAGGGTCTTGTGGAGCTCAGGTAGCCTTGATTCTACTCTGTAGCTAAGGTTGACCTGGAGCATCTGATTTTCCTGCCTCTACCTACCAAGTGCTGGGCTTAAAGACTTTCATCACCCTTGTTTTGTGAGGTGCTGGGTTCAATCCCAGCGCCTCCTGCATGCTAAGTAGCCCTTTCCCAGCCGTGCTACATTCCCAGCCCCACTGCATTCTTTTTTTTTTTTTTTTATTCATACAGTAACATTCTGCCTGCACACCAGATCTTACTATAGATGGTTGTGAGCCACCATGTGGTTGCTGGGAATTGAACTCAGGACCTTTGGAAGAACAGCAAGTGTTCTTAACCTCTGAGCCATCTCTCCAGCCCCCCACTGCGTTCTTAATATACAACCACCAGAATGTCCCCAAACAAACTATACAAGGATGGTTCTCATGGGACAAGCATGTGTTAATCCCAAAGATGGGAGGAGAAAGACCATCAGCCCATATCATGGCCACATTAATTAAAGCAAGCAGGTAATTAAAGTAAGCTTTTTTGTTCCTGTACAGGAGCTGCCTCCCCCTAAGGTGGCTTCCTCCTAAGAGGTCAGCATGGGTGATAATGACGATGAGGTTGTTTATAGCTCAGGGATAGGGGCTCTCCAAATGGGGGGGGGGGTTTCGTGGGCAAAATACGAAGGGTTACAGGACCAGAACAGAAGTATAGCAAGTTGATCCTAACAACCTCCTGAAACAAAGACAGGGTTGCAAGGTGGGCATAACAGGTTGTCATACAACCTTTTGAAACAAACGTAGGGTTGCAAGATGGTAATAAAACAACTTTTTGAAACAAAGACATGATTGCCATTTCCTGGAGCATGCAAGTATACAACCATTTGTCCTTAAGGATGGGGCATAGCCCAATCCTTGAGAAACAGGTTTACTCATAAACAGGAATGACCTAGCACCTAGCTTATGTTCACTCTAAGATGGCCTTCAAGTCTAAGATGAAGGTAGGCCTGCTTTTCACGTGGCCATGGCTTCCCAGGTCTCACCCTTTCTGAGGTCAGGAGTTAATATAAGCGTTACTCCTAATTAAAGCTCATGTTTTAACACTGTAAAATTTGTGACATCCAGGCTATATGAAAGTTTCAAACACTCTACTTTTGGAGGGGACATAGAGTCAGGATCTCGCTATGTAGCCCTAATTGCCCTGGAACTCACTATGTAGACCAGGCTGGCCTCGAACTCACAGAGAGAGATCCATCTGCCTCTGCCTCCCCAAGTGCTGGGATTAGAGGTGTGTGCCACCACACCTAGCTAGTGGTGATCTTTTTTAAATCTCTATTTGGGGATGTTTAGGCCTCTACCTCCTTTCCACCAACCACCCCAACCTTAATTAGGAAAGAGAAAAGGTTGGTGGGGAGAGGGGCCGCAAACCCCTTTACTTCTCCAGGGTTAGGGTCAAGGGGTTCTTTCGGGGCTCTATACAAATCTCCGTCAACCACAGGCACAGTTAGCAGGCTCCTCCTTGCTGTTGTGCCCCAACGTGGTTCTCTCGGTCTGCTCCAAACTGCCACACCATCTCTGGTCTCTGGTCTCTCCAAACTGCTACATGCCAACACTGAACTCCACTGAACATCGCTAAACACAACACCATGTCTTTCTAGGCCTCATATTTATACCCTCAGAGTCCTAAACCACCTTCTCTGTGTGGCACATGGAAAGCTGTTACCAGCTGGCAAACATCATGCCCTGCACATGACAATTAACAGCTGTGGACAAACTATAACCCAACTAAAATCCCACACTTGAGATTAACACAAAAGCATATTTTCATAACATACAAAGAAACCAAAACTTCCATTACAGTCTATGATACAAGGTTTCTAGCCAACGCCTACTATGGCAAACCACAAGTCTCTCCAACCAGTAGATAAAGTAGGAGAGAGTCCTCTGGTCCATCTGCAGCATGGACTATGCTCTTCAGCAGCAGGAAAGGTTTAGAAGAGAGATCTTCACCCTTTACATCCCCCCCCCCCAATTTCTGCGACCACAGCTTCCAGAGCGGGTTCTCATAGGAGATCAGGGACAGGAAAGGCTTCAATATTTTCATCTGAAAGGGGCCAGTCGGTAGAGAAAGGTGGAAACCAGGACTACAAACGGAGCGCATACAGGACACACACTTAAGACAAGTCCAGCCATATGCAAGTAACATATAAAGGCTCAGATCCTACATGGAGCTTCCGAAGCTTTATTTTCCAGATCACTGGCCCACTTCCACCCCGGGAGTGCCTGCCTTTTCCCTCCCTTCATTTCTTCTCTTCTCTTCTCTCTCTCTCTTTTTGTTTAATTTATTTTTTATTCTGTGATACAGGGTCCTGGCTGATCTAGAACTCAGTATGTAGGCCAGGCTGACCTACAGATTCACCCATTTCTTCTGCCTCTTTTTTTTTCTTTCTTTCTCTCTCTTTCTTTTTCTCTTTCTCTCTCTCTCTCTCTTTCTTTGTTTCTTTTTTTCTTTCTTGCTTGCTTTTCCAGACAGGATTTCTCTATGGAACTGTCTATAGACCAGGCTGACCCCAAACTCACAAAAATTCACCTGATGCTCTTCCAAAGGTCCTGAGTTCAATTCCCAGCAACCACATGGCAGCTTATAACCATCTATAATGAAATCTGGTGCCCAATTCTGGGTCTCAGGCACACATGCAGGCAGAACACTGTATGAATGAATGAATGAATGAATCTTTAAAAAAAGAAATCTGCCTGTCTCTGCCTCTTGAGTGCTGGGATTAAAGGAGTGTATTTCTGCCTCTTCTACTCTAGGATCAAAGGGGTATGCCACCATGTACAACCTTCTTACTTTTTTTTTTTAAGATTTATTTATTTATTATTTATACAACATTCTGCCTGAACACCAGATCTCACTATAGATGGTGTGGGAACATAGTAGAGGCAGCCTCTATTCGGGTGTTGTTTTAATACCTCTGCTAATTCATATTTCTTTGCAGATACTGGGTTTCCATGCTAAAGCCAGGTTTGAGTTACTCTCAGGATGAAGCTGGGAATTGAACTCAGGACCTTTGGAAGAACAGAGAGTGTTCTTAACCTCTGAGCCATCTCTCCAGCCCCCACCTTCTTACTTTTTAAATAAATTCTAACTAAGGAGATAGAGACAGACAGATCTTTTAGTTTGAGGTCAGCCTGGTCTACAGAGTGAGTTCTAGAACAGCCAGGGCTACACAGAAAAACTCTGTCTTGAAAACCTAAGTAAATAAATTAACAGTCTTTCCTTCCTTCCTTCCTTCTTAAGTATATTCAGAAACACCCAGACAGAAAGATGCAAGTACAAGGTTTAAAGGGCACAAAGAGTCCTGTTGGCATGGTGCTGGGCAGGCCACCTTCCTGACCTGTGGGCCAGCCTGGAAGCTCTCCAAAGCCAGTAGTTCAGGGATTTTTATAAACATCTCCTCTTTGCAGGATATGAAGGCACAACTGAAAATTTCAAGGATCTACTCTACTCATACTTTGATTTTGTGACTAACTGCCATCAGGAGCCACCAAGAGTTGCCTGATTAGAAGGAAATCAGAACCAGGTGATGGTGGCAGACCCCTTAACTCCCACCACTGTGGAGGCAGAGGCAGGTGGATCTCTGAGTTTGCAGCCAGCCGGGACGACAAAGGGAGTTTCAGGACAGCCAAGGCTACACAGATAAACCCTGTCTGTGGGGGAAGGGGTGTCAACAGAATTCCTGAAAAGCTGCTGATTAACCAACGTCAGTGACTAGGGCTGCAGCTGCCTCAGTGGTTGAGAGCACTGGCTGATCTTGCAGAGGACATGACACCCACATGGTGACCCACACCATCTGTGATGTAACTCCATTTCCAGGGGCTCCAATACCATCCTCTGACCATCTTCGGGCACCAGGCACACACATGGCATATAGACACACATGAAGTAAAAAACTGGTAAACATAAAATAAAAATACATAAATCTTTTTCTTTTTCAAATGTCAGCGGCAGCTGGGCCACACACCTGCCAGCACTTGGGCGGCAGAGGCCAGCGGAGCTCTGTGAGTTCAAGGCCAGCCTGGTCTACAGAGTGAGTCCCAGGACAGCCAGAGCTACACAGAGAAACCCTGACTCAGAAAGCACAAAACAAGAATGGCTGTGACAAGTTTAGAATGGCATAGGCCCCAGAGCATACAACTTTTGGGGACTGTCTTTAGCTTCCCTAAAAGTAATTACTTAACCACCCCCATGTCAGACCTAAAATCCCGATAGATGGATAAAACCCTGTGGAATGTATTAACTTAACAAAACCTAAATTTCACCAGTGGAAATACTGAGAAAATCTCAGATAACATCTGAGGCCTGCAGCTGAGATTCCCTGCAGAAAGCCACATCCCCTGTTTCCGCCAATGTGTTAGGTCTAAACTGGGCTCCACCATCAGAAAAATCTGCTTGCTTTTCAGCTGTTTTGCTTTTCTCTGCTTCCCCTTCCCTACAACAGCGAGATAGCCTTAGCATTTTGACCTGCAATAAACCTATCTTTGTGTTCATGGAGTGGCCTACTGTGATGGTTTCACTGCACTCTCGCTTACACGATCCATTCTTTCTTTCTTTTAAATGCCTTCATTTATTACCTTTTTTGTTACCATAAAAACACCGTAAGACTGCTTCAACATTAGAACATTGGGTTGTAGGAGATCTAAATCTGTGTTTCTGGGACATGGTCACTCTTTTTGTGGTTTTTGGTTTTTCGAGACAGGATTCCTCCATGTAGTAGTTTTTGTCCTGAACCAGATAAAGGGAAAGTACTGGGCCTAAGCTTCCTTCTAAGCAGTCTTCATACCCTGTGCTTCCTAGCCTGTTTGGACTGTAACGGACTGTGTAACCTCCAACGAGACGTGGGAAACTGAGGTTACCGTATATTCCAGGTATGCTGCTCCCTTTGCTTGGTTATTTTTAAGTATATGTGTGTGAATCTGTGCGGGGTATGCACATGACTGCTGGTGCCCCCCAGGTCAGAGAAGTCAGCATGCCTGGAGCTGAGTCACAGGAACTTTCGAGCCTTCTGGCTTAGGTCCTCCCAGTACATGCTCTTAACTGATGAACCGTCTCTCCAGGCCAACCCACCCTTCACCCCTGTATTTTATGTAAAGACATGTCTGTATGTAACTAATTCCTAAAGCATATGTGAGAATCTGAAGGAGGCTGGGCAGTGGCTCAGTGGATAAAGCATTATGTGAAGACATGAGTTCAAATCCCCACAACCCACCGAGTCAGGTGGTAGCACTCACCTGTAAGCCCATGCTTTAGGATGAAGTGGGATGCAGAGGTAGGAACCCCCCAAAACAGTAAACAAGAGACCATGAAACAAAGTGAAAAAAGGTCCCGCACCTGCCATTGTCCATACGTGTGCCATAGGAGACACATCCCCCCCGCCCCCACACACACACTGTAAGGAACAGAATCACCTCTGGGGAGACATGCCTTTATCTCCTTCCTTAAGGTCGTAAGCCACTGGGGCAGCGCAGGGACTTGGTTGGGGACCACTCCCCAGCAAGCAGATACATTATGTGCTTTTTTTTTTTCTTTCCAGAATTCCTGGCCTGTTAGTGCAGTCTGAAAGAGGTTCAGATCTGATGCCTACTGTTGTGATGTTGTGCCTGATTTGAGAGACCCCAAAAAACCGCTAGGAGTTGAGTCTGTTGCAAATCATGCAAGGATCTTTATTCAAGCGTAAGCTCGGGCCATCAGTCTTCCCTGACATAGCAGGTTAGAAAGTGAAGCTCTGAGTCTCAGAGGGGCAGAGTTTTTAAAGGGAAAAACAGCAAGCAGGGATTTCCAAGCCTTAGAGTTACAGAGAAGGGTAAGTTTGGGGGTGGGGGTTTAGCAATCGAGATGACCTTTAGGCTAATTGTTCCAAGCCACTGGCCAAACCGACAGATATCTAAGATATCTGTACAATAGCCTGCTGGGTGGAGTGGAGGATCCACTAACACATTCTGGGGTATTTATGACAACCTGTGGGGTGGAGGCCTGATTGTAGTTATCTATTTACACATTCTGTGGGATCCATGACAACCTGAAGGGTAGAGGGCCACATGCCCCTTCTTGGAACCCAAAGGTGGGGGTCAAGTCACTCCAAGGTCAGTCAGCTTTAAGATAGAGTCTAAGAAACAAAATGGAGCCACCCCTGCCATCCTCAGTTCCTTCATTCTCCGGCCCCCCTCTGACAGGTTTATTGAAGGCCCAATCATGGTGCTTCCTGGAGCATGCACTCCCCTACCTCAGGGGTGGGAGAGAGGGCCTGATATTGAGCTCTCATGACCATCAATTGGATCACTGGTAATCTCTGTGTGATAAATGTAACGAATCTATTTAATATGCAAGGGCCTAGGGTTAACACGAGTAACAATATCACAAGGGTCCTATTAAAGCAGATATTAAACTACTAAACCAAGGAGAAGCATTAAGCCAAGATTCAAACCAATTCTGTTCTGCTTTGTACTCTCTCTCCACATTTAACCAGGTTTTCCGTCACCTTTGCCAAGACTCTTTGACTATTCCAGAGCAGTCTGTGTAGAAACAACATTCCTCTTTGAGGGCCACACAGAGTCCTCCTTGTTGGAAATATAACAAGTCCAGACCTCTCCGATTTTGTAACACAACTTCTGCCAGTGAAGTCAAAGACTCCTGCAAGTGAGAGATGGGTTTTTCCAAATCCTGAATATCTGTGTCTATAGCTATTCTGAGGCTATTGTAGCTATGGCTCTGAGCCACCAATGCGGAGATTCCAGTCTCTGCACCTGCTAGTCCTAATCCCAATAGTATCATCAAGGTGCCAGCAGTGAATGGCTTTCTCTTCTGCTTCCTCATTCCTGTTATTGCTGCCTGGAGCAGAGCTTTACTCATTTCCTCATGAGTATGATAAGTAATTCTAGGGTTCAGCTGTACCAATATGCAGCATCCCACAGTCTGATTTAGCAGTTTGGGATTTATGCAGTGTGTTAGTCCCGTGGAACATGCATATCTGTGAACCAAGTCTCGTCCACGTTGGTCAGGGGGCATCTTGGAAATCGGCTCGGATGCCGTGCATATGGGCTAAGATCCCAGTGCAGTCACGCAGGGGGGCATCCAGGTCCGGGTCTGGCAGCAGAGTGGCTGGATTCAAGGAAGTTGGCACCTGAAAGTGAGTCTAGGAGGATTCCGTAACAGTGCTTGGTAATGGGTCAGGCAAGCGTTGCTCAGCCATGGATCCAGGGGTTGTTTCAGCACCCCCTCAATGGCGTGAGGGGTGGTTATAACCAAGTCCTGCCCTAGAGTCAATGTGTTAGCATCCTTGGCCAGTAACGCTACCGCAGCAATTATGCAGAGACATGGGGGCCATCCAGCTGCCACTGAGTCTAGCTTCTTGGATAAGCAGGCTATTGGTCTCCTCCATGGTCCAAGCATCTGAGTGAGACCCCCTTTGCTATTCCTTTTTTTTTTTTTCATCTATAAACAGTTGGAATGGTTTGGTAACCTCAGGCAACCCGAGGGCTGGGGCTGACAGCAATGCCCCTTGTCTGGCTTCAAAGGCCTGCTGATGTTCAGCTGTCCCTGAGAAGTCACCTAACTGTTCTTTGGTGGCCCCATAAAGTGGCTTAGCCAGTTCTGAAAAATTTGGTATCCAGAGCCTACAGAATCCAGCTGACCCCAGGAATTCCTGCACCTGCCTCTGACTTGTGGGGGTTGGAATCTTGAGGACTGTTTCCTTACGGGCATCTGACAACCATCTTTGACCTTGTTTTACGATGTTGCCGAGGTACTGTACTTCTGACCTGCATATTTGGGCTTTTTTAGCTGAGTGTTGAGCAAGTCCTTTGTTCCTTGTAGGCAAACCTCCTCGTCAGCCGCAGCTATCAGCAGATCATCCACATACTGCAAGAGAGTAACTTGGGGGTGCTGTTCTTGGTACTCACCCAAGTCTTCGTGTAAGGCCTCATCAAAGATCGTTGGAAAGTTTTTGAATCCTTGAGGGAGTCTGGTCCAGGTCAATTGTCCATGTATTCCAATGTCCGGGTCATGCCATTCAAACGCAAAATACTCCTGGCTCTTCGGGATTAGGCAGACTGAAAAACACATCCTTTAAATCTAGAACTGTGTACCATTGGTGCTCTGGGGGCAATGCACAAAGGAGGGTATATGGATTAGGCACAGTAGGATGAATGTCCATCACCCTTTCATTGACCTCTCTGAGGTCTTGAACTGGCTGATAGTCATTGGAATGTGGCTTCTTAACTGGGAGCAAGGGTGTGTTCCAGGCTGATTGACATTGTCTGAGAACCCCCAACTCTAGAAACTGACAGATGTGAGGGGTGATGCCCTGCTTGGCTTCTAGAGGCATCGGGTACTGCCGGACCTTGGCTGGATCTGCACCAGGCTTTAGTTCAACGAAAACAGGTGGTCTATGCTTAGCCAAATCCTGTCTCTGCCCATGCTTGGAGGAAGTTCTCTAGCCAGACCTTATGGAGGCATCCAGCTTTATCATTGTATCAAAAAGTCTGTACTCTTTGGCCAGTGTGGTGGTGACATGCACTGGGGCCCTCTGGTGGTCAAGGACTTTCACACCATCTGGTGAGAAATATATTTGGGCTCCCAGTTTAGCCAGGAGATCTCTCCCCAGCAGGGGATAGGGGCAGTCTGGTACCACTAGGAATGAACGGGTTACCCGGCCCTTTTCTAAGTCCACTGTTCTTCGGGTAGTCCAGGAGTATTGTTTCATTCCAGTGGCCCCTTGTATCCAAGATTTTTTATTGGACAGGGGACCCTTTGATTGCAGTAAGACTGGACGTTGAGCTCTGGTATCAACCAGGAAATCCATTACCTCCCCTCCACTTTTAGAGTTACCCTAGGTTCAGGGAGGGGGTCTGAACCCCGTCCCCGTCAGTCCTTGATATCATCTGACAGGGGGAGTGTCTTCGTGTCTCCCCATTTCTTGGGACAGTCCTTTGCCCTTTGCTTCCTTACAGTAAGCGCACTGGTGACATCCCAATCTTGGCTTGCCCTTGTTCCGTCTCTTACCTTCAGCGTCCTGAGCCACCTTCTTCAGTGTGCACCTGCCATGATCAGTAGGCTCGGTGGCTGCTAGCAAGACCTTAGCCATGGAGCTTGCTATTTCTTACTTTGTAGATTGATCCTGATTTGCTTTTCCTCTGGACTCTCTATTGTTGTACATCTTAGCTGCCATGGTTACTAAATCTCTGAGACTCTTTTCTGCAGATTTTCTAGACCTTGGAGCTTTCTCCTAATATCTGGTGCCACCTAGGCCACAAAGGACATTGCTACTGTCCTTATGTTCGGCTGTCTCTGGATCTTACTCCGGAAAGCTTCCATGATCCTTTCTAGGAAAATTGCCAGGCTTTCGTCTGGTCCCTGCTTAATATCATAAACCTTAGTCAAATTAGTGGGCCTCTTGGCAGCTGCTTTGAGAGCTGCCAACAGCGCCCAGTGGTAGACTAGGAGCCTCTCCTTACTTGCTGCTGTGTTGTAGTCCCAGGTAGGTCTCTGCAAGGGGAAGCTGGTATCTATATCAGCCTGGTTGGTGGTTGGCTCCCCATTTGTGCCAGGAGTCAATCTCCTAGCCTCCACCTGAATACATTCCCTTTCTTCATTGGCGAACAGGATCTGCAATAGCTGCTGACAATCATCGCAAGTTGGCTGATGGGTAAAAAGAACAGTATCAAGCAATTCTATGAGATCCTTTGGATCTTCTGAGAACCTAGCATGCCTTTCCTTCTAGTTGTAGAGATCACTTGTAGCAAAAGGCCAATATTGATGAAGCTGATTCCCATGGTCATTAGCCGGCCCCTGCTCCGAGAGGCAGGGCCATTGTGGAATCCACCTCAGGCATGGCCTGCTTCTGGTCCCCTGAGCAGGTCCTTCTGCTTGGACCTGAGCCGAGGGGGCTTGCCCCACCCCCCACCGAGGGTGGTACAGGTGTGACTTCTGCCGTGGCTATAGCCTCTGCTGCTTCCATCTGAGCCCCAGAGTTTCCTGTTGGTGCAGCCTGTGGGGGACTAGGGTAAGGAGGTGGGGGAAAGATTAAGTCCTCCTCTGTTCTCCCTGTAATGCTGGGTACAGGGGAGCTGCAGAGGCAGTTGGACGTGGCAGTTAGCTCTTCCCAGAGGTTTTGCTCTTCTGAGCAGTCCTGCTCTGGCTACATCCCTCTGCCATGGTCAGCACTGTATTGGCTTCTGGACCTAGATGAGTTGGGTTAGCACGGAGGAAGGGTTTGAAAGATTTGAGCCATGAAGTGTGTGGGGGGGGGTTTAAATATCAGGTTCTCCCAGACCATGATGTAGGGAAACTGGTCTGGATGGTCTGTGTCAGGTCTAAGGACTACTAATTTGACCACTAGGATTAATTTTGAGTCAAAAGACCCTTCCCATGGCCATCTGATGTCAAAGGTGTACCATTAGGAGCTCCATTCTCCTTGTTAAGAGAAATGGAAAGGTTCCATCCCCTAGCCCTAACATCTCTGAAGTGGACCAAGAGCCAGTCCAAGGGAGTGGAAGGAGTCTGTCCCATTTTGTATGTCCTCAGAGTCTTATCCAAAGAAACAAGAATAGTCACTGTAATGCCAGAATCATGGGACCCTCAGAGACTACCAGGACTTGATGCAAGAACAAGAGAGCTTCATTACGAGAGCAATCAAACTTGGGGCCCAAGTCTCACTGCCTCAGCAGTACATGACAGCAAGCAGGGGGGTTCATGCTTTGATGTTACAAGATTGGGTAAAAGCCATAGGGGCGAGGTGACCTTTTACATAATCCCAATTGCCATTCTTCTAAACTACATCTGGAATGTTGGGGAGAATTTTCCCAACCGATTCTCAATTCTCATTGATTATTGCCAGGAAGATTGTCTCTATTTTCTATGAAGTATTTATTCTGTGATATTTCCTGAAGGCTGTTGCTAGGAGAATTAACTTTGTTTTCTGCCAGGTGCATATTCTGTGATATTTTCCTGGTACCTGAGTTCAGCTCCCAGTCAAGATGACTCCTCATTTTAAAATGGAGTTACCCAGGCTAACTTAAACTCTTCATCACCACAGACAGACAGACAAACACACATACACACAAAGCCAAGCAATAGGCTTGTGGGTAAGAACCCCAAACCAGTACGATGGTGGCACTTCCTGTCTGTGTGGGAGAGACGCACAGGCCTATCAAACAGATGGGACCCTGTGTCCCTCACAGTGCTATTGGGGAACACTGCCCTGCTGGGATCTGGGACATCACCCGAGATCCCCGTGGCCTCGGTCTGCCAGCTCTATGACACGACCGATCCTTGGCCACTCACTGTGTACCACCTTGAGATCTCAAAAATATGCAGAATGACAGAACAGAGACACAGAACTTGGCCAAGACAAAAGCTTACCCGGGATTCCGATCCTCCGGCTCAGGGGTCCTACGGATTTTGGGGTTCCCAGCCAACGCACCACGATGCTGTGCCAATTCGAGAGACCCCAAAAGACCACTAGGAGTCAAGTCCGTTGCAAATCACATGAGGATCTTTATTCAGGCTTAAGCTCAGGCCGCCAATCTTCCCTGAGGTAGCATGTTAGAAAGTGAGGCTCCGAGTCTCAGGGAGGCAGAGTTTTTAAAGGGAAAAACCGAAAGCAGGGAATTCCAAGCCTTGCATTTACAGGGAAGGGTAAGTTTTGGGTGGGGGGGTTCAGCAATCGAGATGACCTTTAGACTAATTGTTCCAAGCCACCTGGCCAAACCGACAGATATCTAAGATCTGTATGATAGCCTGCTGGGTGGAGTGAAGGACCCACTAACACATTCTGTGGGATCCATGACAACCTGCAGGGTGGAGGGCCATGTGGCCCTTCTTGGAACCCGAAGGTGGGGGTCAAGTCACTCCAAGGTCAGTCAATTTAAGATAGAGTCTGAAAAACAAAATGGAGCCACCCCCGCCATCCTCAGTTCCTTCATCGACATTTTTAGGAATTTTTGAATTCTTTTTTTTTAAACGCAGAACTATTATAAGAATGTGCTTTTGTTTTACTCCCAGGTGTGGGGCTCTGGGCTGCTTTGGACTGTCCACAGTAGCTGACCACGATTTACCTTGTGCTCCGGCAGAAGTGTGGCCCTGCCAGCTGCAGAGAATTTGATTGTGGATGTTAGGAATTCAGGGAGCTTCTTAGAGTACATATATGCAAGGGCCAACTCGGTGGCTGTTGGTCTTTTAGGGACGTTGTTTGCAGTTTGTTAGTGGCCATGGTCAAAGAAGCAAGAGAAGGAAAGAAATTAGATTCAGGGATTTCCCTAATTCCTCTTTCCTATGTATCCTCCTTTCTCTCCTATCTAATGTTAGGGGTGAGATGGAGGGAAAGAGGAGTGACTCAGAAAAGTGGAACTGTTTTTGTTCTTTCTTCTTCTGTCTTTTCCTGTGAGATGCTGGCCAGAGCCCAGGTATGTTCTTAAGCTTACAATGAACCTGCTGGGCTTCCCCATTCCTTGTTTAAAGCCTCCACCTTTGGAAAGACAATGGAGTCAAGAGGGAGCAAAAGCACAAAGGCCTTCCTTGAGATTCGAAGGTGGTGGCTGGCTAGTTCTTTATTTGAGATTTTTTTTTTAACTTTCTTCCTGCTTTCCGGCAAGTTCCAGGACACACAGGGCTACACAGATAAACCCTATTTTGGAAAAACACAAAAAACAAAAACAAACCAAAAAAGGGAAACATTTACAAAAGGACCAACGTACCTACTGCAAAGAGATGGGTGACTGGGACAATGATTGTTCGTGATGGAAACAGGCACCCCACACACCCCAAACTCAAGCCAGTCCCAGCTATGGGGACTGCCAAGGCTGAGGCTCCTTTCTCTTTTCTTTAAAAAAAAAAAAAAATTATTTATTTTATGTATATAAGTGCTCTATCTGCATATACCTGCCTGCCAGAAGAGGGCACCAGATCCCAGTATAGATGTGGTTGCTGGGAATTGAACTGAGGACTTCTGGAAGAGCAAACAGTGCTCTTAAACCCTGAGCCATCTCTCCAACCTCCTCTCCCTCCCAAGAGCCTTCTAACTAGGCCCTCATGTAACCTTCACCATCAT
>CM053764.1:31177797-31254006 GCA_028658305.1 Pachyuromys duprasi
GACAATCCTCCTGGCTTCGCCAAACGTGCGCCACCCATCATAATGCAATAACACCTGGGGCAAAGCCCATTCCAGTCAAGCAATACCTACCTGCTCAGAAGTCCAGGAAGGGATTAAGGATCAATTAGAAGTCTCTTTGAAGCATACTTATTCTGGAACCCCCTTTGTTGCCTGACCAGAAGCCTGAAACTCGAGATTATAGACCAGCACAAGACTTGAGGGCAGTGAGCTCATGGGTAGAATCCATTCATCCAACTGTTTCAAATCCCTACACTTTGCTCAGTCTAATACCACCACCCATCGCATAAAGTTTACACTGAATTGGACTTAAAAGATGTGTTCTCTATCCCCCTGTCAGAATTAAAGCAGCCCATCTTTGCATTTGAATCAGCCAACCCTGAGCTGGGGATATCGAGACAACTAACTTGGATCAGGCTGCCTCAAAGGTTCAGACAGTTTCCTGGCATCTTCGATGAAACACTCAGCCAGGATTTAAGTCTCTTCTGCACTAAGCACCTTGAAGTAACTTTGCTTCAATATGTGGATGATTTATTATTGGCTGCTAAAGATGAGGAGGACTGTCTGAGAGTCACCTGAGACCTTTTACAAAGTCTAGACCAGTTAGGCTATAGAGTTTCAAAAAAAGAAAGCCCAAGTTTGCTCATTTCAAGTTATCTGCTTGGGATATGAGAGAAGAAAAGAGTGCTCCCCCAGGCCTGTGTGGTGGCCATGAGGCAAATTCCAGTTCCAACTACCAAGACACAGGTTAGGAAGTTTCTGGAAGCTGTTGGATATTGTCATCTTTGGATATCTGGGTTTGCTGAAATTGCCAAACCCTTGTAATCTGCTATGGCTGGTGCAACACCCATTTGAATTGGCCTCAGGAGCATGAACAGTCTTTAAGAATGTAAAAGAGGCCCTTGGACAGGCCACTGTTTTAACTCTAAGTATCTCCAAGATGTCTTGTCTTTATGTCCATGAAAGAAAGAGCATTGCAAAGGGAGTCCTGACTTAGATCCTGGGTTCTTGGAAAAGGCGGATAGCTTACATCTCAAAAGAGACTAGATCCTGTGGTATCTCAATGGCCCCTTGTTCAAGAGGCATTACAGCCACCCCAATTCTTTTTTTTAAAATTATTTATTTATTATGTATACAGTGTTCTGCCTGTATATACACCTGCACACCAGAAGAGGGCACCAGATATCATTATAGATGGTTGTGAGCCACCATGTGGTTGCTGGGGAATTGAACTTGGCACCTTTGGAAGAGCAGCCAATGCTCTTAACCTCTGAGCCATCTCTCCAGCCCCCTCACCCCAATTCTTTTATAGAAGCCGAAGACAAGCATACACTGGGACAGACTCTAAGTGTAACACACTGTGGAAACCCTGGTCAGGGAGGCCACCAACCAGTGAATGTCAAATGTCAAAGCCAAGCCCTTCTTTTAGATAAGGACAAACTGACCTTTGACAAATTCTTGCCCATCAGTCTCACCACTCTGCTACAGACGACGACTCTAAGGAACTCACCCAGGACTGCGTGAAAAGTTTCCTTCCCTTGCAGATGACACTCAGGACAGAATTGTGTGTGAAATGAGAGTGCATTTGTGCATGCTTGTTCGTGCGTGCACGTGTGTGTGTGTGTGTTTTAGACAGGGTCTTATTTAGCCCAGCCTTAAATTTGCTTTGTAGGAAGGTATGACCTTGACCTTGAGTTCCTGATCTTCCTGCCTCTACCTCCCCAGTGCTGGGCTTATACCATACCCACTTTATGTGGTACCAGGGATTGAAACTAGGGCTTCATGCTTCCTAGACAAACCCTCTATCTCCTGAACTACATCCTCAGCTCCTGGGACCCAGAATTTCAATATGAATCTGGGGGCAACACAAGTCAGTCACTAACACTTACTTAAGCTCCTGTGTAGCCAATATACAGAATAACGTGAACTCAAGTCATCTGACGAATGTGACCATCTACCCAAGGAGGTATGACCTCTTCCTGGGCTAAGAGATGCCTCTATGAGTGCCCATCATCAGCTTTGTGGAGTTCTACCATCCCTGTGTCTAGCTTTTCCAAGCCTTGTCTGATCACTGACTGGGCCCAAGTGCTTGTCTTTGCTCTCAGCTCCCGTGATCATTGTGCCTGATGCTCTAAGTTTCTCTCCAGTGCCTTCCCTGACCCTTGGGTTCTGAAAAGAAAAGGCTCCTTCCTTTGCAGATGACACTCGGGACAGTAGGACAGTAGGATAGACACACAGAATTATGTGTGCTAAGAGCGTGCATTTGTGCATGCATTCATTCATGCATGTGCGTGTGTGTGAACTGAAGTCATCTAACATTGCTGTAAGCTGTTTTCATACATCTACGAACATGTCAGTATTGAAGCACTTCTAGATACACTCATTTGTGCACCTGGAATCATGCGGGACTGTTGCTTCTGCCTGTGCTTCGTCCAGCAGTTAACCACAGGGACTTTGTGCAGAAAGCAAAGAACACCTTTGTACCAAAAATTCCATATGTCTACAAAACATTTGCCTATGGTGTATGAATACATCAGTGAACGTGTTACATGTCGTGCATGTGTAAAATCACTCCTGTGTGAAAGCACAGTGAATACAGCCTGTTTTTTTAGGGTGGGGTTAGCATTAGAATTAGGGTAAGGGTCAGGGTTGTGATAGGGTTAAGGTTAGGATTAGCGTTCAAATTTGGTTATCTAGGAGTTTGCAAGAAGGTCAACATAGGGGGCTGTAGAGACGGCTCAGAGGTTACGAACGGTCGCTATTCTTTCAAAGGTCCTGAGTTCAATCCACAGCACCCACACGGTGGCTCACAACCAACTGCAACTCCAGTTCCAGGGGGTCTGATGTCCTCTTCTAACTCTGTGGGCACTGTATACATGTGATGCACAGACTACATGCAGGAAAAACACCCATATACATAAAATAATGAAATCCCTGAAAAATTTAATACATGCCTGTTGTTGGTTATTAATATTTATTATTGATTTATATTTTAGTTAAACAATGGTTATTCCTAAACCAGCTGTATACCCAAATCACCACACAGAGACTAGGATTTATTTAATTAACCTAGAGCACAATGCTGGGCAATAGTTATTCCATCCTAAACATCTAAACCCGCACAGTTTCCTCCCATTTAGATTTCCCACATTATACTTGCTTTTAGTCATATCTTAGGTCCGGCTCATCTCTCCTCCTGGTTCCAAGGCCTCTCCTGCTGATCTCTGTTCTCCTACTCCTCCCACTTGCTTCCTTCTCCTCCCCTCCACACCAGGATGTTCCACCTTATCTCTCCATTGCTCAGCACTGGCTGGTTGTTTAATTGACAATTACAGAGAACAAATGGTGGCATGTTTACACAAACTTGAGACAGGTGATGCTTAAAATAAGCATCACAATGCAATGTCCAGATTGAAACCAGAGAGTGGGGTAGAGAAATCAGCATTTGAATGAACAAGTGTAAATTGTATACATTTCGCAAGAATATTATACTAACACACACCAGAGCCCAGAAATTTGCACAATGTTGTATGCTAATTAAAAGCAAAAATAATAACCAGCCTGGTGGCCTACACTAATGACCTCAGCATTTGAAACACAGAGGCAGGAGAATCTCCAATTTGAGGCCAACCTGGGCTACAAAACGAGACTCTGTCTTATAAAAATACATGTTTAAAATAATAAAACAATAATGTCAATGCAAAATTAAACAAACAACTCTGACCTATGCTTGCAACCATTGCTCAAAAAAACAAGTAATTTTTTGTTTTGTTTTTTGGGACAGTCTCAGAACTCTCTGTAGACCAGACTCACCTTGAGCTCACCTCCGCCTCTGCCTCTTGAGTGCTGGAATTGAAGGTGTGAGTCACCATCACCAGGCTGAAAACTAAGTTCTTATGTATAATTTTACAAATAGTGCAAGAAATAAACCTGCTATCTGTCAGACTTGCAAGAAAGCAAATTGTTCTCTCCATTGATGGTCTGGTCCAAAGAACAGACCCTGTAACAATAGGTCCAAAACAGCAATTCACGAACAGCCAAGAACTTCTTTAATTTTGTTCCTGATTCCCATTTTGGTTCAACAGGAGAAGAAGTAAAATGTGTCTCTCCACTTCTAGTTAGATGGAGCCTTCTCACATTTCTCACAAACCAACACCCTCCAATCAAAATCACTAGACGCCGTTTCTTTTCCCTGAAGCCTGCTCCCATGTTTTACTATTTTATTTTCTATGAATCTTCCGCATTCCTCTGGACCTTTGTTTTCCTACAAAAAGTGTAAGATGGTGGCTGACTCACTTGCCATAGAAAGTTTGGACTAAAATAGCTTTTGATTTTCTCATTTGGTCTTCATTTCAAATTTAGTAATTTTATGACAAAATCTCCTTAGGAGTTATTATATTATTTCCAAAATATTGATATTTTGCACAGGTCTTTATAAATCTCCATTCTTACTAACCTAAGTCAATATGCTAACGGTCTCTCCTTTTCGGGGAAAACCCTGTTGCTAGATGGTTAACTTTTCCGGAGCCCTGAAGACGCAGATGTAACTTCAGAAGGACCAGTTGGAAACCGCCGCACCTGCGGGACTCACGAGAACTACAATTCCCGGCGGTCCCTGCGGTGGCGCGGCTTCAATGCGTGCTCCCAGTGCGTCCTGTGCTCTTCCCGCCAATTCGTGTGTCAGTCTTGTGCGAGTCTAGTTCCTCACTTCATGGAGTCATTTGATCCCGCGGAGCTGCCGGAGCTGCTCAAGCTTTATTACCGAAGGCTCTTTCCCTACGCCCAGTACTATCGCTGGCTCAACTATGGCGGAGGTGATGGAGGCTGCGGACGGGATGGGGAGTGGGGCTGGGAGCGGTGGGTGAGGATTCTCTGGGCGGGATGTCCTTAAATGACTGTATAAAGGCCCTCCGAGCGTCAGGCGTGGGGTGCCTCCCTTATCTCCATCCCGCCCCACCTGTAAGGTACAAAGACAGACGGACCTGACAGCCGTCCTGAGTCATCGGTGAGGAAGATGCCTTTCTTCTTCCTAGGACCTGGTTGCAGGTCACACCTCCGTGCTTGGAAGAAGGACACCTTCCTCACCGATGACAGGCATTGATCCCTACCAAAAGTAACAGTACGCTTCTTCAAGTTACTGGCCATCTAGAACAGTGCTGAGCACAAGGGCACTCATTAAAACTCTTCTAGAGGAGCCTAGCGACTCACAGATGTAAATCTTACACTTGGGAGGCTGAGATGAGTGAATTTTCGAGTTCAAGGCCAGCCTGGGTTACGTAGTAAATTCTAGGGCAGGCTACATGGTACGACCCTGTATTTTAAAATATATACGTCTTCCCGTTAGTTAAGGTCCTATAATGCCCTAAATTGAAATTTAAATTATTTTTCAGTGACAAAGAATTACTTTCAGCACCGTGAATTTTCCTTCACACTAAAAGACGACATTTACATTCGTTACCAGTCCTTCAACGGCCAGAGTGATCTGGAGAAGGAGATGCAGAAAATGAATCCATATAAGATCGATATAGGCGCCGTTTATTCTCACAGAGTAAGGGATCTTTTCTGTGTATTCTGTTTCATGATCCGGAGTGGGTTAGTACCACCCATTTTGAAGGTGATGTTTTAGAGTTTATTATAATTGATGAAACTACTAACACTTTTTTTTTTTTTACAAGTAATTTTTTTTTTTTTTTTTTGGATCCAGACAAGGTTTCTCTGTGTAGACCTGGCTGTCCTGGACTCACTTTGTAGACCAGGCTGGCCTTGAACTCAAATCTGCCTGCTTCTGCCTCCCTGAGTGCTGGGATTACAGGCATATGCCACTACCGCCCGGCTTTATTTTAATCTTATTTTAACACTTAACTGGCTAAAAATCACTTGGCAGTTAATAACTTGTTTTCTTACTAGTTAAAAAAAAGGAAAGAAAGTTGAGCTTTGGGCTGGTTGATAAGAGTGCTTGTCTGGCACACACGAACCCCTATCCCATTCCTGAGAGCAATATCTGTAATCTGAGCGTAAAGGAGGCAGAGGCCAGTCTGAAATACACGAGACCATATCTTTAAAAGAAAAGAGAACCTTCCAACTCTGCAAGGGAGGAGCACAGAGGAGGACTTTGCAGTCAGTCATGAAGAAACCTGATAAACCAGGGTCAGATGAAAGGGGAGGAAGTCCTCCCCTATCAGTGGACTTGGAAAGGGGCAGGGAGTAGATGAGGGAGGGAGAGTGGGATTGGGAGGGAATGAGGGAGGGAGGGTGGGATTGGGAGGGAATGAGGGAGCGGGATTCACCTGGGATACAGAGTTAATAGTATGTAACTAATTAAAAAAAAGAAATTATTTCTGGGGTGGTGAAACACTCCTTTAATCCCAGAGGCAGGCAGATCTCTGAGTTTGAGGCCAGCCTTGTCTACAGAGTGAGTTCCAGTACAGCCAGAGCTGCCAGAGACAGACGCCCTGCAGGGGTGGGCATGACGTCTTTAATTGGACTGAAATAGTCAAATATTGACAGAAAGCCAAAAAATAAAATAAGTTTATATTCAAAAACAATAAGCTTGAGGCTGAGGAGATAACTCAGCTGGTAAAGTGCTTGAGGACCTGAGTTGGGAATCCCCAGCACCCCTGTAAAAAGTGCTCCAGACAGGGACGAAAGATCCCTGGAGATGGCTGACCAGCCAGACTAGCTGAGTTTGGACTCCAGGTTCAGGGAGAGACCCTGCCTCAATAAGATGGAGAGAGGTTGAAGAAAATATGGAGCCTCAACCTCTGGCACACGCGCACACACAACAATAAGTATAGACATTTTTGTTGAATTTTTCAGAAGAGACGATGGAGCATAGATAGTCATAGAATGTGTATTGCCTGAGACCCTACATTTGATCAGTATTGCATCGGGACATGGGAATCTAGTGCTGTTTGAATTACTTCCTAATGCCTAACACCTGGGAGCTCTTAGGATTTTCTGTCAGTCTTTTCTGTTCCTAGTTGTAAAGTTGTACAACTGTACATCTTGCTATGTACCTTCTGTTGTCTGTTCTGATAGACATTGAGGCACTCTTACAAACCCATAGTCTTCCTTTGTGGAGGGAAAAATATTCTTTCTAAATATCCTGTCCTTTTTCTTTCTATGTTAAGTCTGAGGATATCAATGATGGGTTATTAGACTCTTTTCTTTTACAGTCTTAACCCCCTTCACACCTCCCCCCACCTTATAATCTTCCTGCTTCTGCCTCCTGAGGTCCTGGAATTATAGGTGTGTACCAAAGCATCCAGCTATGGATGTGATGTTTTTATTTTTAGGGGCTTTCTAGATTTTGGTCAGAATAAAATCTCCACTAGCATAGAGACCTTTGTTTAGTCACTGATCTATCCCAAGAGCATAGAGCAGTGTCCAACACATCTGGTCAGATTCTTCTGTCAGGCAAAGGACTTAAGGAGAAAAGGCTGGGTTTCTGCCTGAGAGGTAGCTCAGCAGGAGGAGAACTAACTTTGTGCCTGAGTTTACTTAAAAGCTGGTCATATCTACTCTGGTACCTATTGTGTGGGAGACAGGCAGGATCACTGGGGCTTGCTTGGCAATCAGCGACAGCTTGGTCCACATGAGACCCTGTCTCAAAACAACAAAGACTCATTTGAGGAGATAATTTTAAATCTGTTGAAGGGATCTAAAATAAGTATGTATTTGTTATTTGTATGTACAGTAGCAAGGAAAGATTTGGAAACACCCTGTAATGGGGAATTACTTGTATAGACATTTCCTTATTAGAAACCTAAAATAGCTTTATCATTTCTATCAAGCAACAATATACTTATGGTAAATTCATTTATACCTTCTTGTAAGTAGATAAAAAAATAAAACATCATTAATTCAGATTGTGTGAGATCCAAAGTACTCAAAGCGTCATAGATGTGGTATTATGCAACTTGATTGACTATTTCTTTCCATATGAATAGACATGGGCAGATCTTACAGAAACTCATAGGTATTTTGTATTGGTAGCCCAGTCAACACAACACGGTGAAGCTGGGAGCTTTCCAGGCTCAGGAAAAAGAGCTGGTCTTTGACATTGACATGACAGACTACGACGATGTGAGGAGATGCTGCAGGTAAGCCCCTTCAGGCTGGGGTGGGCCACGCCACTGATGCTGAGTAACTATGGCTGTGTTCAGTTCTGCAGACATCTGTTCCAAGTGCTGGACACTCATGACGATGGCCATACGCATCATAGACCGAGCACTGAAGGGTATGTATCAGAGTGTCCTTCCTCTCCGTCTACATGTTTCATTTCTAGGATTTTCCCCCCTGAGACAAAGAAAAGAGGAAAATTTGCATTGAAAGCACTAATACAGCTGTTGACCAAACCAGTATGTGTTCCCCCAGTCCAGTCTGCTGTGTGCTAGCTACTATTCTCCATAAGAGAAATGAAAAAAATAAAAAGAACAGTCTTTTAACCCACGCTGATTTTAAGCTTGCTGTATTGCCAAGGGTGACCTTGAACTTCTGTTTCTTCTACCCCAATCCCCTCAAATCACACGACCTCTGAATTGGGTCCCAGCAGCTGTGTAGATTGGCTCATGGCTCCCAGCTGTCTCCAGTTCTACTAAGGGCTACTAAGGGATCCAGTATGGTCCTTCTGGCCTCTGCAGGCATTGTCACAAACATAGACATATACTTGTATACACATCAATCTTAATGAAAATAAGTCAAGGAAGAAATGGAGAAAGGCAGGAGCTCAGAACACAGCAGGCTACGGGTCAGTCAGTATGGTGGACATGAGAAAGGTGCTGCAAGCATGAACGCCTGAGCTTGGATATCTAGCACCTGTGTAAAGGCCAAGCGAGGTGGCCACACCTCAAACACAGGGAGGAGGAGACAGGAGGATTCCAGAGGCTGCTGAGCCGGCCTGTCCAGCTTAATCAGTGAACTCCAGATCCAGTGAGTTCTCAGAAAATAAGGTGGACAGCAGTAAAGGAAGACATCTGGTGTCGAGCTCTGAGCTCACATGCACAGCCTTGTGTCATAAACACAAATTAAAAATACGGTATGAACAGGCCCGATGGCAGACACCTGTAATCCCAGCGTTTGGGAGGCAGAGGCAGGCCAAACTGCCAATCTGAGGCCAGCCTGGTCTACAAAGCGAGTCCAGGACAGCCAAGGCTCCACAGAAACCATGTCTCAAAACACCAAAACCATCCTTGTCTTAAAATACCCTGCCTCCACCAGGGAGCGGACAGCGAGAGCACTTGTGGAAATCATGAGAAATGAGTGAGCACAGACTGCGTTATACAATTGTCTTAAAACGTACTATTTCTGTCCCTCCTCAGACGACTTTGGGTTTAAGCACCGCCTCTGGGTGTATTCAGGAAGGAGAGGCGTACATTGCTGGGTCTGTGATGACTCCGTCCGAAAGCTGTCCTCTGCTGTACGCTCTGGGATAGTAGAGTATTTGAGTCTTGTAAAGGTAAGGTTTCTTAACAGTTTTCCATGTCTTTCTCTAGTAGGCATTACCCAGCCCGGAACTTTCAGAAACAAAGAAAATTACCTTTTATAGCATTTATATCTTACAGTACAACAATCACTTAAAGTAAAGTCATCGTTGCTACTTTTTTGTTTTGTTTTTGGGTGTTTTGAGACAGGGTTTCTCCGTGTAGCTTTGGCTATCCTGGACTCACTCTGTAGATCAGGCTGACCTCAAACTCATAGAGATCCACCTGCCGCTGCCTCCCCAAGTGCTGGGATTACAGGTGTGCACCACCATGCCCAGCTTATGGTAACTACTTTTTAACAGATAGTTTACAAACACACGCACTCACGAACAGCTACGATAACATTGCTGGAGAGAAACTGGATGGAAAAACTGAGCCAGAGGATGGGAAGATGTATATCAATAAGAGGTCTTCTGGACATGACCAAGCTGTTGCACTCGTGAGCTCACTGCAGCTGGGGTCATCTCTACAGGCCCTTCACGAGAGGTTGGGGTCCATCAACAGTTCATTTCTCATGGATGGAAGAAGGGATCCCTGGGGGGAGGAGGTAGGGCATGTCGTTTTCATCAGTGGCGTAAACTCATCGAGTCATATGCACCAAGGCCTGAAGGTGGGAAGAGGACCAGTTGGGAAGAAGAGTTCCAGAGTGTGTGCAGGGTGACAGAGAGGAATGGGGGTTGGCTAACATAAGTAAAATTCACTGTATAAATAATATGCAGTGGCGTCTCAAGCCCATAATTCTAGCACTTGGAGGAGTGAGGCAGGAAGACGGCTATGAGTTTCAGGTCAGCCTGTGGCTAACGAATGAGACCCTGTCTCCCACAACAGCAGCAACAACAAAAAAGATGGTAAATATCTTGTTGCTAAGTATCCTCCTTTGTAGCAAAAGGAAAAATAATTTGCTTTTCTAGATCATCTTGTCAAAGGAAGTGGGAGGTGTTGAGATGCTGGGCAGCAGAGGCGGCTCAGTGGGTAACGTGCTCACTGCTCTCACAGAGGACCCACTTCCCGGGGAGCTGGCTCCGCCTCACGGCGTTCTCAGCTACACTCTTGGAGCGCACATACGTGTACTTAGACACACACATTCACAAAAAATAAAATAACTCTTTGTAAATAATAAAATAGCATCCAAGTTTCTATACTTCAGAATTTAGTCACTCTCTCTGGTTTTATATAGCTTTAAATAGAATAATAGAATCTATGAAAGATGTTTTTAAATAACTTAATTTATGCTTTATAATATACTTAAAGTTCTTTTTTGGTGGTTTGTTTTTCAGGGTGGTCAAGATGTTAAAAAGAAAGTTCATCTAAGTGAGAAACTTCACCCCTTTGTCAGGTCTGTTGGGAAAGAACCCCCCTGAGGTTCTCTAGTTTCCTACGTGTGTGTGTGTGTGTGTGTATATGTGTGTGCGGGTATAGGAGTCTCTTGTTGCCAGTTTTCACCTCCGAGTCCTGTTTTTGTAACAATTTTCTGTGACCTTCAGGACTTCTTAAAGATAAGAAAAGTGGGTTTGGGCCTGGAGAGATGGCTCAGTGGTTAAGGGCACTGACTGCTCCTCCAGAGTGTTCAAATCCACATGGCAGCTCACAACTGTCTGTAACTCTAAGATCTGACATTCTCACATAGCCATACATGCAGCCAAAACACAGAGCACATGAAATAAAGGTAACTAACTTAAAAAAAAAAAAAAGTTGGTTTAAGAGAATTACATGATTTACTTAATGTCACACAATAGTTGTAGACAAGTAGCCTGCAGGCCTTCGTCTACTTAGTTCTAATACCTGTGCTGGTCAGTCTGCCCTGCGACCTTGGTTAAATGATGGAGGCACCACTTATGTGAGGCACAGATAGGGAGGACTGTGTCTGCCGCAATTGACTCCAGAGCTGTGGCAAAGATAAATGCAATTGCCCCATTTTGGGGTGGGGGGGTGTTGAGACAGGGTCTCTCTCAGTGTAGCCTTGGCTGTCCTGGAACTCACTCTGTAGGCCTGGAATTCACATGTGCCACCACTGCCTGGCTTTTGCCATATTTTATTTTGTTTTTAAGACAGGGTCTCTGTTGCCCTGGCTATCCTGGACTCACTATGTAGATCAGGCTTACCTCCGTAGAGCTCCTCTTGCCCCTGCCTTTTGGGCCGCTGGGATTAAAGGTGTGTGCTACTATGTCAAGCAGCTGTTGTGATTTTAGAACAATAAAACTAGATCCTACATGCTAATTCTGATAAATTGTCCTGAGTTTGGTTATTTGTACTACTTTTGCATGTTCTATGAATTTAGTAACCTTAGAGATTATAGGATTTAAGAAGTAATCATTTTGGCCAGGTATAGTGGCATAAACCTTTATTTAATCCTAGCACGGGGGAGGCAGATGCAGGCAGATCTCTACAGAGGCCAGCCTGGTCTCCAGAGTGAGTTCCAGGCCATCCAGAGTTACACATTGAGACCTTGTCTCAAAACAAAATTAAAAAAAATTTTTTTAAAGAAGCAAACATATCCCAAATACCTACCTATCCTGTGACAGGTACATGCTAGGCTCTTTCCCTTTTAAGAGTCTAGTTTTAACACAAGTAACACAAAGGTCTCATTCCACTTACCTGGTTCTAGAAATTCAGGGAAAATTAGTAGTGCCTTTACCCAGTAAGAGTGACTGTTGTTAATGCTTTGGGAATTTGTTACTTTTATTTCTTCAGAAGATCTATAAACATAATTAAAAAATACTTTGAAGAGTATGCTTTAATTGGCCAAGATATTCTTGAAAATAAAGAAAACTGGGATAAGATTTTAGCCCTTGTTCCTGAGAATATCCTTTCCTGTGGTTTCTGTGAGTCATTGTGTTGGTCTGAGAGACGATAGGCGTGTGCTGTTTGCATGGTCTCACATGTTCAGAGATGTTTAGTCTTTTGTTTTACATAATTATCTCCTGCACTTCTACATTTTTGTATCACTGGGCAACAGTAAGAAATGGGACCATTTTGTACATCGTTTTCTCATTTTATAAGTTGTTCCTAGAATTGGTGGTTAAATGATGGGGACTCATTTTGTCTGGATATGTACAAGACCTGGGAAGACTTCATTATGCTCTAATAGCTCATGACTGTTTCCATATTCTTTCTGTCATGTCACTACTGCACAAGCGAATTTTTAATGCTGTATGTGCCTAGTGTTTATGTTTAGGAACCGTTAATAGCTTCTGAAAGTGTGAAGCTTTAACATCCTTGGAATAGTGCAGACTTATTTGTTGAGTTATCCCAAATGAGTATGTTCCTTAATGATGCGTCACCAATTCATGATGAGCTTCAAAGAGGCTTTCAGAAGTTTCACAGTTCATCTCAGCGCTGGGAGCACTTGAAGAAAGTGGTCAGCACATCTCAGGTACATGCCTTTGGCATCTGTTTTTACCAGTATCAAAATACAACCCCTCATTAAGTTATGACTGTTTTTGCTCGGTCCTTTAAAGATGGTTGAAAAGGGTCTGTCTTTCTAACTGTCTTTGAAGAAGTACTCAACAGTTCCTTCTGAATCTCATTGTTGCCTCACATCTGCCTTTAGAATATGAAGAATGATAAATGTGGTCCCTGGCTGGAGTGGGAGATTATGCTGCAGTACTGTTTTCCTCGCCTGGATATCAACGTTAGCAAAGGAATCAATCATTTACTGAAGAGCCCCTTCAGCGTTCATCCTAAAACAGGTACAATGTAAAGAAAACTAAAGGAAAAACATAGGTTTTGATTTGTTTTGAGACAGGGCTTCACTATGTAGCCCTGGCTAGCATGGGACTCACTGTGTAAACCAAGCCTCACTCACAGAGATTCACCTGCCCCTGCCTCCACGTGCTAGGATTAAAGGTGTGTGCCACCACGTCTGGCCCGTTACTTTTTGTGTTGGCAAGGATGTCATTAGTTGTGAATACACACGTCTGTGAAGTTAAAGGTTGAAGAACTGACTTGTTGGCTAGTATCTATATATTTTCCCATAAACTGTGTGATGGTACAGGCCTTTATTCTCACTAATTAGGAGGTGGATGCAGGAGGATCAGAAGTTAAAAGCCATCGTCAGCAACATGGAGTTTGAGGCAGCCTAGGTTATATGAGAGTCCTGTCTCAAACAAAAGGAAAAGGAAAACAAACTGAAGCCTAGTACAAAGTTTTTATATATCTGTAATCCCAACAGTCAGCAAGAGAATGAGAAATCTAGGAGGTAGACAACGGAGGATCAGTCAGTCATCCATGGCTACATCGCAAGTTCCAAGTCAGCCAACACTCCGGCACCCCATTTCAAAAGAAATCAGTGCTCAGCTCCTAGATAAAGATTTTATGTATTGTCCCAGGTAGATTTATAAGATAATGTTGCCAAAGGTCGTCAGTCACTTAGGAACATAGATACCTTTAGAGAAATATCATTTACTTTCTTATTGAACAAACATCACCGTATATTTTTGTACAAACTAAGCTGCTTGTTGTTGGACAATATCTTATAATATCACCATTATTTGTGCAGCCCATCAATTGACCAGAATATCATGGATACATGATTGTATATTTCCAAAATGCCTTGTAAAGATATCTAGTGTGAGATTGGCTAGATGGCCCAGAAGGTAAAAGGCACTTGCCACCAAGCTTGATAACCTAATTTCGATTTTTAGACCCACATGGTTGATGGAGAACCGATTCCTACAAGTTGTCCTCTGAATCACATACACACATATAAATAAATGTGTTTTTTAAAAACATTTAAAAAACAAGAAGATTTATAGGAGCTGGAGAAATGGCTCAGTGGTTAAGAACATACACTGCTCTTCCATAGACCTAAGTTTGAATGGTAACACCACTCACGTGGTTCACAACTTCCTATTCTCCCAGTTCCAAGGGGACCTGATGCCTCTGTGGGCCCCTGCTCTCCCATACATAGAACACACACATAATTAAAAATAATAAAAATCAACTTAAGATGTACATTGTGGTCAAGTGTAGTGATGCATACCTACTATCTCAGCACTTGGAGCTTCATAAGTTCAAAACCAACCTGGGCTGTATAGTGAGACCTTTTAGTGGCTCATGTATATAAAATCCATCCAGTACTCAGGCAGACAGGAAGATTGTTCCAAGTTCAAAGCCAGCCTTCTCTGCATAGCCGTGACTTCAAGGACTGCTAGGGCTGTATAGAAAGGCCCAGTCTCCAAAAACTACATTTAAAAGCCATTATCATAGCAAAGTCTTTGGAAAAAAAATTGTGTGTGGTGTGTGTGGGATGTATGTAGGGGAGGTAGAGTGTATGTGTGGTGTGTGTGTGATGTAGGGTGTGTCCAGGGGTAATGAGTGTATGTGTGTGCATATGTGATTGAACCCATGACGTCACTCATGCAGGTCCCCAGCACTTTGTAAAATTTTAACCAAAAATAATTCAGACGCAGCAACCTACAAACAAACATTTATAACTTCTGGTTCTTACAGGTCGCATTTCTGTGCCTATTGATTTTCAGAAAGTAGATCAGTTTGATCCATTTACTGTTCCAACAATAAGGTATGTTCCAGATCACTGATCTTTATTTGTGACTGTTTTTCTGAAATTTAAGTAGACTATACTCAATCCCTGAGTAGAGAGACATAGTGGCACACAGCGTGATCTTGAGGCAGGGGCAGAGGCTCTAGGTCTGGAAATGGGGTTGTAGCTTAGTTGGTGGGGTACATGAGAGCAGGAGCTGTAGAATACACCTGCCATCTTGGTCCTCAGGGAGTGGAGGTAAAACAATCAGGAGTTCAAGGTCGTCCTTGTCGGGCTTGCTGACTGACGGAGCGCATGCCAGGCGTGTGGAAGACCCTGAGCCCAGTCTCCCTCACTGCAACTTTACTGCGTTTCCCAGTCCTTTCTCTCGTATGAGCATGAAAAATGAGATTGTTCTGCCTCAGATTTATCTGTCAGGTTGTTTGCTGTTCAGTGCCAGAAGTGTTACCCAGGGCCTTTTCCATGCTAAGACAACCGCTCTCCCGCTAAGCTGCATTCTATTATGTGCAGTGCCATCTGCCGAGAACTGGATGTGGCTTCCACTAATGAAAAGGAAAATGAGGAGAATGAAGCTGAATCTGATGGCAAACGTAGAGTCAGAGGTAAGCGGATGTGCTGCGGCCACGCTTTAACACAGCTTTTTCCTGTCTGTACTTCTGCAGTTAATTCTCAGCATCGGGCCACCCTGGGTCGTCCTCCATCCTGAAGCCAGCTCCGCGGTAAATGCCATCAATACCGTTACACTCTGCCCTCGGTTGAGTGCCTTCTCTTCTCTAGTTGGATATCTTCCTATGCACTGTGTTTTCTGGTTTTGGAGTTGTTGTGAATGGGATATTTGGGGCTGGAGAGAAGGCTTAGTGGTTAAGGGCACTGGCTGAAAAAGAACCTGGTTTTAATTTCCAGCACCGACATGGCAGCTCATAGCTGCCTGTGATTCCAATTCTGGGGGACTTGACAACCTCACACAGACATGCATGCAGGCAAAACACCAATGCACTAAAAGTAAATAAAAAATTTTTAAAAAGTTAAATGCTGTCTTTTTCTGAGAATACATTATTGGCAAGTTTTCTAGTATATTCTTAAGGATCTTTAAAGAATCATGTCATCTGTAAATACAGATAGTATGACTTGACTTCCGCCTTTCCTATTTTTATCCCTCTTAGGTCTGCATTTTGTGAGTGCTAGAGCTAAGGCTTGAAGCACTGTATCACATAAAGGATTTGGGTGGGGCTGGAGGGTTGACTCAGCAGTTAAGAGAACATGCTGCTCTTGCGGAGGACCCAGGTTCAGTTTCCAGCCCCACGTTGTAACTCACATCCCAGGGGCTCCAGTGCTCTTTTCTGGCTGCATGCCTGGGGCACACAGACATACATGCAGGCAAACACTCATACACATGACATAAAAATAAAGACTAAAAGGATATGAAAGAAATATGAGAGGAAGGTGGGCATTCTGGTTCTTGATCTTAGATGAAGTGTTCTTGGTTTGTCTCAGTTTAATATAATGTTGGCTATAGGTTTGTTGTATATTACCTAATTTTGAGGTATGTCCCAACTATTCCTAAAGTCTCCAGAACTGTTATCATGAAGGCATGTTGAATTTGTCAAATGCCTTTACAGCATCAATAGAAATGCTTGTGTGGTTTCTGTCCTGCTTACTTATATGATGTGTTACATTGATATACATGTGTAGAACTAACCTTGCCTCTGGCACAAAGCCCACTTGCTCAGTGTGTAATCTTAATGTCTTCCTGAAGTCAGTTTTCAAGTGTTTTGTTGAGAATGTTTACTTCTGTGCTCGTCAAAGAAATGGCTCTGTACTTTCTTTTTTTGTTGTTGTATCTTACCTGGTTTTGCTACCAGGATAATATTGGCTTCATAGAATGGATCTGGTGGTGTTCCTTTCTTTTCTGTTTGTGGAACAAGTTTTTTAAAATTTTGAGATCTTCCTTGAAAGTTGAATATGTCAGGCATTGTGGTCCACCCCTTTAATCCTAGCACTTGGGAGGCAGAAGCAGGAGAGTCTCTGTGAGTTCTAGGCTAGCCTGATCTACAGAATGAGGTCTAAGACAGTCAGGACTATGTAGAGAAACCCTGTCTGCAGGGCAGATGACACAGCAGTGGCTTTGTCCAGCTTCCATCTCGTGGTGGGTTTGTTTAAAATTATTTACGTCTTCTGGACTTCATTTTGGTGATGATATGCATTTGGAAATCCATCTATTTCTTCTGAGCTACCCAGTTTTTTACAGTGTTAAGTTTTCATAGTAATTTCTACTAATACTCTTCATTTCACTGGAATCTGTTGGATGACACCTATTGTTCTCAGACTAGTTCATTTGTATCTCCTCCCTCTTGTTGAGTTGGCTAAGTGTCATCTTACTTTTTCAAAGAACCAACTCCATTTGTTTGTTTTAAAATATTCATCTTCTTTCTGCCAACGTGCTTATTCTACTGTCCATGTTTTTAATTTAGATTATAAGAAGACCAGTCTAGCACCATACGTGAAAGTATTTGAACAGTTTCTTGAAAACCTGGATAAATCCCGGAAAGGGGAACTTCTTAAGAAAAGCGGTAAGACTGCTCTTGTCTGATAGGATCTTCTTAGTCTAAATAGTTTAAAGCTCCCAGAAAATGAGCAAGTTTATTTCTAGTCTTGATTTATTATAACCGTAGTGGGGTGTTTTATGTTGTTTTACATTTGTTTATTTGTGTGTGTGTGTGTGTGTGTACAAACGAGGTAGTTGCAGAGTTCAGATGACTACCTGCAGGAGTTATTTCTGTCTTTCTACCGTATGGTCCTAGGGATTGAACTCAGGTTGCCGAGGTTGGCAACAAGCAAAATGTCTTGCAAACTGTTCCTCTTCCTTAGTTTTTGTTTGTTTGCTTTTAATAAAAGTTTATTGATTCAACATCTGCACAGATCTGTAATCCCAGGAAGGGAGGCAGGTGATCAGGAGATCAAGACCAGCCTGGGCTAAATGATACTCTGCCTCAAAAAAAAAAAAAAAAATGATGGCTTCTTAATCCAACAGAGTTATTAAACACACTCTATGTTGGATAATATGACTTAAAAATGGATTCTGCACTATCCCACCTTGTCTGTTAGTAACTTGGAAGTAGACATAGAGGGTCATAGAAGGCTGAGACAGGAGGATTGCCGTAAGTTAGAGGACAGCTGGTCCCATAGGTCTGGGCCAGCTTGAGGTTCAGTAGAAGACCCTGTCTCAAAACAATACTAATTTTATACCAAGTAGTACAGTCCCAATGCTCAGAAAACTGTCTGAATGGCCTGTAATGTGAAAGGGATGGTTCTTTAACTCCCTTAGCTAGGCGCACACCTTTAATCCCAGCACCTGGGAGGCAGGGGGAGGCGGATCTCTAAATTTGAGGCCTGACTGTTTTGTAGAGCAAGTTCCAGGACAGTCAGGACAGAGAAACCCTGTCTGGAGGAGATGGAGTTTAATCTCAGCATGCAGAATGATACACATTTCTAATCTCAGAGAGACGGAGACAAGAGGATCCTAAGTTCAAGGCCAGCCTATAGTAAATAGTGAGACCCTGTCTCCAAAAAAACAGTACTAATTTTCAATGCCAATACGCTCTTTAGTTATATAAGAGCACAGCATTGGAAAAGGGAGAAATACATTTTTTCCTTTCTATGGATCTAGGCCTTGTATATACATGCCAAGTAAATACTCTACTATTGAGCTTCGTGTGAGCCCAGAGTTGTCTATTCCTGAAGGAAGATAAGGAGCAATGGCAGAGGCAGGGAACTAGGCTACACTTTCTAGTTATCAAATTGTATGGGCAATGGTAAACAGGTGTCAGAAAATGATAGGGCATTATCTGAGGAAGCTTACAGGCAAAGTGCCCAGGTCTGAGCAGCACAGGAAAACAGCACAGATTTTTATGGAAGAATGTCTTCTTACTAAAGCAAAGCTGGGATTAGTCATGGAGCTCCGTTGGTAGAGTCCTTGCCTATCGTGAGTGAAACCTGGGTTCACTGCACATCATACACACCTGTAATCCTAGCACATCAGAGGTGCAAGCAGGAGGATCACACGTTCAGGGCCGGCCAGATGGCTCAGCAGGTAAAAGCGCTGAGTTCAGTCCCCAGAGCTCACATGGTCGAAGGGAAGACCCACATTTGCAAGCTATCCTCTGACCCCCACGTGTTGCCCCACCCCTCCAGCTCCCCTGCCGTTTCCTCGCCACTCTCAGCAAATCAATCAGTGTGAAATGTCTTAGCAGGAGAGGCTGGGTGACATCTTAGCAGTTGGGAATCTGTATTGCTTTTCCAGTACCATTCCCAGCACCCACACTAGGCAACCCACAACGATTTGCAACTCCAGTTCCAGGGGACACAATGCTTTCTCCTAGCCTTGCACATCAGTGTGCATACATACATAGATAAGCATACACATAATTTTAAAATAAAGTATT
This sequence comes from Pachyuromys duprasi, assembly GCA_028658305.1. NCBI lineage: Eukaryota > Metazoa > Chordata > Mammalia > Rodentia > Muridae > Pachyuromys > Pachyuromys duprasi. The sequence continues at coordinate 31,197,243 of CM053764.1, forward strand.
ACAACGACAGAAGTTTAATATCACCCTCAACTCCATAAGACTAGCCTGGGCTACATGAGACCCTACCACAAAAAAACAAAAAGGCAAGTTGGGGGAAATAATAAGGATTGAATAGAACTCAAAAGGACACTTGGGCTATTGCCATTAGTGTAGTAGCACTGGAAGTCAACAGGTACAGATACTCAACAGTCAGGGGTATAAGGGTATTGCTTTGGTTTTTTGTTTGTTTGTTTGTTTTGTTTTGGGGACAGGGTCTCCATGTGTAACCCTGGCAGACCTGACATTCACTGTGTGGCCCTGTCTGGCCTTGAGCTTGCGGTAATCCTTCTGCCTTAGCCTCCTGTGTGCTAGAATCACAGGTGTAAGTCACTATTGCCAGCTTAAACTTGGTAACTGTTTGAAGTGGAGAGGTGAATGATAGCAGGTGTCGGGGTGCTGGAATCCCAGCGCTCAGAAAGTTGGGACACAACAGAGGGTTTGACGACAAGCTAGGCTATATAGCAGAATTCTACCTAAAAAAGTAAATGAGCTCTGGAGAAATGGATAGGTGGGAAAGAGCACTGGCCACTCTAGCAGGGGACCTGGGTTCAATTCCTAGCACCTACACAGTGGCTCACAACCATCTGTACTCCAATCCCAGAGGATCTGGTGCCCTCTTCTGGCTTCCATGGGCACTGCGTATACATGGTACACAAACATACATACAAAACACATACACATAAAATAAAAATAAGTAAATCTTTTTTTTTTTTAAGATTTTATTTATTTCAAGTATGAGTGCTCTATCTGCATATACACCTGTATATGCCAGTAGAGGGCATCAGATTCTAGTATAGATGGTTGTGAGCTACCATGTGGTTGCTGGGAATTGAACTCAGGACCTCTGGAAGAGCAGCCAGTGCTCTTAACCACTGAGCCATCTCTCCAGCCCGTAAATCTTTTAAAAAGAAAAAATAAAGGAAAAAAAGATGGAAAGGGGAGGCAATTGTCATAGAATCCAGAAGAAAGTTTCAGGGAGAAGATAAAACATTAAATATGGGAGAGAACTGATAAGACCCTATGAGGTGTCATAACTTAAAGAAGGGTGATGCCAAATGAAGACTTCTCTGGCTGAGAGAGGACTCATAATGTGTAAACCCAAAGGAAACTCAGCGAACAGTGCTTTATTTGCAACGTATTTCTCTCATGGACATTATTTTCTTTAAAGAACATTTAAAAGTGAGTCTTGAAATTTTTTAAAGATCGGAGAGGTATGTTTTATTTGCTTCCTGCAAAATATTTGTCTTACCAGTAACGAAGCTGGAAAATTATTTCTCTCCATGAGTTTTCTTTTAGAAACATTCTCAAGTTACTACAGTGAGCAGTTTTCAAAACAACTGAGGTACCCTAGAAAGTAGTAGCAGGGTTACAGAAACATCAACACCATCCCACTTCATTTCTAACTTAATCTATGTTGGAGTCCAAAGTGCCCAAGACAATATTTTGCTCCTAGTGAACAGTGCTCAGATAGGTCTTTATTTGATGAACTTTAAAAAAAAAAAACCTCATAATTGCTGCTATTCAAAGTAGTTCTTTTTTTTTAAACATTTAGTGTGTGTCTCCTTCCATCCATGTAGATCCTGGGGGTTGAACTCAGGTCTTCAGGCTTGGCAGCAAGCAACCTTATCCACTGAGCCATCTTGCCAATCAAGTCCTTTGTATTGTCATTCTGTACTGGACCAGTGGATAATGTGGGCTTCAGCAAGTGTGAAACAAGTCTTTATATGTGTGTGAATGTAATAGAAACATTAAACAAATCAGAACATGTAAATAAATGGCTTTATTTTCCTTTACTAATTCTTTAAATAAAAAATATTTTTAGGGACTGGAGAGATGGCTCGGTGGTTAAGAGCACTAGCATTGGCTGTTCTTCCGGAGGTCCTGAGTTCAATCCCCAGCACCCACATGGTGGCTCACAACCATCTATAATGAGATCTGGCGCCCTCTTCTGGCGTGCAGGGATACATGCAGACAGAGCACTGTATACATAATAAATAAATCTTTAAAAAAATTTAGTTTGAAATTCTTGTTTTCCATTTTGTTTTAGATTTACAAAAAGATTTCTGAAGAGAACAACTCCCATCAAACCAATGTGGTGGGCGTTGGTGGTGCATGCCTTTAATCTCAGCACTCAGCAGGCAGAGGGAAGTGGATCTCGGAGTTCAACGCCAGCCTGGTCTACAAAGTGAGTCTAGAACAGTCAACGCTGTCTCAAAAAAACAAATTAACAAAAAAATCAATATGAATGCCTTCTACTTTCAACCAAATACTTTAAGAGCCATTTAATAAATACAGCAGAATCATCTATGTGCCTTAGTCCTTAAAGCATAATTTCCTTTTTTCAAAAAATAATTTATGTTGACGATTTCCTGAGACCAAAGAGGGTTGGGTGTTAAGGATCCTGAAACAAATGAATCAAGGAATAAGTATACTGAGAACGTTTATAAAATTTAATATAAAAAGTTAATTCTTATGCTTCTGATATGACCAGTTCTACCAGTTACTGTGTATAGAGGCATCTGTGAGCACTAATTTCCCCAAAACTTTTGTCTTAGCACATTGTATTCTGTTTTCACCTCCATAAGTTTATATAAATGATGACCTTGTCCTTCAGTCTTATAAGTTAGCTGTGGCTCAAAGCTGTAATCCCAGCACTTAAAAGTCTGAGCAGAAGGGTTGGCACAAGCTCAGGGGCAGCCTAGGCTACGCACAGCCCGCTTGTATTAGTCAGGTTCTTTAAAGGAGCACACACACGCAAGTGAAGTAATGGACCTGCCAGTGAGAGGGAAGACCTTCCTCCTTCCCTGTCCTGTATACACGCTGCCATCAGAAGGTGTGGCCCAGATTTAAGGTGCATCTTCCCACTTCGAAATATCCACATTTAGGGTGGGCCTTCCAACCCAATGTAAATCATTAAATCAATAATTTAATTAAGAAAGTCTCTCACAATTGTGCCCAGCTGCTTGGATTTTAGCTAATTCCAGATGTAGTCAAGTTGACAGCTAAGAATAGCCATCACACCACAGCTCAGTTTAGGGGATTTTGGGGTTTTATTTTTGTTTTTAACTGTTTGTCCATTTGTTGTTTTTGAGAGACAGGGTCAATTCTAGACCAAGCTGACCTAGAACCTATGACAGTCCAAATGTGTCAGCCTTCTGGATGCTAGGATTACAAGTCTCAACCACTATGCCCAGTTTTTATTTTTTATTTATTAATGTTTTTAGTTAGCATATAAAATAAGTTTCATAGTAACATTTTCCTTTTATTCTTTTTATTGTGACATTTCATGCATACATTTATATCATTATAGTATTTTTTCATTGCCCCTTCTTTCCGCCAAATAGCCCTCCCTTTGACTTTCATGTCACATATAATCTTTTGTTCTCTTGTTCCTCCTTAAATTTTTTTAAATGGATAACTAAACCTACCAAAATTTCCAAAGATGAATATTAGGGTTTAATAGAATGTTCTTTTTCAAGCATTTTCAGTTTTAGTTCCTTTTTCCCTCAGAAACTGGATGAGTTTACCACAAAGAAGCAGCTTGAAAAAAAATGTAACCAACTAGGGCCTAGAGAGATGTCTCAGTGGTTAAGATGGCTCAGTGTTCTTCCAGAGGTCCTGAGTTCAATTCCTAGTAACCACATGGTGGCTCACAACCATCTGTACTAGAATCTGATGCCCTCTTCTGGGGAGTAGGCATACATGCAGGCAGAGCACACTATACATAAAATAAATCTTAAAACCTTAAAATCTTATATATTTTTATATATAAAGCCAGCTTAACCAAAACAAGGTATCTGTTTTAAGGGGTGTGGACATAATGGCATGTGCCTTTTGTCCCAGCACTGAGAAAGCAGGGCAGGCAGGCCTCTGAATTTGCGGCCTCCTGGTCTACACATCAAGTTCCAGGCCAGCAGAGTTCAGAGTTACATTGTAAAGACCCTGTCTCAAAAAAATGTGTGTGTTTGTCAAAACTTAGAACTCCACCTTTCTTCAGGAAAAGCAGTATCAAAAGCCATTTTGCAAAATTTTTTATTATTTAAGTTTCTGTATACTATGGATTATTTAGTCTTCAGCTTCTACAAAATAGTGGGCCAATTAGAACTTCTATAATATCAAATTATAATTATGTAATTTTATTTTAATAGTTATTGGGGCTACAAAGATAGCTCAAAGTTTCCGGCTTCCTTGGGCACTGCACAAACAGGTGCACAGACATACATTCAGGCCTTAAAGCACCCATACATTAAAAAAAAAATAGCGAAAATAAAAATAATGACTAAAGACTCATTAGGGCTTTTGGGGGGAGGGATGGTTTTGAGATAGGGCTTCTTTCTCTGTGTAGCCACGGCTGTCCTAGAACTCACTTTGTAGACCCAGACTGGCCTCCAACTCAGATTTTTTATTTAAAGTAATACTTGGGTAGCTCTTCAACAGAACACCCAAAAGATGATTGATTTCCGTTTTCCCTTACTTGGCAAGACACCGATAGAGTTACAGTTTGCGTGGGAACTAGCAGTGTGGTAGTACACACAGCTTGGGGAAGGGGATGGAGCGATGTCACACAGGCCTGAAGACTAGAGCCATAGAAAGTTGGCTTCATTAGAATGAATCTGATTTCAGCAGCTAAGGAAAGATGAGTGGTAGCCTGGAAAATCCCAGAACCTCAAGGATCAGCTAGTCTGACACAGGTGAGGAAAAGGCCTTGACTGAAGGTTACACGGCTTGACCTTTGACCTTCATGTTTGTGTGCACACACATAATAAATTTTTTTTTCTAAGATAGACTTACCAACAGAGTTAGAAATAGTCCACAAGCCCCTGTAGCCTCACCACAGTCCTGGTTGGAGGAATTCCAAGAGGAAGTACTCAGCTGCTAAATCCAAGGTTGATTTAAGAAAAGAAACTTCAACCAGGAGTGGTGGTGCTTACCTTCAACCAGGAGTGGTGGTGCTTACCTTTAACTCCAGCACTCAGGAGGCCGAGGCAGGTCGATTGATGAGCATTCCAGGACAGCCTGGTCTACAGAGAGAGAGTTCCAGGCCATCTAGGGCTACACAGAGAAACCCTGTGTCCAAAAAATTGAAAAAGAAAGGAAGAAAAGAAACTTTAGTTTGTGAGGAGGCTGTACCCCAGCCTCATTCTATTCCCTTTCTCTCACAGTCGGTTTCTTTTTCAGAAGAATGGAGTCCTTCAAATTAGTTACTGTAGACAGGAGATTTTCTCTTAAGAGATTGAGCTGTGTGTCTCAAACCGACCCAGCCTCCCCAGGAGATGTGGTTACAGATGGACGCCAGTGCCTGGTGTAGCTACAGTTTAACAGTAAGAAACAGAGTCGTGCATATATTACCTGTTTCCTTCCTAGCAGTACTTCAAAGCGGTGACTATTATCTCCATTTTACAGATGAAGGCAAAAATAGGCTAAATGGCCTAAATGATCCAGATGCGATTTCAAGAAGATTGTGTAATGGCTTTTATGGGATGGAGGGTTGGTCTTATTTAGCCCAGGCTGGCCTCAACCTCTCTGATGTAGTCAAGGACGACCTTGAACTGAAGCCCATGCCTCTATTTCCCATGTCATCACATGTCATTACAAGCTCTCCCTGTCATGCCTGGTTTTAGTCCTAGGCATCAAACCCGGCCTGCACACACACTGCAAAAGCCTTAGCAGCTGAGCTGTGCTCCAGCCCCGAATCTGTTCATAGTCGTGCAAAGCCTGTCTGATCTGAGGGAGATTTCAGAATTTCCCAATCCTTGTAAAAGTCTGCTACTCCAATTAATCCTGACTTGCTTATCCTCATTATCACTCATTATATTCAAATTCTCAAAACATTTTTCCCCTTTTATTTCTGTTTTTATGAGCATGGGTATGTTGCCTACCTATGCATCACATGTATGCAATGCCCGCAGAGCCCAGAAGAGGCCTTTGACTTTCCCGGGAGTTGTGGTTACAGACGGAAGTGCTGCAGGTTCTGGGAATTAAACCCTTATCCTCTGAAACAGCAGTTAGTGCTCTTAACTGAGTTGTAGCTCCAGCACAGATTTTATTATTAAGTTTCAAACCACGGACAAACAGCTGGGGTGCCTATTTAACATATCAAAGTGGACCTGGCCTTCTGGTTCTCCCAGCATCCCCCAGTCCCTCCCTGTTACAAGGTGTGGCTGACATACCCTGCCCTCTACCTTGAACTCTTCAGCCCAGAGGCTGGGTTGCTCTTCCCCAAGAGTCTCTTCCTTATATAATCCAGACATTTTGGTTACCCGCCCTTTTTGTACCTTTAGCTTCCAGTTCTCCTGTACCTGATCTCTCCCTTCCCCTACCCCCCAACATGACCCAGCTCAATATGGTCATGTCCACTTGGAACTCTCCCAGATATCCCTGCCTCTGGCTGAGCTCGCCCACATATTTCTGCAAAACTTTTCCACCACACCTAGGAACAGTCATGTCCTTTCTTTTCTTTTTCCACTTCTTTTACTTGTCTATGTGCTCTTGGTATGTGTGTGGTTTATGGAGTCTCTTCTCTTCAATGGTTCCATGGGTTTCAAGGATGGTCGCCAGGAATGCACAACAAGCACCTAGACCAGCTGAACCATATGGCTAGCCCAATCAGAGCTTAAAGTACCTTTCAGAACATTCAGGTTTCTCAGTGCTTCCTAAGAAACCAGCCAATTGAATCAAGTAAGTGTTAAGTTAGCGATATGGACGATATGGACGGGACTGTAACCCCAACATTTTGGAGGATTGCAGAAAGTTTGAGACTAGCCTGGACCTATAGAGCCTGTTGTAAAAACAACAAAAATCTTCAGGTGATCCAGGTTCAAAATGGTTGAGTCATTTTATAGAACTAAAAGATGGTGTGTTAAGTCAGTAACTATTTCTTTTATAAAATACTGATTTTATCTTATATCCTACTTTCAAAGAGTATGAGGTTTTCATTTTGAGACAGGCTCTCAATATCTAGCCCACGCTGGCTCCAAATTTGTTAGGTTCAGAGGCGGTGGGTCTCTGAGTTCCAGGTCAGCCTGATCCACACAGTAAGACCTTGTCCAAAAACACAAAGCAAGGACAGGTTTGATAACCCTTGCCTTTAATTCCAGCACTCGGAAGTCAGAATCAGGTGGAGTTCGAAGTCAGCCAGATCTACATAAACAGACCTTATCTCAACAAAACAAACCAAAAGCCTTGCACACAAAATTTGCTGTGTTGAGGTTTTGCAAAGGATGACTTGATCCTGCCTCTGCCTCCCAAATGCTGGATTGCAGGTTTGTACCGCTACTTCCAATTTTATATGGTACTGGGGATGGAGCTTAGGACTTCTTGCCTGCTAGGCAATCACTCTCCCAAACAAGCTACATTCCCACACTCAAGTGTGGCTTTTACTCTACAATCCTGCAACCCTAAAAGCAGGTGAGCTGAATGTCCTAGAAGTGCCCAAACTATCAGGCGAAGCCAATTGTAGTGTATGCTCTCTGTGTGTATTTTTTTCCTGGAGAGAACCGAGTTTTTCCCAATCCTAAAAAGGTTATTTCCAAAACTAAAACTAGGTTACTTCTCTCCAGTGGTGCAAATACAGGCTCTGTGTCATTTGCTGTTAATTTGCGTCTCATTTTGTTAAAGATGAAATGATGATGCACAACAAATTTTATATGAAAGAGGTTTATTGAATGGAGAGAAAGAGAAGGAAAGAGCGAGACAAATGGGGAGAGAAGGGACAGGAGAGAGGAGGAAGAGAGTGAGAGAGCAAGGGAGCAACAAAGAGGCAGGTTGGGCCTTTCATGGAGTAACTGAACCACACCTACTAGATGAGACTACCTTGCTGGGGACACATGATATCATAGGTTGCTAGGCAACCCGCAAACAGGCTGCCTAAATACTAACATTCCTCCCTTTTTCTATAATTAAAAAATTAGGAGCTTGGACTGCTTCTCAAGTAACTTTAAGGCAAGTTAAAATATATAAATGTAGGTTCACTGGAAGCAGCTGTTAGTTGCCATGCAAGGGGTAAGAATAAAAATAGCAACAAAACGTCCAGATTACATGGTCAAGAAGAGGGGAAGCCTTTATTTCCTTTACTCCACCCATTCACCTGAACCCAAGCTCACCAGCATCCTCTCCTTTTCCTAGCTACCCTACCTACCAGTTCTGACACGTCGCTTCCTTTACTAGCCTCTCAAGTGAACCCTCAAGTCTGGGATGTCCAAAACCCCTCTGTCGCTAGGCACCATTCCCCTGTGGTCATTCTGCTACACAATCCCACTTGGTATATAACCTAAGCTCAATACCTACTTCCCCTTGAGAGTCTTAGCGGACTTAAGCCTTCTCTGACCTAAGTGGGGGAAAAACAAACCTCTTTCACCCCACTTCCTCTTTTAACACCCCTATACTTGCAGTTACAAAGCCCAATGGAACTTTTCGCCTGGTTCAAGACCTCCGGCTTCTCAATTCTGCAGTTGTCCCCCTCCACTCTTTTGTAGCTAATTCCTATACTCTCCTTTTTGTTATCCCCTCAGGAACCTCCCATTTCTCAGTTCTGGATCTCAAGGATGCATTCTTCTCTATCCCCCTGGACACTCAGTCACAAAATATCTTTGCCTTCACGTGGACTGATCCTGACACCCTTGTTTCTACCCAGCTTACCTGGACTGTCCTACTCCTGGGATTCTGGGACAGCTCACACCTGTTTGGCCAGGCCATGGCCTCTGATCTACTCTCCTTATTGCTCCCTAAATCTAAACTTATACAGTAAGTAGATGACCTTCTCCTCTGCAGCCCATCCCTAGAAGTTTGCTTCCTCTTTCACTAAACAAAAGATTATTCCAAGAAAAGGCCGGACAGATATGGCGGCTGCTCATACTGGTCTTGCCAAATCCACGCACCAGCACAAAAGAAGTTCCTTCACCTGTATAGGAAGACTGTCTACTTCTACTTCCAAGACCCTTAGGATCCGAGATGGGAAACAGGCGTCATTGGAAAACTCTACCACCACTACACACCAATTTACTGATTAAGTACCATCCATATCCAGAGAAAATATGTCCCAGTTACCCAATCCCTGAGCATGGGAGAAGTAATAATACAAACCTGTCATTTCGTCTCCTACTGACCTTGGCTTACAAGCTCCTTAACACCACTCAACCAGCCATTTTAAAGCTTGTTGGCTGTGTGTCCCATCTAGAACCTACTCAGAACTATCACTGACAGCTTCTTTGGTGACCCTATCAAGTAACCTTATTTCACCATTCACTAACTGCCCTCACTCTGAACCAGGTAACCCCTACCTTTCTCCTATCACCCTCTTTGGCGAGGCAAGCTGTTTCAAGGCATCAGAGGCACACTGTAGAAATGCTAAGTTCCTTAGACTGTATTAAAACTATAATCCTCAATACCTCATCTCAACCCCAATGCCCTACTGCTAATAATACCTCAATTCTTTGCGGTACTCTGGTCTACCATCGTCTGCCTGCTTGCTGGTCAGGAGTTTGCATGCTGGTGCTCCTTCCTGAGCTGGGGGTAATAAATGAAAAGAAGCCCTTACCAATCCCAGTTGTGGACTCAATAGCTGCCCAGCAGGACAAGAGGGCAATTCAAATCTTGCTCCTTTTGGCTGTTGCACAATCGCAGCAGCAGCTGGAACCAGGACAGCAGGACTAGCCACTTCACAAACTTTATATTATCAGCTTTCTTCCCAGTTTATCTAGGCTCTCCAGCAAGTAGCTCAGACAATCAATACTCTACAAGGATAGATCAACTCACTGGCATCAGTAGTACTTCAAAAGCAAGGAGGATTGCATCTCCTTACTGCTTAAGAAGGAGGGTGGCCTTTGCATCTTCCTCCAAGAGGAATGGTGTTTTATGTCAACTAGTCTGACATAATAAGACAAAATTCCACAACTCCAGACAAATCTACAAAAGCAAAGGGAACAGTGCAAGGCCTCTAATTCTTGACCTTTGAGAACCCCATATTGAAATGGATTCTGTCCTCACAACCTCTTCTGCTCATCTTTCTGCTTTTGCTTTTTGCACCCTGCTTTATTAACTTTTTCTTTACATTCCTCTAACAACAAATGCAAAATTTCTCCAACCAAACCATTAATCAGTTACTCTTACAGATTATCAACCTCTGCCCACAGAACTGGATGACAATAACCATCCTGTCAACCCTGATAGTGGGGACAAGCTATACCCTGAAAATGGCAAGGCCCCTAATCTGCAGGAAGTAGCTTGAAGAGCAAAAGTGGCCCCTGTGCCCTCCCCACCATCACCCCCTTCTTAGTTCTTCACTTTTTAATAAGACGAAGAGGGAGGAATGTTGGGATTCCTAAGCAGGCATCTCTATGGCCAGTCCCCAATGGACCTGACAAACGGGACGTGAGGGATGTGTGAGGCCACCTGCACAAGCTCTGGGTCACCTTTTAAGAGAACTCGCTCCTCCCTCCTGCTCTCTCCTACCTTGCCCAGAGATGGTCTCTGTTACCCCCTCCCCTTCCCCTAATAAAACTTCCAATGTGGAACCAGTCACAGCCGTGGCGTGATTTATGAACCCGCCGTATAACCGCTGCACAATCCTAAAAGAAGAGGGAACCAGGACAGCTGTCGCTGCTTCTCCTCTGTCGGGGTCAAGGCCATGGCTGGGCGGAGACCTGACAACTCCAGGAAGGCCCAGGCGTCCTCTTAGGAATTCACAACCTTATTTAGACAGCGACACCGTGCCCGGAAAGCAGCTGCTCCGCCGCTGGAGGAAGTGGAGGCCCCGCCTGACCCGGAAGCGAATGCTGGTCCCGCCCCCTCGGTGCTCGGCCTCCTTTTGCAACAGGCGTGGGTCACGCTCTCCCTCGCTCTCTTTCTACCGCCATTTTGGTTCCGCGTTCTCCTCACAGTAAGTCCCGTCTGCGCCACTGCCTTCTATCCGTAGCCATCCTCGCTTGTTGCGAGCCCAGCGGCCCAGGGGGTTTTGCCGCGGCGCGTCGGTGGCTGTGTGGTGCTCGGAGTTCCTGCTCGGCCCCGCGCCTGCGGACAAAATGGGGCCTGCGGCTGGCGTCCAGGCAGAAGCAGGACAGACGGGCCGCGGGTCGGGCCCGGAGTTTAGGCGTGGGATCGTGGAAAGCTTTGGGGGGTGCGCAGGAGAGGTTGGGCGCGTCTGTAGTTGCGGACGGCGTCCCAGGAACCTGGCGGAGGTTAAGGGGTCAGTCACTGCCTTGGAACTTGCAGCGCGTACGTCGTGTGCCCAGGGCTTGTCGGAACTTACGGCACCTTGTACTCTCCTTGCTCTTGAGAGTCCGGGCTTCCCAGGCTAAGCGGCGTGAATGCTAGGACACAAAGGGGCTCAAGGAGGGCCTGGAATCTCATCATCAGGGTCCACACCATAGGATCCTTTCCTGGGCCGTAGAGAACGCAGTAAGGATTTGATTGCTGTCCTTGTGGGTCAGACGAGAACTACAAGGAGCGTGGGCAGTGCAGAGTCGCCCGAGTGAAGTGGCTCCGTGAGAGGTTAGGTCCCTTCAGTAGAGGTCTGAGGGTTGTGTCGTATTCTCGCCCCATTTCCAGTCGCTTCGGGGAGGTTGTTGCCCGACCCTGATGGTTTGTTATAATTCGTATATAAGTTTGTTAGACCGCTTGTCCCTGGGCTGGGCAGGTGAATTCGCCCCAGTTAATTCGGGCCTCCGTTTTATTCCGTTTAGAAATGCCTGGTGAAGCCACAGAAACCGTTCCTGCTACAGAGCAGGAGTTGCCACAGCCTCAAGCTGAGACAGGTAGGTGCCCATAGTTCTTTTTACTGTTTAATAAAATTGGTCCTGAAGCAATTAATTGGTGGGTAAGGTGACAAATATATTTCTGCCTTTTGGAGTTCCATTTAAAGAAGTTTTTAAAATGGAATTGTGGCTTTAGTATAAAACTTACGTGCTCTCTTGACCGGGGCAGGGGACACTTTCAGAGTAAAAAAGTTTTAACTTTGAGAGTTATAGATTCTATACTCGGCTTTTATGAGTTACACCACGTGCTAGAAAAACTCCTGTGTGGAATCTAGACATACAGGAAACCTGAGCAGGGAAGGGCTTCTGGTGGCACAGGCAGGCCAAGGAGACCTGAGCTTTGGTGAAGTTACGCCAGCGTTGGGGTTTTAGGTAGCTGGGATTGGCACTGAGCCTTTCGTCACATGTCTGGATGAGATATGAGCTGCTTGTAAGCGTGTCCCACCCTAAGCCTCAGCCTGGGTTAGTTAACTTGTAGGGGTTGATGATGCTGAGATAATTGTAGTGTACTACAATAGTTCCATTACATGGTGCTCAAGGCTGAAATACGCTCCTGTGGCTTTTCAGCTGAAGTAAAGATAGGCTTTGAATGCTGGTTAACACATTTTGACATGAAACTTAGAAACACTGAAAAGAATGTGAATGGTTTTGCTGAGTCAGTTCTACAAAACTAAGTGAAGGGTGTCTTAAACACAAGCCCTCCCTCCACTTTGTCTTTTAATATGCACTGATGTTTTGCCTGTGTGAGGGTGTCAGATCTAGGAGTCAATGGACAGTTGTGAGCTGGAAATTGAACCTGAGTCTCTGGAAGAACAGTCAGTGCTCTTAACTGTTGAGCCATCTCTCTAGCCCCTCCACTTTATTTTTTAATGTTACCCATGGCAGTTTGTGTTTTCTTTTGGAATTAAAGTTATTTATACTTAAAAGCATTAAAATCTTCCCTCCCCACCTGTCTAATTTTAGCAGCTGAGGGGATTAATGCAGCTGCTAGACTAGAAAGGAGGTGGGGCCCTGCGCTGGGAAATGGGCAGTGGGGAAAAGTAATGTTCATCTCTGAGGATCAGAACTAACCAAGATTTAAATGCAATTTTACAAATGGAGAGGCTGAAAATGGATTTAGAATAATCTGGCTTTTAAAATTATATCTAAAGCAGTCTTTAGTGTTAAAGACATTCTTAAGTAGTCATATGTGCATGTGTATTGAGGTCATACCTGTGGTGTCAATAACTGTAAAGTCTTATGGAAAGAATGAAAACAATCAGTCATTGCTTGTAATATTAAGGCAAGTAATGTGGACCTTATCCTATCTTTAGGTCCAGGGAGACATATTCCTAGTTCACATGTTCAGAAGTATTTGCATTATAATTTGAAGGCTTTGACCTACCAATTCTCCCAGAAAGACTGGTTCATCCACCTCTTTATCCTATAATCTGTTAATAAACTGATTGAATAACTTGTGAGGTGGGTACTATTGGCCTTTTTTTGTTGTTTTTATGTCCTTCCTGGGCATTTGTCAGTTGTTAACCCTTTGATTTAATCCAGGGTTATCTTGAGTGGTAGAGTTCTATCCTCCTTTAGAAATTGTGGCCAAATAGTGTACTATTTTACTTACCTAGATTAAGGTTGTGGACCCTGTATTTTCTTTTTTATTATAATTCTCTTATAAAGTGCAGCTTAATTTGGGTTTAGTTTCATGATATATAGTACTTACCTTGCCCTCCTTTGGCAATAATTAGAATTAAACTGTTTGAAGAGCTAATATTGCTAAAGAAGGGCTAGAGTATGGCTGGTTGGTATTAAATGTTGAGTTTCAGCTTTAGTAGAACTGAGTTAAGCCAGGTATATCCTTTCTAAAATTTATTTCAACATAATCAGAGCCCCTTCTCCCATAGAAGCCTAAAAGTGTTCATACTTTTTTCCCTTTATTCAGACAACCCATCATTAACATTGTTCATAAAAGACTTGGGCCAGGTGTGGTGGGACACCTTTAATCCCATCAGAGCTAGAAACAGGTTGACCCCTCTGAGTTCCAGGCCATCTGGAGCTATGTAGTAAGACCCTGCGCAGAAATAAAAAGCATGGGGAATGGTGTTCACTTTGTGAAGGAGGTGGAGGAAGGCATATTCTCAGTCTACTTTGCTTTGGTGGCTAGTGTCATGGGTTGTAGTCCCAGCCATTTATGAAGCTGAGGCAGGAGGATTGTGAAAATTCAAGGCCAGCCTAACAAGTTTGGTGGGACTGTCTTAAAAGAGGAGTAAGGTTATATTTTTTACATACATATTAAATTTTATTTATTTTATGTGTGAGTGTTTTATCTGCATGTGCACCTGTATGCCAGAATAGGGCATCAGATCCCAGTATAGATGGTTGTGAGCCACCATGTGGTTGTTGGGAGTTGAGCTTAGGATCTCTGGAAGAGCAGCCAGTGCTCTTAACTGCCAAGCCATCTCTCTAGCCCCAAGGTTGTAATCTTAGTTGTAGAGTTCTTGCATAGCATGGATGAAGCCCTAGGCTGAATCTCCGTTAAGGGGGTGGGGAGTTTGTCCACTGTGCTCCCCATTTAGAGATGAGCTAATCTTATACTATTTGCCCCACCTTTAAAATGGTTGATTTATTTTTGTAGAACGTGGGAAATGAGAAGGATGTAGTGCACTTAATCACTGAAATATGTATGGGCAAAGTTCATACTGCTTGTCACCTGTGTCTAATCCTGTGTGGTGACCTTCATTCTCAGATTTTAAACTCCGTTTCCAGTGGGGCATGTTACCACCTGGGCTGCACAACTCACCTTTTCCCCCTCCTTTTATCTCCTTTTTTGTCCTGTTTTGGTTTTTATTTTACTTTCTTTTTGCTTTTCTCCAGCTGTGCTTCCTATGTCTTCAGCCTTGAATGTTACTGCTGCTTTAGGGCAGCCTGGACCTCCCCCTCCTTGTTCCCTGACCCCTCAACAAAGCCCTCTAGTAACTGCTAGTCAGCCTTCCCCACTCCCTTCTCCTAGCATTTCCTCAACCCCTTTTGAAGTTCCTTTTGCCCAGCCATCTTCTGAAACAGCTGTACCTTTGGGAACTGCCTCTCACACTCCAACTTTCCTCCCACACCTGATAGGCCCTCCCATCTCCCCAGCTGCCTTAGCTTTGGCTTCTCCCATGTTAGGTCCAGCTCAGAAAGGCGCCCGTTCCTCATCAGCTCCACTGTCTCTGGTTGCATTGGCTCCTCACACAGTTCAGAAGAGCTGTGTATTTCCACCTTACCCTGTCACCTCATCAGGTATTGTAGCAGAGTCAGGGCCATTGACATCTGTGACAGCTTCCACCACTCCCTTAGTACCAAAGGTTCCCTCTCAGGTAGACCCAAATCTGAAAGGCACTACTCCAAGTCCTCCTGATGTCCTCAGTGCTTTTCCTTCCCACCTTGATACACCCCTGGCCTCTGTTCAGTCCTGTCCCCAGATGCTATCCACTGCTCCCTCGGCCATCACTTCACTGATCAAAGGTATCCCTGTGTCCTCAGCTATGTCACAAAATATGTTAAACCTTAACCCAAAGGGACTTGTTAATTTACCTGCTCAAAGCACTGTAACTCCCAGCATCCCGCCAGCACCCCCTAGTTTTCTGGACTCTCATCTTCCAACTTTACATCACAGTTCTTTAGATTCTCCTATCCAGACTTCAAGTCAGTCAGGTCCTGGTATTGTGTCAGATCCTACCATTTCTGTGGAACAGTCTTCCGATGTGCTGTCTTATCCACCTGAGAAATCTGTAGTTCCTCCCCTTCCTTCTTCTAGACATGAGCTGGCTACTGGTTCTGTGGCAGCTCCATCTGTTGACAAAGGTTCCTCTGCTGTTACCAGTGTAATCTGCAGCCCTCCTGGCTCCTCGGACTTAGCTGCTACTACAGTGTGTCGTACAGTGTCTCTCATTCCTAAAAGTGGTTCTAATGCTACTCTGCAGCCTTTGCTAAGTCAGGTTCCTGCTTCTCAAAAAACTGGCTCAAAAGAAACTCCTGTCTGCTGTGTTGAAGCCATCCACCCTGTGAGGGATAACCCTTCTACCATTTCTGTAGCACCTGCCACTTCTGTGTCTCCTCCAGTTTCTCCAGGCCATGGAAGTAGTAAAGACCCAACTTCGCCCGCTACCCCTCTTGCAGCACCTTACTCTCACAAGCAGCTTCCTGCTCCATCATTATCAACTACTGTAGGGGTACCAGTTTCTCTTCTGCCAGCCACTAAAGGCCTTAAAAATCTCCCTACTTCAGTTTTGCTAAATGCAGGTACCGCTGTTTCTCCAGCCCAGGCAGAACTCCCTGCAAGAAAAGATCCTCCTGTACAATCCTTGGCCCTGATGGCACTTAAGGAGTCTTCCTATCCTCAGACTGCATCATCTTTGGAGGGATCTTCAGAAGACACTGTCGGGGGACCTGCCCCTGTATTGAGGACAGATGTTGCTATTACTTCTTTCCTGGGTGCTGACTCCCCAACTGCTGTCAGGACAGATTCTTATGTTAGCCCAGACCCTGTCAGTCTACCTCTCAAAAGTTCTATCACTGCCCCAGCAATGGCTCCATTTCTTTATGAAAGTTCCGAGTCTAAAGAGCTAGCTCCTGGAACTGCCAGAGATAACTCTACTTCTAAAACATCCGCTTCTATCACATCCCCTCTGGTTCCTTTAGTCTCTGAAAGTTGTCCTGTGGCTTTATCCCCACAAAATGTTTCTGTTTCCATGACTACTTCGGCATTGGTGCCTGAAATTCCCAAGTCTATACCTGTTCCTGCTGCTCCTCCAGCTGGGATTTCTTTTTCCAGTACAAAGAAGGTTGTTTCTAACGCGACGTCTCTGACTTCTCCTGATGCCCCTGTGTCTTCCCAAGGAACTCCATTTCATTTGGTTGATTCCCTGACTTCAGAGCCTAGTGTGTCTCCTCAGACTACAAGGCCTGCATCTAAGAAAGGTTCTGCTCTCCCAGATGTTTCTCTTCCTTCTCCACTTGAGGCTTCCTTTCTTCCAGAGGCCAGTCTTTCTTTTCAAAGTCCAAAAGACTCACTTAGTAAGCTTTCTCTCATTCCTCAATCCTCCAAAGAGCCCCCCATTAGCCCAACAGAGACTTCTGTATCCTCCCAAAAGATTGCAGCAGAAATTCTCACTTCCCCTCAAAAGACCCTAGAAGCTACAGCTTCAGAACTGGTCTCAGCAGTCCAATCCCCCAAAGCGGCTCCTATTGTACCAAATGTGACGCCTGCCTCTCCCAAAAATGCTCCAGCAACTGCAGTCCCCAAAGATACTTCAGCAACCCTGTCTTTCAAAAGTGTCCCGGCTGTGACTTCTCTGTCTCCCCAAAAGGCCCCTGCAACTCCATCTCCTAATCAAGCCCCCGTTGCTCTGACTGAGATTCCCACCTCCCTCAAAAATGCCCCAACAACTGCAACCCCCAAAGAGACTTTAGCAACCTCATCTCCCAAAGTTGCCTCTACTGCCTCTGCTGTGACTTCTCCTTCCCCACAAAAGACTCCAAAATCAGAATCCCCTAAGGGTGCCTCAGCTATGACCCTGGTACCCTCCAAAAGGGCGCCAGAAATTGCAGCCTCCAAAGAAGTCTCAGCATCCCAGTTTCCCACAGAGGGCTCACCAGTATCACATGTGGCTCCTCCCTCCCCACCAACGTCTCTAGCAACTGAAGCACGCAGTGAGCTTCTAACAAGTTCATCCCCCAAAGGTGCCACTGTTACTCTAGCTGAGAGTCCTACCTGTCCTAAAAAGGCCCCCAAAACTTCAGCCCCCAAAGAAACTCCAGTAACCCCGTCTCCTGAAGTGGTCACAGCTGTTTCAGTAGAGGTTTCTCCCTCCCCCAAAAAGGCCCCCAAAACTGCAGCCCCCAAAGAAACTCTACCTGAAGGGGTCATGGCTGTGCCACTGGATATTTCTCCCTCTCCAAAAAAGGCTTCAAAAAAGCCCCCCAAAACTGAAGCCCCCAAGGAAACTCCACCTGACGGGGTCATCACAGCTATGCCATTGGAGATTTCTCCCTCCCCCCAAAAGACCCCAAAATCTATAGCCCCCAGTGAAAATTCAGCAGCCTCATCAAAAAGGTCCCCCAAAACTAAAACCCCCAAAGAAACTTCACCTGGGGGGGTCATAGCTATGCCTCTGGAGAGTTCTTCTGCCCCCAAAAAGGTTCCCATAACTGTAGTCCCCAAAGAAGTTCCTGTGGCCCCATCTCCCAAAGGTGCCCCTCCTGCTCTAGCTGAAAGCCCTACCTCCTTCCAAAAGGCTCCCAAAGAAACTCCAGCAACCCCATCTGTGGGGGTCACAACTGTGTCAGAGAGTTCTCCCTCCCCCAAAAAGACCTCAAAAACTGTAGCCCTCAAAGAAAACTCCACCCTATCGCCAAAAAGGGCCCCCCAAACTGCAGCCTCCAAAGAAATTGTAACCTCACCTTCTGAAGGGAGGCTTACTGCTGTACCAGTGAGGAGTTCCACCTCCCCAAAGAAGTCCCCCAAAACTGCAGCCCCCAAAGAAACTCCAACCCCATCTTCTGAGGCTGTGCCACTGGAACACCTTCCCTCCCCAACTGCAGCCCCCAAACAGACTCCTGTGACCCCACCTCCCCCAGGTGCCCCTAATACTCCAGCTGAGAGTTCTGTTTCCCCTAAAAAGGCTTCCAAAACTGCAGCCCCCAAAGAAGCCTCAGCAACTTCACCTTCCAAAAAGACCCCCAAAACTGCAGTCTCCAAAGAAACTCTAGCAACCCCTCCTTCCAAGAAGACGCCCAAAACTACAGCCTCCCAAGAAACTCTAGAAACCCTGCCTTCTGAAAGGGTGATAGCTGTGCCACTGGAGATTCCTCCCTCCCCCATAAAGGCCTCAAAAACTGCAACCCCCAAAGAAATGCCAGCAGCCCCACCCTCTAAGAAGACCCCCAAAACTGCAGTCTCCAAAGAAACTCCAGCCCCATCTTCTGAGGGGGTCACTACTGCAGCAGTGCAGATTCCTCCCTCCCCAAGAAAAGCCCCTAAGACGGCAGGATCCAAAGAAATACCCACAACCCCATCTCCTGAAGGGGTCACAGCACCAGAAATTCCCTTATCTCACAAAAAGACTTCCAAAATGTCCGATCCCAAAGAAACACTAGCAACCCCATCTTCCAAAAAACTCTCCCATACTGTGGCACCCAAAGAAACTTCACTTAAAGGGGTCACAGCTGTTCCACTGGAGATTCTTCCTTCCCCCAAAAAGCTCCCCAAAACTGCAGCCCCCAAAGAAACTCTAGCCCCATCTTCTGAAGGTGTCACCACTGCACCACTGGAAAACCCTCCCAGTTCACAGAAGGCCTCGGCAACTGCCACCTCCAAAATCCCTGCTGAGCAACAGGAGGTGGCTGTCTCCCCCAGAGAGACCCCAGGTGCACCCCCGGTTAAGAATCCTTCCTCCCGTAGAAAGGCCCCAGTGACTGTAGCTCTTAAAGATGATCCAGCAGCCCTATCTCCCAGTGCTGCCCCAGCTAGAATTGTTCCCTCCCCCACCAAGAGCCCCAAAACTCTATCCAAAAAAGCACCAAGAACATCACACCCTAAAGAATTCCCAGCAAACCCTTCTCTTGAAGCTGTCAACTCATTGCAGAAGGCCCCATCAGCTACAACCCCAGAGGAGAAATCAGCAGCCCAGTTAATTAAATGGGACCCTGCTGCCCCAGCTGTTACTACTGTCTCCGACAGGGCCCCAGCAGCCCCGTCTCCTGTAGAAGCTTCCATTGCCCTAGTTACGACTGCCCTCTGCCCTACTCCCACAGTCAAAATTTCGCCCTCCAAAAAAGTCCCAGCTGCTGCAGCTCTCCAAACAGCACCAGCTACTACATCTGAAAGGGGCCCTGTTGTCCCAGCAACAGGAGCTCCAAAAGAGGCCACAGCAGTCCCATCTCCTAAAAAGGCTCCAGCCACTGAGACCTCCAAAGAGACTTCAACAACACAAGCTCCCAAAGGGGCCCCCAAACAGACCTCAGAAACAACCCCCACAGTTAGCTCTCCTCCTAAAAAGGCCCCATCCTCCAAAAGGGTCTCTACTCTCCCAGCCATGACTCTTTCCTCTCTTAAAGAGGCTCCTGTTCTCGCATCTATCACTCCTTCCCCAGAAGACTCCCCAACTTCCCCAGTGTTGGTTGCTTGTAGCACTGGGACTGCTACCCCTCAGGCATCTGAAAGGCTCCCAGCAAAGAGAGATCTTACGACTCTCAAAGAAGGGCTTGCTGCACCTGCTCCAGAAAGTGCATTGGTCATCACTACTCCCACCCAGAAAGGCTCAAGAGCCAAGAGGAATTCTGCCTCACCTCAGTGCCCAGATTCCTCTGCTAAGAAAGATACAAAGGCCCTTCTTTCTGCAGTAGATCTAGCCCCTCTTACAGTCCCTGTTGACAAAGATTCTTCAAAAACTACAGAAGCTCTGCCTGTTTGCCCTGCAAAAGGCGATGGTCTTCACTCTTCAAAGGGCCCTGTGGATACTGAGTCTCAGGTAGCTGTTACCTCTGACAAAGCCCTTCCTGAAGCTGGATCTGCACCTGTGGTTCCAAAGCCTGCCCCACCAGCTTCCCTGACACTTGCTCCCTCCCCAGTCCCCCCTCTGCCTCCTAAACAGCCATTTCTTGAGTCTTCACCTGGGTCAGTGCTGGAATCACCCTCTAAGCTCCCAGCCCCTGCTGATGAGGATGAGCTGCCACCACTGATTCCCCCGGAAGCAGACTCTGGGGAAGTGCCTGTCCAGCCGGTCCTCGTCAACATGCCCACCCCTAAACCTGCTGGGATCCCTGCCCCAGCCCCCTCTGCCAAGCAGCCTGTTCTGAAGAACGACAAGGGTATTTGTCTTGGTTTGCTGTGTGCATGGTGTGTTGCCCATACCCCCCTTGGGGGCTACCCACCAATACTAACTAGGCTGCGTCGCTTTGTACAGTATGTCTGCTTGAGTTTGGGCATAGTACACAAAATGATAACTTTAAATGTAGAAGCTCTAAGAATATGAAACTAAATCTTGGTTTCTATCATCTCAGATAATAGTTTGTGTCTTGTGTAAAGTCATCTAGACTAAGATCTGGATCTAACCATCCTTTTTAGCCTAACTGAGCTGATATTGAAAACCAAGACCTACTACGCCTTTAGTTTACTCTAATTCTTACCACATCACTAACCTTGTCCCTGGGCCTAGAATTTAATTTAAAAACAAAACAAAAATTACTTGAAGCTCTTTTGTTTATTTCTTTTTTTTTTTTTTTTTTTTTTTACTCCTTAGACTTAGTAACTGCCCGTTGCCCAGGGACGACTTTTTCTTAAGACCTGTTTTATTCTGGCCTAAGAATGGTGTGGGTATATGCTTTCCTGTCAGTAGACTTTCCTGATGCTTGGCCTTTCAAATGAAGGGAAATTAAGATGTGTCAGTTATATTTAGAAGGGGGGGGCTGTATCTAGTAAAGGTGAGAACTGTTAGAACTTAACAATGTGGAGGTTTTCCAGTGATGGGGTAAAATTCTTTTGGTGAGTGGTTTGAAAGGCAGAATATGTGCACTACTGCTTCTGACTTTCCAACCCCATTTAAAGGGTTTTCAATGAAGTGTATCTAAAGATGCCTTTTGTCTGAATATTTCTGGAATGAGTGGGCTGGGGATAAAATTTGGAATCTTGTGGATGCCTGGTGTTTGTACCAAGAAATAAAGAACTTAAGAGAGAGAGAAGGCAGTTGCAGGACATAAGCTACTTATTGTGTCTGGCAACTGTCCCACATCTCTTGATCTTGGAATCCTTGATCTGGGTCACAGAAGCCAATTGACTTACATTGAGCATTGTAAGGCCTTGCATTAAGGCAGTGACAGTTCAGGCAGGCCTTGATGAGGTGCCGCCTCTTAAAGATTGCGCTATTGAACATAAGTTACCTGTCATCTTAGGGTCGGGGACAGAATCTGACAGTGATGAGTCAGTGCCAGAGCTTGAGGAACAAGACTCCACACAGACAACCACACAGCAAGCCCAGGTATGAGTCCTCTCAATAACATGTCAAGAAAGCACTCAATATAGGTTGGCCCGTACCTATAATCTCTTACCACGTGGAAGGCTGGGACTGAAATGTTAAAAGTTCAAGGTCAGCTTGTGACAGAGTGAGACCAGACCTCTAAAGTAATATACTGATTGAGGGTCCAACAAACCAAGATTGCTTGTAATGGACATGGCTATTTGAACTGTGTATCTTTGTAAAGAAAGCTCACATGGAAACAAGCATCCAGAGCTTTAGGTCTGTTCAACTCCGAGACAGGAGGATTTCCAAGTCTGGTCTGCAGAGCGACTTCCAAGGCAGCAAGGGGTATACAGAGAAACCATGTCTGGAAAGAGAGAAAAAAAAACAAAAACTAACAACCCCTTTTGTTGTCTTAGCTGGCTGCAGCAGCTGAAATCGATGAAGAACCAGTCAGTAAAGCAAAGCAGAGTCGGAGTGAAAAGAAGGCAAGGAAGGTAAGGTGGAGTTATAAACACGCATTGGGGCTCTATGGTGTGTGTACCTATAATCCCAGCACTTGGAGCTGGGACGCAGAAAGAAGGATTTGGGAGTTAAGGGCAAGCTAGTTGTGTGGCAAGTTCAGAGCTAGCTTAGGGTACAACAGACTGTCACGTCCAAAAAAGCACCTTGTAGTACAACTCTTGATGGACTATTACAGCTGAAAACTATTTGAATATAAACCTAGCCCAGGAAAAGTCTGCTGTGGATGTTGAATGTGGTGCTTGTGTTCTGTTTTTGTTTTTGTTTTTTTAAGCTGCTTCTAAAGTTAGAAACTTAATGCTCATTTCTCTTCTGTAGGCTATGTCCAAGCTTGGTCTTCGGCAGGTTACAGGGGTCACTCGAGTCACTATCCGGAAATCTAAAAATATCCTCTTTGTCATCACAAAACCAGATGTCTACAAGAGCCCAGCTTCAGATACCTACATAGTTTTTGGAGAAGCCAAGGTTAGTCAAATTTTCTTTGGGTGAGTTGCTTCAGAGCAGTTGTTTATTACTATCTAATATTACTATTATTAGACAGTTCTTGCTGCAGTTTCAGATGTTTAGCCCCTTTTCATATAATTTTGATACCAAAAAAATCTCTAGACACAGCTTGCTTGCTTCTTTCTCCAGTGAGAGAGTCCAAAGTTAGGACAGATACTCAGTTAACAAAACAGGGAGTTGCCTGAGATGCATTTTTTTTTAACTTAATACAAACAGATCGACTCAATGTGCCTCTATTCTCTGCCCTGTATGTAGATTGAAGATTTGTCTCAGCAAGCACAGTTAGCAGCTGCTGAGAAATTCAAAGTTCAAGGTGAAGCTGTTTCAAACATTCAAGAAAATACTCAGACTCCAACTGTACAAGAGGAGAGTGAAGAGGAAGAGGTATACCACGGAATCTTGTGGACTATATTCAGTCTCTGTGTTGGCAAATTTTGCTCCAAAACACTACTGAAGGTATAGATTTATTAAGACTGCTCCTTCTTCCTCTTTCAGGTTGATGAAACAGGTGTGGAAGTTAAGGACATAGAATTAGTCATGTCACAAGCAAATGTCTCGAGAGCAAAAGCAGTCCGAGCCCTGAAAAACAACAGTAATGATATTGTAAATGCTATTATGGTGAGTAGCCAGTCTCATGAGTCTTCATTCTAACACCTGAGCTTCCTTAGATTTCAGTGACCTGAATTCTCTACCTCTTTGCCTATAAATGCCTCTAATTACCTTTTTTTCCCCCTCTTTTACAGGAATTAACAATGTAACTATTTGACAGCAAGGACATCTCTCCCCATCCCTTCCCCCCTTTTGGGTGTTTGAAAAGTGGAACTACAGCTTTGAAATTTGTGCTGTTTCTATCACTAATAAAGTTATGGCTTCTTGTTGGATGAACTCAGGTGCTTCATCTTTTCCCAGAAAGTAAACTGAAGGCGTTTAATTTTCAGACCACCTTCAGGCCCGCTCCCCACCCCCAACCCCAGGGGTTTGTGTGTATCTCTTTGTGCAGACACTGTATGGGCAAAATTATTTTAAACATTTTAATACTTTATTAGGCATGCTCTGTCTTCACACACACCAGAAGAGGGCACCAGATCCCAGCACAAATGGTTGTGAGCTACCATGTGGTTACTGGGAATTGAACTCAGGACCTCTGGAAGAACAAACAATGCTCTCAACTGATGAGCCATATCTTCAATCCCCTTAAATAATTTTTATTGATCTTACCCACACCTTTAATCCCAGCACTTGGGAGTCCTCGGCAGGGGATATCTGAATTTCAAGCCACCCTGGTCTGTATAGTGAGTTCCAGAGATTTTTTTTTTTTTACTTTAGGTGACACAATGCGATCCGTAAACTTTGTTGTGTTTTTTTGTTTGTTTGTTTTGAGACAGTCTCAAAACAGTATCCCAGGGGAACTCAAATTCTTAGATATTATGCTTAAATTTCATGTGGGTTGGGGTTAAAAGTGTGAGCTGTCACACCTGTTTTGAGTTTTGTTACTTTGGGACTGGAGAGATGGCTTAGCAGTTAAGAGCACTGTCTGATCTCCCAGATGATCCTGGTTCAATTTCCAGCAACCACATAATGGTGGTTCACTAAAATAAACTCTGGATACCAGGCACACATTTGTGTGTGTGCATGTGTGCCACAGAGTACCCATGAAAGTAAAAAGGTGACTTGCAGGAGTCCATTCTGTCTTTCTTCATGGGAACTGGAAATAGAACTCAGGCTGTCAAGAGTCAGTAGCAGGCTCTTGCCAGCCACATAATTTTTATTTTGTTTTGAGACAATGTCTCTACATATCCCTGACCGGTGTGAAAGTCACTAATTAGTTCTCAAAGATTTGCTTCCCAATCACTGGATTAAGGCTTGCACAACAACCTCTCACCATTTTGACACCTGCAATATGTGAGGCACTGGATACACCAGTCCTCATACTCAAGTTTTTTCATCCACATCATGGTAAGGACTATATTCCTTTGCTTTGTGTGTTATCATGAGTTCAAGGCCAGACTAGATTACGTAGTTTCAAACCAACCTGGGCTACAAAGTAGGAGTCTGTTTCAAAAGTCTATAAAATAGTAGCTGAGGCTAGTCAGCATTCTGTTGCTGTAACAAATTAGCTGAGGGGGAAATGAGCTTATGCTTAATGGTGTCGTACACCTATAATAGCACTTGAGATGTGGGAGCAGGTGGATTGGATGTTCAAGATTATCCTTGGTTACATACCAAATTTGAGACCAGCCTGAGTTACAGGAGACTCAGAAAAAGGATAACATAAATGGTGGTTTTGTTTCAGAAGCTTAAAATATGCTGTTGTAAGGCTGAATGTGAAGGTCAGGAGCAAATGGGACAACAAAACTGCTTGTCTAATTGAAGTTAGAAAGCAAAAGAGGGACTGATACATTTTTAAAGTTTCTACATCAGGAAGGGACTAAGCCTTCAGTATGTGAGCTGTTAAAGGACATTAGAACTGATTCAAAGCACTGGGTCATGGTGAGAGAGGCCAACCTGCTCTACATGGCAAGTTCCAGGTTAGCCAGGACTATAGAGTAATACTGCTTAAAATCTCTTGGCTTAGTCTCATGGAGGGTGAAGTACTGCTTTTTTGTAGCTTATAAAACTTAAGTTTTTAAATAGGTGAAGCAGTCCTGAACATGTCTCCATCCTTTATGTAATACTGTCTCCTGAGCCCTCGCCACCTTGAACTTTGTTTACATTTATCAATTTTTGAGTGTTTTTGCCTGCATGTATGTCTGTACCACTTGAATGTCATGCCTGGGGAGATCATGAGAGGGTGTCTGATCCCCTGGAACTGGAGTTACAGATGGTTAACTTTTATGTGGTATCGTTGCTAGGAATTGAACCTGGGTCCTCTGCAAGAGAAGTTAGTGCTCTTAATCACGGAGCCATCTAACCCCTGCAGTTTCTTGAAAATACCATTAAATTTGCTTTATACATTCCTAGTGCTCTTTTATAAGGCTGGCTTCAAACTCAATATGACCTTTTTTGCATCTGTATCAGCTCTCTGCCTCTGGATTCTGTGGCTTCTGTAATCCCTTCATAGCCATTCTATAACATTCTGTGTTGAGTGATCTGAGAGTTAATAAGATTGGAATAAAGGAACTGGGCAGCGGTGGTAACACACCTTTGATAAGAGGCATGGAGTTCCATGCCAACCTGGCCTACAGTCATGGTTGCACAGAAACCAGGGGGGTGTGTGTGCTTTTGTGCTATGGAGCAGCCAACTAATTTACAGGGATTTTTTGAGCTTGTTACTTAGTAACACTTGCATTGTTTGAAGACAAAAGCATGTTCATACATGTTTCTGGCATAACTTTTTGGTTATGTGAAATGTTTCAGATCCGCCTGCCCCTGCCTCCCAAGAGCTGGGATTAAAGGTGTGTGCCACCATCTCCTGGCCCTGTGTTTCCAGTGTCTAACTCACGGAGCCTGAAGAGCGTGAATTTGGCTAGGGTAACTGGCCAGTAAGCCCCAGGCGTCCTGTCACTGCCTCCCCAGGACTGGGACTGCTTTGTCCATTTTTTTGTCTACATGAATGCTAGAACCCTGTTATTCTTGTGCCAAGCACTTAGCCAACGGAGCCATCTCTCAGCTTCCTAGAATCTTTCTGTGCTATAAACTTTTAAGAGTACATGTAAATGTACTCTTGCTGGGTGGGGTTGGCACACATCTTTAATCCCAACACTCAGGGAGAGGCAGGTAGATCTATGTGGGTTTGACGTCAGCCTGGTCTAAAGAGTGAGTTCCAGGACAGCCTAAGACATAAAAACACTGCCTCAAAAAGAGCCCCCTACCCCCCCCCGAAAAAAAAAGGATATACACTCTTAAAGGTGATGTTTGAGGTGTGGGTGGTTGGGCACAATAGCAAAGTCAGAATCACTGATAATGTTTGTGTGGAATTAAGAAATGAAAGTACAGGCTGGAGAGATGGCTCAGTGGTTAAGAGCACTGTCTGCTCTTCCAAAGGACCTGGGTTCAATTCCCAGCACCCACATGGCAGCTCACAACTGTCTGTATCACCAATTCTTCATACTAATGCACATAAAATGAAATAAATTATTTTTTAAAAAGTACGCTTTTTCTCTCTGTGGCACTGGCAAGATGGGCAAATGTTGTGGTCTCCATACTGCCAGGGAGCTCCAGTCACCAACAGGACCAGAAGTAGCTTGATAAGCAATACAAGAAAGCCCATGTGGGCACAGCCCTGAAGGCCAGTCCCTTTGGAGGTGCCTCTCATGCTGGAAAAAGTTGGGGTTGGAGCCAAACAGCCAAATTCTGCTATCGGGGAGTGTGTGTAAATGTTGACAATGGAAACAGTAATAAATTTTCATATTCTGGAAAAAAAGTATTTACCTTGGTGTCCTTTAACCAAGAACAAGCCCAGAAAGTCTCTGCTTTACTTCCTGACTCTTCACCATGCTCCAGTGTCTGTTGCATGGTCTGAATCTGTCTGAAGGCTGTCTTGAGAGCCTCTATTTGTGTCTCAGAGAGCTTTACTCTCACTCAACAGCTCAGAGAGCATCATGTGGGTAGGTATGAAGGATACTGATTTTTGGTTTTTCCTGTGCCCTGGCTGTCCTGTCCTGGACTGTCTTTGTAGAGCAGGCTGGCCTTGATCCAACTGTCTCTGCCTCCCAAGTGTGCTAGGATTTAAGGCTTGTGAAGGATACTTCTATGGACATCTTTAACAGCATTTAACAAGGGATTGGGTGACTTGACTCTGGCTGGCCAAGATAACCAACCCTATGAAGCAATCTCTATGAATAGTGATTTCAGCATGTGGGGGGAGAGGTTATTCATTTTATAAAGTAGCATTCTGTGTATTGGCTTTTTTCAGCAAAAAACTATAACAACATACATGTACATATGAGTTACAAGTCAGGGCGTGGAAGAGTACAATGTTATAGCCATGTATTAGTTTTGGTTGTGAAAGTTGATTACATATGAAATCTAAGCCAAGTAAAATTGGTTGTTAACAGTGTTCTCGTAAAGGCAAGTAAAACGGGCTGGGTAGGTTATAATTTTGCATTGCCACAGAGATAGAACTTTTTCATCTTTCAAAATTTTTCATTGATGTTTAATATAGACATTTTTGCAGCCTCTTTCTTACCCTAGAAATATTCTTAGCTGGGTGTTGGTAGCACATACCTTTGGTCCCAGCACTCAAGGTAGGGTCTCTTGAGTTCAAGGCCAGCCTGCTCTACAAAGTAAGTTGTAGGACAATAGAGAAGCCCTGTCTTGAAAAATAACAAAAACAATTTTTGAATTATCAAACCAATCTTTCGGATATGAGAAAGCTCAAACAAGGCACAGCGGTTTATTTTACCTATTACTGTTGAACTGTTTTTTTTTTTTTTAAGTTGTGAGAAAATAAAGATGAAGCACAAGAGAACATAAAGCAGCTACTATGTTTGAGTCTAGACCTTATTCCAACCAAAAACTAAATTTGTCAGGAAACTTGCAAAACAAACCTGTTACAACTTGGGTCACATTAGCTGATAGTTGAGATCATAGCTAAAGCCATGAACAAAGTTTACTGAGAAATGCATTGAGATGAGATTAGGAATGACGGAGGAGTAAATGGAGCAGTTGGTTATGAATTGCCATGCAGTGGAACCAATCTTCAAAAGTATCATGAAAGACAGTTGTTTGAAAAGAATTTTTAATACAGGAAATTCCCAGTAATTTGGAGTTGAAGTCTAAATGTTATCGTCTAGTGTGTTCCATTTTCAATTCATCTCATACTTTATTACCAAGTTAAATCTTCCAAGACCATGTTTCAAACTTCAGTAGCATCCCGTTGTGAGAAATCGAATACAATTAACCTAACATTCAATACCACCATTGTTTAGCCTACTTTTTTTTAACTCTTGTATTGAGGACCGAACCTTGTATTGAAGAGCCTCACACCTGCTATACTACCATTCTAGTCAAACACAGCTGTAACTCCAGCCTTTTTTGAGAGGGTCTGTCATTTAAGTTGCATAGGCTTATTCTGAACTTGAGATTCTGTGGCCTCAGTCTGTGACTACATGCCTGTGGCCTATGTCCTTAAATCAGTCTCACATAGCTTTTATCCAAGGTAATGAATGACTTATATTTTTTCAATTAGCAATATTGCACCTCAGATAAACTTCCTTAGTGATACTGCCACTACACGAAGCTAACTTATTTTTTTTTTTAATGGTTGGGAAGACAGGTAATGGTAACTCATGCGTGTCCCAGCACTTGGGAGGCCAAGGCAGGCAGATTTTTGAATTTGAGGCTAGCTGATCTACACACTGAGTACCGGGACAGTCAGGGTTACATAGACCCTCAGGGTTACATAGAGAGACCCTGTCTCAAAAACACACACACACAAACCCTAGTACAACACAGTGCTAGTTTGTTTGCTTAGCATGTACAAAATGTGTTCAATACCCAGCACTAAAAAACGTATTTCCCAGGGTGATGGTAGAACACACCTTTAATCCCAGCACTCAGGAGGCAGAAACAGGGAGATCTCTGAGATTGAAACCAGCCTGGTGTACAGAAAGCTAGGGCTACACATAGAAACCCTGTCTGAAAATGAAATAGATAATAAGTACTGTATTTCAGGCTGAGGATGCTTAGTCCAGTGGTAGAGTTTTTGCATTCACAAGATCCCTGCTTCATTGCTGTTCAGCAGCAGAAAGCTTGCCCTAGTTCCTGAGTTCAATTTCCTGCACCAAGAAAGCAGGTCTAGATTCAATGATCTAATACACAGTATTGAAAATTATCTTTGTTTTCTGCATGGTCCCCTCATATAGCCTGGGTGTCCCCAAACTCACTAGGTACCTTATCATCCTGAACAACTCATCCTGTTGCTTTTGCTTCCCACAGGTTAAGATTACCCATCCTTGGTTTAACAGGAGAGTATTTGTTTCTGTTTTGATATAATCCTATTTTATGTATATGGGTGTTTTATCTGCATGCATGTCTGTATACTACTTGTGTGCCTGCTGCTCTCAAAGGCTAGAAGAGGGCATTGGATCCCCTAGGAGAGTTAATGGAGTTAATGGTTATGAGCCACCATGTGGGTTGCTGGAAACCTGGGTCCAGTGAAAGAGCAGACAGAGCTGAGCCCTTTCTGCAGGCCCTCAAATTCCTATTTCTAACAGTACATTAGGCCTAGAAGTTCAATGTCCACCTGGTAACATAGCAAGACCTTTTTTAAAAAGTTCACAATTCGGCATCCATAAGTAGTGTTACTAAAGCTGGGTGTAGTGGTACACAACTCTAATCCCAGCACATGGATGGCAGAATCAGGGGAATCTCAGAGTCTGAGGCCAGCCTGGTCTGCAGAGTGAGTTCCAGGACAGCTAGGGCTACACAGAGAAGTCCTGTCTTGAAAGAAAACAATGTATCTGTGTGTTCTTATGTGTATATGAACAGATAAACAAAGCATCATTGACATAGGAGTTGTTTTCACAGTACACAGCAGAGTTGAAAGTTAAAAATATAGCCAAGGTGATCTCAAACTTGCATTGTAGCCAAGGCTGGTCCCGGGCCCCTGATCCTCCTTTCTCCACCTCTTGAATGCTGATATTATAGGTGTTCAGAGCAAGAGCAGAACCACAGGATAAAATTTTACAACCTGGGTTATGTATATAGGTATGTAAAACAGTAATAAAATTTAAACATTTACTGGTAACCCCTATATTTTTTTAAACAATTCTTTGGTACATATGTAATTTTGTACAGAGATGAAGGCAATCTTGCAAACTATTGAGATGGCTATGCTTATTTTGCATGAAGAAATCTTGGGGTGCTGGAGAGATTGCTTAGGCATTAAGAACACATACTTCTATGAAAGAAGGCCTGATTTTAGTTTTGAGCACCACACTGGGCAGCTCATAATTGCCTGCAACTCCAACTTCAGGACATGTAACACTCTCTGGATTCTGTAGGGAACTGTACTCATGTATACATACACTCACAGAAATTCTTTGTTGGGGATACAACAAAGTGGAGAGAGGATCTCAACATAGCTCTAGCTATCCTGTAGCTTACCATGTAGATGAGGGTAGCCTTGAACTCTGAGACCTACCCGACTCTGCCTCCCAAGTGCTGGGATTAAAGGCCTGTGCTACCACACCTGGCAGAATTAGTTAATTTTAAGCAATTTTATGTGGCTAGAGATGGCTCAGCAGTGAAGAACACTTGCTGCCTTTGCAGAGGATCCAGATTCAGTTCCCAGCACCCACACAGCCTAGCTCGGTGGCACACAGGAAGGCAGAGACAGGCGGATTTCTGTGAGTTCGAGGCCAGCCAGGGCTCAAAAATACCAAACAACAAAACAGACAAAAAAATAAACAAACAAAAAACCCTGAAAACTTTGTGTTAGTGAACACTGCGGTTTGTTACATGTAGTGGGTTCAAATCTGACCTGAAGTCGTTCAGACAGTGTCTGTCAACATTGTGTGTCACGTGCACGGTGGGTCTCGCTGTGTTTAGGACCATGACTGCAGAGAAGCTGAGCTGTGTGGTGTGGGCACTGTGCTTCCAGAAGCACTCCCTTTTCAGTACATATTTGATTCTGGATTGATTTTTGGTCCTTGGGAAGCTCAGAAACCTTTTACTGTTGCCAAACACTTCTTACATAGGGTCGCCTTGGTAATTTAAGAAACTAGGCTCTAGAGAATAACTGAAACAAGCGGGTCAAATGGGAATGGCAGTATACTCAGAGACAAAGGACAAAGGCACCAAATTCAATGCCTAGCACTGCAAGAAAGAAAAAGGCAGGCTAAATCTCTTATGAACTGAAGGGTTGGTTTTCTACTCACTACCATTTTTTAAAATTTTCATTATTTAATGTGTAGTGGTGTTTTCCCTGTTTATCTGCCTGTGCACCATATTATAGTTGTAAGTCAACACGTGGCTGCTGATAATTGAACCCACGTTCTCTGGAAGAGCAGTAAATGCTCCCAATATGTACACCATCTCTCCATCCCTTCTGTTTCTTGTTTTTGAGACAGAGTATCAATCACTATATGGCCCTGACTGGCCTGGGACCCACTATGCTGGCCTGAATTTAACAATGCTGAGGTTAAAGGCATATGCCATCACACCTGGCCTTCTTTCTCTAATTTTTGTGGGTGTGGGTGTTTTGCCTGCATGTAATGTCTATGCAGCGTGCATGCCTGGTGCCGCTGGAGGCCAGAAGTCAGATCTCCTTGACTAATGGAATTGAACCCAGGTCTTATGGAAGAGCAGCCAGCGCTCTTAACCTGAGCCATGTCTCCATCCCTGGTAAGTTTAATAAGGCCTTCTCTTTTTCTCCCAACTAAGATCACCTCTTTTTTGTGCTTCCTTTCTAACACAACAGTTGGTCTTTTCTCTTTTGGGGGATGTGGTAGTAGTGCCAGGCAAGTGCTGTATCACCAAGCTACATCTATTATTAGTTCTGGCTGCCCTGGACTTGATAATGTAGACCAGGCTTGCCTCAAACTCAGAGGTCCACCTGCTTCTGCTCTCCACCCGTGTTAGGATTAAAGACATGGGTCACAAGCCCCAGCTCTTGAAATTTTGAGGGAACTGGGAAGATGACTGGGTGCACATGGCTCACAGGATCCGTAACTCCAGATTCAGAGAATCTCATGCCCTCTTTTGACCTCCACATGGGCGTTAGGCGCACACATGGTACACATTCATACACGCTGTCAAATTACATCTAAACATCAGAAAAAGATTAAAAATTTGAAAGCAGGAACATGCTGCCCAGATAGGCCTCAAAGTTGTCTCAGATTCTTCAGCTGACATTACAAGCCTGTAGCATTATGCCAGACTAATTTTCTTTTCCCTGACAGGTGATAAAGTTCTTAGGATCGTAGTACTTCATTTAGCCTGGCATTTGAGAAACAAGCAGCATCCAGATTACAAGGTCTACATCACCAGTAAGAATCAGGGCTAAGTGACACCCGGAAAAGGCCTTGTAATACCAGTATATAAGAGATTAAGGCAGGATTACCTTAAATTTGAAGCCAGCCTGAACTACAATACAAAACACCCTACAAAAGTTTTTACATCTCCCTTTAGCCGTATTTGAACCCAGGGCCCACATTCTGCAGATCTGAATACAGCTTCCATTGCACAAGCACAGGTAATACTATGCTGCTCCCCTTCAAGACACCACTCTTCCCTAACACTTGTCTTGTGCCCTGAATACTGGTCTACCTGTGCCCTAATCTGTCAGTTTTTGACAGGCAAATACTGTTCTTGGTTACTAACCTCACTAAACCTTAACCCAAGTGCATTATTTACAAAAGCAGCCCAATAATTTTAAAATAGATCTCCAGCCTCCTTAAATAAACTCATGCATGGAGACAGTTAAGTGTCTGGAAACTGTTCCCTCCTTTGTCACGCTTAGGTTGCTAATGTCTCTAAGCAGAAGGATTAGGCCTGACCCTAGAAGGCAAATTCGCAAAAGCAGCCCCTTAGCTAAAGGCCGCGCATTTCCACTATCCTGGACATGATTTCAATGCTCCAAAAAACAGCGAGGTGGCCCAGGCTTTAAGAATAAAACCGTTTTCCCCACAAACGTAACCAGTGCTGCCAGCCGGAGTGGCCTGATGGCACAGGACCGAAGCGGTCCAGTAGCCGCGAGTTCGAGGCCAGTCCGGGCTAGAGCGTGACACTATCCGCCACAAAAGTGCCCACCCACACGTCTTTCTGGAGCCTGCCTCGTCCTGGCACGGTCTCCACAGCACTACACTCGGTCTCCCGCCGCCTCCGCGGGCGGCCGCGGCGTTTCTCAGGGAACTAGCCCGCCGCGCGTGCTCAGGCGGTTGGCGGCCAACGGCTGACTAACGCGAGAGGCGAGTCCGGGAGGCCGCGCACGGGAGGGCGGCCCGGCTTGGGCGGGCGGCGGAGGGCGGGCTCCGAAGCCTCGCGAAGTGGCCGGCGGCCCCGCCCCTTCCGTAGAGATCTCTAGAAAGCCGCGCAGAGCCCGGAGGCCCCGAGTGCGCACGCGCGGCGGCCGGGCCCGGGCATTTTGCTGCGTCACCAGCCGCCGCCCGGCCTCGCCAGCCCTTGCACGCACGCACGCTCCTGCTCTGTCCTCGCGCCCCTCTCCCTGCACTTTCCTCTTCTCCCGGGCTGAGGCAGCCGCTCTCCGCGCGGTGCATTCTGGGCATCGAGGTCGAGCCCGCCGCCGCCGCCGCCGTCGCCTTACGGGAGCGAGGAGAGGCCGCGACCGGGCAGGAGACGCCGGAGTCGCCGCGGGAGAGGAGTCCGCTCGCCAGCCGCCGAGGCCCGCCCACCCGTTCGCCTGGCCCCCTGCCCCGGTCACCATGTGAGTGCGCCATCCCGCCGCGGGAAGGTCGTCCCGCAGCGAGGCCGCGCCGGCGACTCCGGCTGCCGGGAAACGGCCCTCCGCTCGCCGCCCTCCCCCACCGGCGGCCCTTCGCCTTTCTCCTCGGCTGGGGCAGCCCTCCGCGGGGTGGGAGGCCCTGTACCCTTGTTCCGGTTACCGTTGGAGGACATTCTTCGCCTCCAGATGCCCGCTTCCCCAGCCTCCATTCCGTCCGCCAGCTCCCTGGCGCCAGAAAGCCCACTTTTCCTCCCTGGACGGCCTGGCCGACTCGGAACTCTGGGCAACTTAGCCTTAGGCCCCAAACTCGTGTGGGAGCTTTTTCGCCATGAGGGCGCCCCTAGCCGTAAAGGCACTGTCTGCTCGGGCGGCCGAGGCTCGCCGCTCGGTGGCGGCGCCCGGAAAGCTGCTGCCGCGGCCGATGGGGCACCACGCGGCCCTCCGCCCTCGGCGGCAGCCACTGCTAGGCAACTAGAGGGGCCCATGCCGTCACCACAACGAAACTTCCCGTTCCCATGTCTCGGTCCCTTGAGCCCTTCCAGACCTTCCTAACTCCAGGCTCTTGAAAAGGATGAACGTTAACACAGCCACTTCCTTGGCAGCGAGTAGTAGTTACTATGCAGCAAGTAGTTCTGCACGTGTCTAGTCACAAGATACTTGTGGACTTTTTCTGTTTCCCTTAGTAAACTTTGGGTGGCATTTCGTTATGCTCCTTC
The DNA here is from genome assembly GCA_028658305.1 of Pachyuromys duprasi. Classification (NCBI taxonomy): domain Eukaryota; kingdom Metazoa; phylum Chordata; class Mammalia; order Rodentia; family Muridae; genus Pachyuromys; species Pachyuromys duprasi. Next base: position 31,232,104 of record CM053764.1, read on the forward strand.
CATGGGAGGATTAAATAGGTATGGAATGACAATTTTACTGGCCCGAAGACCTTACTTTGTTGGAGGTGGTTACAGATTCTTTTTAAGTGTTAGCTTTTTGGTAAAAGGACCTTTTAACCCATTAAGAATTTTTAGTCGTATTTTTCTAGGCCTTATCAAGAAAACTTTTCAGAAGTGAGGGAATTGAAATTGAATTACAGGGTTTGGGGGTGGTATAGGTGGGGACTATGCACAGTTCTGAAAGTTAGTTATAAATAGTAATAGAAAAGAAACTATAAGATTTAACAATTGTACAAGTTTAAGGGCTTGCTTGACTAGTTTATCGTTAGAAATTTAAATGGATAAAAGATAACCTAGAGCTAATTAGCTGCTGAGAAAAAGGTCCCAGAAGAAGGCATGTAGTTTTAGAAAATGTGTGAAGAAATGTGGAGCACACACAAAATCCTAGATACATAACAGGTTTAGCTTTTGCGGTTTTTATTACATTTACTTACTCTTGTGCATGCTCTTGGAGAGGACAACCTGTGGGAAGATTTGTGGGGACAGAACTCTTATTTCCTCTTTGATATTTAATGTAACAAGTTGATTGAACATATGTAAAGAGTTGCTAAGTAAAAACATAATTTAATAAATGAACATATCCAAACAAAACTATCTTTTCATCCAGAAGTACCAACTTAGGAGCTCGAGAGCTGGATACAGTACTGGCTACTCATGGACCTGGCTTGTGTTTACCAGTACCCACACAGTGTCTCACAGCCTTCCATAACTCCAGTTTTAGGGTATGTGGTACACATACATGCAGGCAAACATTCCTGCACATAAAAGTTTTTTTTTTTAAGAAAGCAAGTATTGTATCTAAAATGACTTGTTTGAAACCATTCTGTGGGTAATAGATGAAAATCGTAGGTTTCTAATTACAATACCTTAAAACCTAATGTTTTTGTTTTACAGCTTTTTAAACTTTATTTTTATTGGTCTTGGAGAAGTGGCTCAAATTGACAGTGCTTGCTGTTATCGCAGAGACTCTGGGTTCAGTTCACAACACTCATGGTGTTGTGCCCTCTTCTGACATTTATGGCAAGCGTGTGGTGCCTGTGTATACTTGTGTGCAGTTAATTCTAGTACACACAGTAAAAATAAATTAAGTTGCGTTATTTTTAATTGTGTGCCTGTGGCAGTGTACAATCTTAACGCAGGTGCCTGCAGAGAGCAGAGGTGTTGCATTTGAATCTGGCCTTACAGAGGTAGTTGAGAACCACCCAATGTGGGTGTGGATATTTTGCCTGCATGTTATGTCAGTTTCACCTGCATGCAGCACTTCAGAGGGCAAAAGAGGGAATTGGGGTCCCCTGGAACTAGAGGGAGTTAGAGGTGGTTGTGAATCACCATGTGGATGCAGGACATAGAACCCTGGGTCCTCTGGAAGAGCAGCCTGTGCTCTTAATCAACCAGCCACTTTCCAACCTCCATGAACTTTGTTTTTAGAGGCAAGTCCTTGCTGTGTACCCCCTAGCTGTCCTGGAACAATGTAGAGCAGGCTGGAGATCAACCTGCCTCTGCTTCTCTGAGAGCCAGGATTAAAGGCATATTTACCATTCCTGGCCCTATTAACTTTCTCTTAAGGTTTGTTTTGGTTTTTAGTTCTTTGAAAGAAACTGTTCTGTCTTTATGTAGTCTTGGCTGCCCTGGACTTGACTTAAAGGTTTGTGGGTTTTTGGTTTTTTTTGTTTTGTTTTGTTTTTTGTTTTTTTGAGACAGGGTCTGTGCTGCCAAGGTGGTCTGCAGTCCTGATATATATGAGAGGCTCCCTCTGAAATTCTAATCTGTCTCCCTCTACCTCCCAAGTGCACAGCTTTAAGATCAGGCCAGTCAGGTCTACATAGTGAGACTCAGTTGTGCTCACACCTCTTACTTTATCTTTTGTTTTCAAGACAAGATTTCTCTGTAGACCAGGCTAGCTAAAACTGTCTGCTTTTGCCTCCAAGTGCTGAGATTAAGGGTATGCACCACTACACCTGGTACACTTTTTTTTTTTAAGTTTGCAGCATTATGAATATTTGAATATCTGGTCTTATTTTAAAATGTTTAGTGTACAGGGTAAAGAATGGCTCATCCTTGAATAGGAGTCAAGCTATTCAGAGAGTCTGGGTTCAATTAATTATCAGGCCCCACATGGTGGCAGACAACAATAGGTAACTGATTTCAGGGGGCCCAGTACACTTTCTTTTGGCCTCTGGGCACAAAAGCATAGTTCTTCCGTACATGTAGGCAAAACATGCACCAAGTAAATAGGAACAAATCCTTAAAAGATAAAAATGTCATCTGGGTGAGGTGGTGCAATGCCTTTAATCCCAGCACTCAGGAGGCAAAGGTAGGGGAGCTCTGTCTTGAAAAACAAGAAAGATAAAAATGTTCAGTATATACAATTTTGTTAACGTTAAGGCATTTATTTTATTAATTTAAGGCATTTTTTGATACAGAATTCTAGAGTGAAAACTGATGGTGTTCAGTTTGATATTTGCTGTAATAGGCTTTTTTTATTCTTTGAGACAGGGTTTTAGTATAGATAGCCCTGGCTCTGTAGTCTCATATATTGTCCTGAAGTGTAGACCTGGCTGGCCTTGAACTCAAGATCGGCCTGGCCTCTTTGTTGTATTTCCTTTGCAGAACTCCCAAAATAAAGTCTTAAGCTTTCCAGCCTTAAAATAAGCATGTGGTATTTGGTTCACATCTTGTAAGTTTGAGAAGAGTTACCTGATGATAATGGTCTTTGTTCAATGTTGATTTTTCTAACCACTGTAACCTGGCAACTGATTTTTCCTTTTTTTTTCTTGCTGAGTTAGACTTTAACTAGAAGGCATAGAAACAAAGTGACAAAAATTTCTGGGTTGTAGTTTACTCTTATTGCCAATTTATGGTCACTGTTTAATTTTCTGTTTTAAAAACTTAGAAGCCAAAAAAATCATTTCGGGAGGGGTCTTAAATAGTTACTTTTCCCTCCCCCACAGCAGGAAAACTGTAGAACAGATGGTTGGGTTGGGTTTTGGGGGTAGATCTCCCTGTGTATGCCAGGCTGACATGGAACCTGTAGTCAGTCCTCCTCCCACCATCCAAAAGGTGGGATTAGAAGCATATGCCACCATGCCCAGCTTTGTTTACGTTCTCAAATGTAGAACTGTTGTCTTCTGCTATCAAGGTAGAGCCTAGGGCTTCATTTACACATGCTAGGGACACTGTTCTACCACTGCCATGGTTCTATCCCTGTTAGCTATTGTATAGTTTTGGGGGAAAGCAGGGGGAGAGGATTGAGACAGGGTCTCACTGTGTCAACCATGCTAGCCCTGAACTCTAGAGCTTTGCCTCCTGAGTGCTGGAATTAAAGGTGTGTACTACCACCTCCTGGCTAACTCCCTTTTAAAAATCAATCCAGCTTTGAGAAGCTAAAACCTAATGGAATACATGGTAATAATGTGTGTGTGTAGATTACTGGTCTTGAAGTCCTCTCAGATGTAAAATACCTAGTCTTGTGAGTTTTCTCTGTAGTGCCCTGTTATCTTAGCACATAATTTGAGAAACAAAGGACTATGGTGTATACTTAGATCCTTTCCAGATTTTTTGAGGCAAGCTCTTGGGAAAGGGGTGAAAGTCTCCCACTATGTAGCCCTAAACCCAGAAATCTGCCTCCTGAGTGCTGGGGTTAAAGGTGTAGCATCATTACAGCCAGCTTGAATGTGCCTGGCTTTCCATAGAACTTTAGTATCTCCTTTGTCTTGTTCTTACTACAAATTGATACAGATAGAACAGTTTTCACTCTTTTGTGAATTTCTGGTCCTTCTGCCTCCATGCTCTGGAAAGTGTAAGGGCAGGTTTGTTATAGTTTGAGGCCATCTAGGACTGAGTTACAAGGCTCTTATAACAAGACTTTCCTTAAAAACAAAACAAAAATCTCTGAAAGAGAGAGTTTTTCTCTGGGAATATGGTTCAGCCAGGAAGAACACTTGGTGAACCAGCATGAGGATCTGGGTTCACGTTTCCATCACCCACACAGAAGCCGGGTACTCTGCTCATGGGCAGGACAGTAGGGTTACTGGGACTTGTTGGCTATCTGTGTGTGTGGGAATGTACTACATATAAACATACGATCAGTTTTTGTGAAATTCTGTGTGTGAAGCTGAGGCCTGAGCACTGTTTTTCCTGCACAACCGTATACCTTATTCACTGGTGCCATAGTCTTTAAATGGCACAGAGAGTACAGACCAGACTCTCCTGGAATTTGCAGTAATCCTCCGTCCAAGGCACCCGCACCTGGCTCAAGGATTTTCCTCTCTCCTGATAAATCTCTAGTGCAGTTCCCAGTTCAAACTTTGAATGGTGTTCAAGCTCTCATATGCTTTGTATAGCGTGGTTACATGAGATGCTTTTAAATTCAGCTATGTCCCATTGTTAACCAGATAAAAAGTAAATTGGAGTGGTGGTTGAAAAATAGCAAGGTCCAGCACTTAAAAGCTGGGTGTGGTAGTACATGCCAGGGAAGCAGAACCAGGCAGTTGTTTTGAGTTGTAGGCCAAGGTGGCCTGCATAGTTCCAGGACAGCCAGTACTATCTAGAGAGACCCTGTCTCAAAAAAAAACTAAAAGCACTTAACTGTTCCTAAAGAGGACCTAGGCAGTTTCCAACATCCATATGAAGGCTCACATGCATAATTCCAGCTTGATCGAACACCCTTGTCTGACTTCTGTAAGCAAAACACTCATAACATAAACCTTAACCAAAAAATTAAGAAAAATAGTTTGAGCCTTTTTATTTTAGAAAGCCCAGGAAGCACTGCAAGCACACACAATGTGCCTCTGACAGACTGAGTCCTTTAGTTTAGGGCTGTTGGTTACTGTCAACAGAGTCAACCTCTCAGCTCACCTAAGACTTGAAAGACACTGACTTCTCCAGTGATTTTTTTTTTTCCTGTTTTTGTTTAGTTTCCATATGAGGCTATTAATTGATGACTAGTGAGATTTTACAATATCTTCCCGCTGTGTCATAAAGATTAAGTAGCACATCTTTGTATTGTATATTTGTAGTTTCTTAGTGATTGCTATTAAACTTGCTATTTTTGTGGTACATTGTCTGTTAGGATTTTAATATTTTCTAGTTAGATGGTAGTACTTTTTAAAGATGCTGTTTATGTGTGAGCATGTGGGTGTTTGCCACGCGTGTGGTGGGTTTCTGAGGAGGCTGGATGAGTGGAGCTAGTTACAGGCTACATGAGGTACCTGTGTAGGTGTAGGTGCTGAGAACTGAACACAAGTCTGGTGATTAGTTGGCTCTCACATAGATCGGTCTGCCTCTGCCTTCCAGTGTGCTGGGATCACAGACAGGTGAACACCACCACACCTGGCTTAAGATTCTGTAACTAACGGTGCTTTGCTGCCAAGCCTGAGGACCTGAGTTTTATGCCTGGAATCCACATGGTAGGAGGAAGAGAACCAACTCCCACAAGTGGTCCTTTGTCCTTTATGTATGTACATACACAATATACAAATCAAATTTAATATTTAAAGTTTTTAAGTAGTTAGAGTTTTTTTCAGGCATGTCTTCCCATTTCAGATACTTTGATCAAGAAAATTCACTGTAAGAATGCCTTTTAGTTGCCTTAGAATCCAGTCAGGTTTACAGCCAAGATTATTTGGATTGGGACTATTTTATCCATCACTTCTTAATGTCCTCGGTGGGTTTTATTTTTATAAATTTCCATTGTAAACAGTTTTTTAAGAAACATAAAATGTCTGGGTTATGGTAACATGCTGTTTACCAAATTTCCTGAATTTAAAGAAAGCAATTTGGTGATAGAAGAACTGCAGTTAGTTATTACTCTTCATTGAACAGGCAAGTTTATGATTTTTATTTATGATGGGTATGAGTGTGGGCATGCATTTGGAGGACAATGTTTTGGAGTCCATAGTTTTTACTTTATGTGAGTTCTGAGAATTGGTTTTGGGGGGGGGGGTTCAGACAGGGTTTCTCTGTGTAGACCTGGCTGACCTTTAACTCAGAGTCTGCCTGTCTCTGCCTCCCATGTACTGGGATTAGGTGTGTACCACCATGCTTGGCAAAGATCACAGTTTCTAAGGCTGGGTTGTTCCAAAGGGGGAAAAATGCTCTGTTTTTGTTGTTGTTGTTTAATTAATTCATCTTACTTAGTACCTAACCTCTGATTGATATAAAAATAAATTAAAAAAGAAATAATTGCAAAAGCTTTAAAAAAAATTTCATCTTACTTAACATGTAGTGCTTACTTGTAGTGCTTTGTTTCAAACCCACTTACCCAGGCCATTCTGGGGGACAATAGTTCAGATTGGGTTCTATTCCAAACCCTAAGTTTACCTGGGATTATAGGCATGAACTACCACTCTGAGCTAGTTTTTTTTTTATTACTAATTTATTTTTTATTGATTTCACTTTGTATCCTAGCTGCATTTCCCTCCCAATCCAACCTTCCCTCCCTCATCTCCTCCCATACTCTTCCCCCAGTCCACTGATGGGTGGGGGGAGGTCCTCCCTTCCATCTGACCCTAGCCTATCAGGTCTCATCAGGATTGGCTATATTGTCTTTCTCTGTGGCCTGGTAAGGCTGCTCCTGGGCGGGGGGGGGGAGGGCTGTGTGATCAAAGAGCAGGCCAATCAGTTCATGTCAGAAACAGCCCCTGTACCCCTTATTTGGGAACCCTGATCTCAGCTAGTTTTAATTAAGATTTTCTTTATTGCTAAAAATTACTGCTGTATTCTTAGCAACCAGGAAGCCTCCAAGATCTGCCCAGCTGAGGACAGGATTACCCTTTTCCAATCGGGCTAGAGAGGTGCCTCGGTGGTTAAGAGTAGTTACTGTTCTTGGGGCCTAGAGTTTGGTTTCCAGCATCTGTGTATGGTGGTTCACAGACAGCTCTTCTGGCATTGATGACTATTTAGGAGGTAGAGTCAGGAGGCTCACACGTTGGAAGCCAAATCTGATCTATATGCTGATTTCCTGCTTAGCCAGGGCTATGTAGAAAGACCCTGTCTCAAAAAGGGCTCATTTTAACAGCCCTGGCTGTTAGAGATACCTGTCTAGCTCATTGGTGTTTTTTGTTGAAGACTTTGGTTTGATTGAGAGATTTTTTTAAATTTATTTTTATATCAATCACAGGTTAGGTACTTTGCATCCCAGGCGTAGCCCCCTCCCTCATTCGCTCCCACCCTCTCACTCCCTCCTCCCCGCCCCCTCCAAGTCCACCAACAGGGGAGGACCTCCTCCCCTTCCATCCATCCCCCGCTGATCCTGTCTCCTCAGGGCTGGCTGCAATGTCCTCCCCTGGGATCTAGCCAGTCTGTCGTGATTGAGAGATTTTTTAATAATTTTTTTTTTTAGATCTGTCCACTTTAGACTAAATATACCACCTGGCTAAGATTTACTTTAAAACTTACAGACCATATAGTGTGGCAACACCTTTAATCCCAGGCAGAGGCAGGTGGACCCCTGAGATCAAGGTCCGCCTGGGCGGGCCACATGAGTGTCTGTGGGGGGTGGGGTCAGAAAAGAGGGCTGGCGAGCAGTGACAAGGTGACATAGCACTTTTTGCCAACTAAAACAACCTGAGTTTAGTTTTCAGAACCCACAAGACTGAAACAGCTACTGCAAATAGTTCTGACTTTATAGGCACATTGGTTGGTACCTGTATGTATACATAAAAGATAAAATGTTTTTTTAACTATAAAGTCAATACTAATTTATTACAAGTTTTATAAGGAAAAGAGGCATTTGAAATTTGATATGAAATCAAAATTGAATGAGTGATGTACACCTGTAATTCCATTATTCAAGAGGGTGGGGAAAATCTCTCGTTGTAGGCCAACACTCAGTGAGACCTTGTCATAAAGTGAACAAAAAAAGCCAAGGGTGTGCTGTGTAGTTAATAAGGAAAGCTCAAGACATCTGACAATAGGTACTAAGGAGTTGGCTAATTCTAGCTAGCTATTGTTACTCAGATTGGGATGCTACAATATGTCATTTTGTAAGAGCCCTGGCTGTGCTGGAGCTGAGTCTGTAGACCAGTCTGGACTCACAGTGATCCACCACCTGCCTCTGCCTCCCAAATGCAGGGTTTTTTGTTGTTGTTGTTTGGTTTTCTGTTCTTTTAAAACAATGTTGATCTGTGTGTGCATGTACACTGGACATGTGTGGACTAAAAACAACTTGCAGCCATTCTGGACAAGGTGGGTCTCACAGTTGGAGCCATTTCAAGTAGTAGAGCTTGACTACAAGTGCTCCCCAGATCCTCTACAAGAGTAGCCATCTCTCTACCACCAAGCATTCTATGGTATGTAGACCAAGCTGGCCTAAAATTTCCAGTCCTTTCCTTTAGTGTCCTGAGTTCTGGGATGACAAAATGACATACATCAAGATATTTTTGTTTCAGGCTTTGCTGCATCAAACCCAGACCCTGCCCATGTTGGGCAGACATTATGCCACTGGGACTGTAAAACAGTATAATTAAATGTATGCATCTTAGTTTCAGTAGTAATGGTTTAAAGGATCATCACCTAGTGATTGACTCGAGTTAGATTTTCGCCTTTAAAGTGTGTTCACTTGGAACTCGCTCTGTAGATCAGGCTGCCTTTGAACTCAGGTCCCTCTGCTTCCCTAGTGCTGGGATTAAAGGTGTGAGCTGCCACCACCTGGCTTGTGTTTTGTTGTTTTTTGCCTTCTGTCCTGTAAAAATACTAGAAAGATAAATGCCATTGAGTGGGTAGGCAAAGGAAAATTGGGCCTTTCAAGGCCAGCATTGGATACATGAGAACCCTGCCTCATTCTTCTGTGTCCCAAAATAAAATCGCCATTAGAAAGCTTTACGTCCTTAAATTGCTTCGTTGAAGCTTTTAGAATGTAAGATACGTGTAAAGTAAAACTTACACTGTGATGAAGAAGAGAAATGAATTACTGTGTTAAATGTGAGGTTAAACTCAACTGCTTATATTTATCGTTTTCTCTATAGGCAGCCTGCTTCTGCAAAGTGGTACGATCGAAGGGACTACGTGTTCATTGAATTTTGTGTTGAAGACAGTAAAGATGTTAATGTAAACTTTGAAAAATCCAAACTTACTTTCAGGTAATTGCCTTTTGTCTTAAAGTGACTTACGTGATTTATTGGGTTTACACATCCACTGTTAAGCTGTTGCAGAGGCCGTGCTGCTGCTTACTCACAGAACCCCAGATCCAGGGGTGAATCTACACACAATGGGCTGGGCCCTTCTCCATCAGTCACGAATTAAGAAAATGTCCTCCAGCCTGATCTTAAGGAAACATTTTCTCATTTGAGGCTCCTTTCTCTCAGATAACTCTGGCTTGTGTCAGAGTGACATCAAACTAGCTACTACTATACCTTTTCACACCAGTGTTACCCAAAGCTTACTTCAGATGATTGAGAGCCTTTAGTTTGCTTTTCTTTTGCTGAAGCTATTACTGATCTTTTGTTTAAAGAGGCTCATTTTAATTTTCTCTTTTTTAGTTGTCTCGGAGGAAGTGATAATTTTAAGCATTTAAATGAAATTGATCTTTTCCACTGTATTGATCCAAATGTAAGTAGTATTGATGCTTTAATTCTGATTTAAATTGTGAGAAGTGGACATGCTGATAGTTGTCTTAGGGTTCCATTGCTCTGAAGACACACATGACCACAGAACTCTTACAAAGCAATACATGTAACTGAGGCTGGATTACAGTTCAGAGGTTCTGTCCATTGTAGTCGTGGAAAGAAGTGTGGTAGCGTGCAGACAGATATGGTGCTGGAGTGGCAGCTTGGAAGTGCTACACCTGGATCAGCAGGAAGTATCTGAGACACACTAGGCTTGGCTTGAGCTTCTGAGGCATCAAAACTCACCCCCATGTGGCATCACACTTCCAACAATGTCATGCCTCCCAATAGTGCCAGTCCCAATGTTCCTGTGGGGCCATTTTCATTCAAATTCCCACAGTAGTGCCCATTTAATCTGCTTACCGTAAGAGTTTAGAGACTGCAGTGTTTTGCAGCTTCCCTTATGTATTTGTAATCTGTCATCAGCAGATGAGAGTACTTTTGAAGCCTGTCCTCCATGTAGTAAGAGATTGTTAGTAGCCAAGGGCTGGTTGAGAGAAAATAGAATTGAAAAAAGAACCAGTTAGGTGGCTTGTGCCTATAGGCTGAACTTTCAGAAAGATGAGGCAAGACAGCTTTACTAGAAAAACATCTCAAAAAAAAAAATAGCCAAAGGCACCCACCTGTTATCCCAACACTCAGCGAGGCAGAGGCGGGCAGATCTTTGTGAGTTCGAGGCCAGCCTAGTGTATAAAGGAAGTCCAGAACAGCCAAAGCTACATAGAGAACCTGTGTCTCAAAACCAAGAATAAATAAATAAGTGGGTAGAGATTAAAAAGAAATGTATGAGAAGGGAGAAGTAGAAAGGGACAGCCTATTTTTTAACATGATAGTAGCGAGGGAAAATGGTGTGATGGTGCTTTTGTTTCAGGATTCCAAGCATAAAAGAACAGACAGATCAATTTTATGTTGTTTGCGAAAAGGAGAATCTGGCCAATCGTGGCCTAGGTTAACAAAGGAAAGGGCAAAGGTAAGTTCATTTTTCTGTGTTTGAACATTTAACCTTTTAAAAATTAAAAAATACATTTTTACAGTATATTTTTGTAGTAGTATAAAAGATGGAGTTCTATCCTTGGTTCTCAACAAGTGTCATAAAATCAGTCCCTAGTTGATAACGGAAACTTTACATTCAAGAGTGCTTTCACATCAGGTGTGATAGCACACTGAGGCTAAGACAGGAAGATTGCGATACTGAGACTAACTTGCCTTGGGGAGGAAAGGGTTTATTTGGCTTAAGCTTTGTCCGTAGTCCCTCACAGAAGGAAGTCAGGACAGGAACTTAAACATGGTGAGGACCTGGAAGCAGGAGCTGATGCAGAGGCCATTGAGGGGTGCTGCTTACTGGCTTGCTCCTCATGGCTTGCTCAGTCTGCTTTCTTATAGAACCCAGGACCACCAGCCCAAGGATGGAACCACCTACAGTCGGCTGATCAGTCATTGACCAGTAATTAAGAGAATGTCCTACAGCCTGGTCATAAACTGACATTTTCTCATTTGGGTTTCCTTCTCTCAGAGGACTCTTAAGTTGTGGTGGATGACATAAAATTAGCCTGCACACTGGTCTGTATAGTTAGAGCCTGTCCTTCTGTAGGGGTGGCCTTGAAACTTTGTGTCTTCAAGGTCCATAGTTTACTCCCTGACACAGAAGACTACCCAGGCATGAAGAATCATGCAGAGGCAGGAGAATTAAGAGTTCAGGACCATCATGGGCTACAGAAGCTAAGTCTGTCCTTCTAAAACAGGAAAAGGGAAGACAGGAAAAGCCTTTATAAGTTACTTGGCTGTCATAGGGATGCAAAGTTTGGTAACACTTAAGAGTCAGGGAACTGGGGATAGGCTGGCAGAGTGGTTTAGTAGGTGAAGGTGATTGCTGCCAAACCCAAAGAAGTGCCACCTCAGTATGTAAGAAGCAGGTAGGAGGATTTCTTTGGAATTGAAGCCAGGCAGGGTTTCATAGTAAGGTGCTGTCTAGAATGGAAACAGTGGCACTAGGGAGATAGCTCAGTTGGCAGAGTGACAGCTATGCACAAAGCTGTAGGTTGGATGCATCTTAGGTGTCCTGTAGTCCCTCTCTGCAGAGGATTAAGGTTAGCCTTTGTAAGTTTAATTGGTAGAAGACAGTCCTTACCAGTGAGTATTTCATCTGAAAGGTAAGTTAAGCATTAAATGATTTGTGGACTTATTACGACTTTGGTTTCTTGTGGATTTTTCTCTTTTGTGCAAACTTTATGTCCCACTAGTGGTTCTAAGTAACAGGGAGGTAATATTTTTCTTGATCTATAGCTTAATTGGCTTAGTGTGGACTTCAATAATTGGAAAGACTGGGAGGATGATTCAGATGAAGACATGTCTAATTTTGACCGTTTCTCTGAGGTAAGTTCTTTTAGTGGCATTCTCTACCCTGGTCCTATAATAATGTTCTATACAATCCTTTTAATTTTTTTTCACTTTAATATGTATGGGTGTTTTTGTTTGCCTGTATGTGTGTGTCTGTACCACATGAGAACCTGGTGCCCAGGAAAGTCTGAAGATGGTGTTGGAGTCCCTGAAAATGGAGTTACAGAGGGCTATGAGCTACTATGTGGTTGCTAGAAATCAAAACCTGGTCTTCTGCAAGAGGAACAAGTACTCTCAACCAGCCTTTCAGAGTCACCTTTGGTTTTTGAGACAAAGTTTCACTGTGTCTGGCTGTCCTGGACTCACAGAGAGCTACCTGCCTCTGCCTCCTGAGTGCTAAGGTTAAAGACATGCACTGCCCAGCTCAACATCAGCTTTTAAAATGACTTGTAAAGCTTAGTTAAGGAGGCCTGTGAAATGGCTCTTCCTCCGTGTGCACTCATGTATAAATAAATATAACTTTTGAATATTACTGATGGCATAGTGCTGTACACCCGTAATCCCAGTAGTCGGGGACAGAAGCGGACAGATCTCCGGGAGATTGAGGCCAATCTATTGCTCTACAAAGTGAGTCTGGGAAAGCCAGGGCTACACGGAGAAATAACAAAAACATACTGTTTTTAAAATGATGTGTAAAAATAAACAGAAATTTAAAAATGAATGATAAAGTGTTAGGTGGCTGCTCTTCCAGTGGATCTGATGATCCTCCTCTGATCTCATCAGGCACCAGGTTTGCATGTGATGCACAAACATGCACAAACACCCATCTATATATATAAACTACAATAGCAAAAATACGAAAATTCCTTTAAAAATGTTTTATCTTCTTAGTCCAGTATAACTAGTTGTTCAGCCCAATCTTAACCATTCTTGAGTCTCAGTTAGTTCAGCAGCTGTACCAAACTTTGTTTTTGCTTTTTTGAGGCAGGATTTCTCTATGTATAACCTTCCTGGGTGTCCTGGAACTTGCTCTGTAAACAGGTGGATCACTGAGTTCAAAGCCAACTGGGTCTGCAAAATGAATCCAGGACAGCCAAGACTATACAGAAAAACCCTGTCTCGAAAAACCGGGGGTTGTTGCTCTTGCAAACAACCTGGGTTTGGTTCCCAGACCCCTTGTGGTACAATTGTCCATAACTGGTTGTGTGTCTGAACATTTGCTTGCGTGTTTGTCTGCCTGAGAGGAATTCAGAAAATTGACTAGTTGTGAACCATCATGTGGGTACTGGGAAATAATGTAGATCCTCTGCAAGAGCAACAAGTGCTCTTAACCACTGAGCCATCTCTTCAGTGCCCCAAAAAAGAATTTAAAATAAGAAACAGCAGCCTCATGGTGAGTTGTTGACACTGAAATGTGTGGAGGATTTTTGACGGCAGAATCAAGAAGAGCCAGGTGTAGTGGCCCACACCTTTAATTCTAGTACTGGGGAGGCAGAGGCAAGAGAATCTCAGGGTTCAAAGACCAGCCTGGTCTACATAGTTAGTTCCAGCTAGAGATATACTGAGACCTTGTCTCTTAAAATAGAAGGCAAGATGGTGGACAGAGAAGAGAAGGCTTATGTTGTTTTGTAAATGTCACAAATAAGTTAATGTGACCAACACAGGGAAATAATTTGTTAGTTGTATATTAAGGAGAAAAGTGATTCAGTTATTGAATGCTTACTCAGCATGCATGAAGCCCTGATTTCATTCTCAAGTCACCAGAATTTTTGAAGCCTGGTGTAAGCACAGATTTAGTAAGCAGAGGATCAGAGGTTCCGGGTCATCCTCAGCTACAAAGTAAGTTCGAGGCCAGTCTACACAGGACTGTCTCAAAAATGAAAAATTAGATGCTTTACATAGCATCTCAAATGGCTCTTAATTTCATAGGAAGAGAGTGAATATGCTAACTAGCTGCCAAATACCATATTGCTGTTGTCTAGTCAACACTTGGCCTGTGCTTGGCACATTTTGGGGCACTTCTTTTGTTTAGAGAAATTTTATGTTCTTTTGGGTTTTGTTGTTGTTGTTGGGGTGGGTTCAAGACAGGGTTCCTCTGTGTAGCCTTGGCTGTTCTGGTCTCACTTTGTAGACCAGGCTGGCTTCAAACTCAGATATCCACCTGCCTCTGCCTCCCCAAGTGCTGGGATTGCAAACTTGTGCTACCATGGCCAGCTGATCTTGAACTTCTGAAGTGGGCCACCATACCCTGCTTGTACATTCATTCTCTTGTTTTCAGAGATTACTTAGGCTCTGCCTTTTACAGAAAGCAAAGTACTTCAGTTTCTTTTGCATTCATTGTTGTTCAGAACTTACACTGTATTATAAGCCTATTGTGGAGTGTGCAGCTTTTCAAAGTAGATTGTAAAATTGACTTTATGCTTCAAATAGATGATGGATCACATGGGTGGTGATGAGGATGTGGATTTACCAGAAGTAGATGGTGCAGATGAGGTAAGTATATGTGCCCTCTTTTCTGTTAACTAATATTAAGACAGCGAGTTTATGATGGTGTTGTAGCTCCCCTGCAAGTGTGCACTGATCCTTACTGTCAGTCCATCTTGTTTCTTAACATCTTAAAGGGAAACACTGGGTTTTTTTTGGATGTCTAGTTTTTAGGGATTTTTACATATTAGGGAAATTGTATTTGTGGATTATTAAGGATTTGTATTTTTAACAAATCATTACATAAAGGTAAGAGTTAAAAGATTATCATTTACCAAGGATGTAAATAGGATTTAAAACAAGGTCCGAGACTTTAGTAATCAAGGGATGTGAATGTACTAAGAGGAGGGTGTACTTGACTTCTTATTAGTCATTACTTCCTTAACAATGTGCTAATATGTTAACACAACGTTGTTTATGTATTTGGGAGAATTCTCAGCTTCAGTACTTAGAATTCATTGCCTTCTTAATAGAGAGGATGACACAGTTGGGGAAGAACTTAGGGGTGGGCTCAACTCCATCACGGAGCACACAGCACTTTTTGCAGAAAGATGGGTCTTCTGCTACATGGTCATTCACTTTAGGGAAATAAGGTCTTGAGTTTATCATTAAATTCCTAGGTTCTGTGTCAATATTTTGCCGGTGTAGTGGCTGGGGGTGGGGGGAGCTTAGAATTTTTAAGGTAAAAAAATGTGAGTGGAGACATGTATGTATGATCAGCTTGGTAACTTTTTAAATTTTCTTTTTCAGGATTCCCAAGACAGTGATGACGAAAGTGAGTGTCTTGGATTTTTTGTTTTGTTTTAATGTTTTGATGCAGTGGTTGTCAACACTTAGAACAGGGTTTCCCCAGACACCAACTACCTGTGGTTTGTGCTCAAGGACAATTTAGTTTAAAAGAACAGTAGAGTACAGGTTAGGTAAAAAATCTCAGCAGCCACTAGGAAAAGTGGCGGGAGAGAATATACTTTTTTTTTTTTAAGCTTTGTGGATTTATTATGTATACAGTGTTTTGTCTGCATGTACACCTGCACACCAGAAGAGGGCACCAAATCTCACTATAGATGGTTGTGAGCCACCATGTGGTTGCTGGGAATTGAACTCAGGACCTCTGGAAGAGTTAAGCAGTGCTCTTAACCACTGAGCCATCTCTCCAACCCAGAATATACTTTTTATAATTATTTTATGCATCTTTTGCCTGCATTTATGTCTGTACTGTACATATCCCTGGTGCCTGGGAAGAACAAAAGAGGCTGTCAGAAGCCATGTGCCATTGCATGCACCTGTAATCCTAACACTCAGGGAGGCAGAGGCAGGTGGATCTCAGTTTGAGGACAGCCAAGGCCTCACAGAGAAACCTTGTCTTATAAAACAAAACAAAAAATTGGAAAAGGCATTGGCCTAGTAGACTAAGAAAAGAGCCTAAAAAGCCTTATTTTTAGACCTGGTTTCACTCTTGAGGCTGTGATTGCATGCTCAGTTTTCACATTTTCGCAGGTGACAGCTAGGGAGCTCTGGTTTGTTAGTGTTAGATTCTGCTGTAGTTCTCTTATAGACCTCTGATTGTTTTCTAAAATCTTTTCAGAAATGCCAGATCTGGAGTAAGGAGTGCTGTCATCGCCTGGATTTTGAGAAAGAAAAATAACTTCTGCAAGATTTCGTAATTGAGAAAATCCCTGAGTTGATATCTCTAAAGGCAGATGCTGTACTTGCCTCCTTTAACCCATTTTTCAACCTGGAAATTTTTTTTTTTTTTTTAAGGCTTCACTAAGGATTGATAATGTACCATTGTATGGGGCAATTTAAGTCAGCTAAGGCAATATCCTTATGCATGAACATTTCCCAGGATTCCATAAAGCAGTTGAGACACTAGGCAAACTGTTATAGCAGCTCTGATGAATAAACACATTCACGTAAGTCTTCTTTCTTCATAACACAGTTACTTCTATCCTAGGAAGCCCTCAGCTTAGGGAAGATACAGGTTTAGATCCTAGACCATGGACTTGGAGGCTGAAACAAATTGGCTGATACCTTAAACTGCCATTCTTCCAGTGTACCTTTCAGAATTATTCCACTAAAGTTTATTTTTCAAAATATCCTTTACATCATTGTATGTGACCACTTGTCAGTGTTCAGGTGTATTTTAGCTAAAACTAGTGAATGCCCTAACTTAGATGGTTTTTGAAGCCTATACATTTGGTATTGTTTGGCCCTTAAGCTTTTACATCTCTTAGCATGGAGGACAAAGAAAGCTGTACATTGTTGCTTGAGAGTATGTACATTTTAGACCAGATTTGTATTTGCACTGTCAGTATGGCAAATGAGTGGAAAATGTTAATACACTATTGGGTTTTTTTTTTTTTTTAATTTTTTTTTTTTATTTCCTGTTTTGGTTTCAGCTTATGCTCTGGCTGGAAAACCTCAATTTATGTTCATGACAGTGGGGATTTTTTTAAATGTCTACATTCTTTCTAATAAACTGTTGGAAGATTTCTTGGCAGTCCTTTTAAGTGTCTGTTTGCTGTAATTTCATGTATTTGCCCCTTTACTGGAATGGAGTTTATTTTTGAGGGAAAATTTGGGACTGCTGCTGTTTGAACAAAGAGGCTTGCTGTACTGCCCCAGGAAGCCCTGTGAAGTGGGTCTGTAATGGGAAGCTGTGGGTTCATTGTGCAGCAGCTGGACAAGTGTGTGACTTGATTGAAATAAAACTAAATGTGTTGTCCTCCTGTACATCTTTAGCTCCTGCAGTGTTACCTCTTTCATCGCTTCTGAGATCTGTCTAGCTGGGATGCTTTGTTTCAGCATTCTGTTGCTGTTCAGGTTGTGTTTCAGGCAGTGTTCAATGAAGTGCTAAAGACACAGATGTTTGGTTCCTTGATTTCTGTGTGTATATAGCTCAGAAGTTAAATCAGAAAAAGTGTCAAGGTTACAAAGTGAACCTTTGTGCTGGTGTGGCAGCACACTGATGAAGGATATGGGACCACCTAGCAGATTGTTGTTTCTCCACCGTGTTTGTCTTGGGGCTGGAACTCAGGTTGGCAGGCTTGTTTGCAAGCATGTTACCCTCTGAATTTCCAGCCAGTCCAGTGAGGAACCCTGTCTTAATTCAGATTTAGGAAGCCCACCTTCTCAAAACCCATGCTTATTTATATAATAAAGCCTTTTCAGGGCCCGACTGGGAATAAAGATATGACACTGCCTGCCCTTAGAAAGTTTAGTTTAAAGACAAAGCTTTAAGTGTGTTTGCCTATGGTTATATATGAGCTCCATTGTAAAGCAACTTGGTGGCACACACCTTTGATCCCAGCATTTGAGAGGCAGAGACAGGTAGATCTCTGTTGAGTTCTTAGCTAGCCTGGTCTACAGGGCAAGTTCCAAGATAGCCAGGGTTATACAGAGAAACCCTGTCACACACAGTGTGCTTCATGTGTACAGCTCTCCTCAGATGCAAAAGGCCTTTGAACTACAGGTGACAAGTGGCTCCATTTGGGTCCTGGAATTTGAACCCAGGTCCTCTGAGGTCGTGGGAACTTTAGTTACAGATGAATGTGAACCTAATTTGAACTCTAGTCCTCATTAAGTAAGTGTTCTTTACTGCTGAGTCAGGATAACTGAGTTTGAGGCAAGCCTGGTCTACAAGTGGACTTAAATGACCGAGAAGAAAGTAACTCAGGAAGTTGGGAAGCCTGTGCAGGTTCAGTGATGGCACTGTGGAATCTGCTGGCCTAGAACTCAGCAGCCTGCCTCTGCCACCACAGAGCTCTAAAATGTTAGTATTTCACCTGGGCATTTGGACACAAGCCTTCAGTCTCAACACCTGGAAGACAGCCTGGTCCGCAGAAGACCTGCTTTCAAAAAAACAAAACATTAGTAAATTTTCAGCAGAAAACAGTGCAGCCTTGGCTGCTCACACCTGTAGCCCCAGCACTTAAACAAGGGTCAGGCAGGGCAGTCTTTCATCCTTGGCCATATAAGGTTCAAACAAGGCTTGGCTAAAAGTCTAGGTTAGTGTGAGCCTGGAATTCAGAGTTAAAGCAGAAGGAACAATAGCCAGAGAGATTTGGGAAATAGTATTGATGTTCTTTGCCCTTACCAGAAATGCCCTCAGTAAACTATCTGACTTTATTTTGTTAAACAGATAGTTGGTGTCGTTTTAAAAAAAAGCAAGATGTACCTATGTGACTAAAACTCCAAGGACTAGTCCCACAGCTTATAATAAACATTACAGACAACCCCAGGATAAACAGTATTCCATGTTCTGCCAAGCATGGTGTGCACTCCTTTTATCCCAGTACTTGGTAGACAGGCAGATCTGAGTTTGAGGTCAGCCTGGTCTACATGGCCAGTTCTGGAACAATCTGGGCTGCATAGACCTTGTCTCAGAGATGGGGCTGAGGGTGAATAGAATGAATGTAACAGTGTTAGTTCTGGACATTGAATCTCGGTGCTCCCACATCACAGGAAAGTGCTCTACTGCTGAGCTACACTTCTGGCTCTTGCTAAACTGGTTATTTCTAAGAAAGGAGGTAAGATTTAGGCAACCATATAATCCGTAAGATACAAAAATTTTGAGTGACCTGCATTTGTGCACCATGTGTGTGCAGTGCCTATGGAGTCCAGAAGATGGTGTCTCCCCAACAGTAGGAACTGAGCCCTGATCCTCTGTAAGCTTTCAGCCTCTGAGCCATCTCCAGCTGGGAAGGACTCATCCTGTACACTTAGCATCTAAGCTGTTCTCAGCCTGTAGGTTGCAACCCCTTTTAGGAGTTGGACAACACTTTCACACGGGTCGCACATCAGATATTTACATGATGAGTCAACATGGCAATAGTCTTGGCGATCACAAGGGGTCACACCCACAACTGAGAACCTAGTGTGAGAGTCATCGTCTGAAGGGGATATTGCATTCTTTTGAGGGAGGGGTTTGCTGTGTTTTGTTTAGATTTTGTGTGTAGGTGTGTGTACCCTGTGTATCTCCTGGGAGTACTGGGAATTGAACATGGGTCCTCTGGAGTGCAGTCAAGGCTCTGAACTGCTGAGGCCCATATTTCTGCTTTTATTGGTTCCTACTAAATACCTTAACCTGGTCTTGACCTTAGCAATCCTGCTTCCATCCTGAGTGCCGGAATTGGGGTGAAGTCCATGGTCTCCCATGCACTTAGCAAGTATCTTACTGCTGGGTTATATAGCCTGTAGCTCCTTGTTTCACAGTCCTAGGAAAAAACTGGATTTCAGGACTGGAGTGATGGCTCAGTGGTTAAGAGCACTGGCTGCTTTTCCAAAGGATCTGGGTCCAGTTTTTCAGCACCGACATGGCAGTTCACAGTGACACCTCCAACATGCCTTCTAATTCACAAGCATTTCCATTCCCTGGGGACTAAGCATTCAATGATAAGAACCTAAGGGACCATTCTCATCCAAACCATTACAGAGACCCTGTCTCAAAGTGGGAGAGGCAGAGCATTGAGTGATGGCAGCTCAGCAGGTAAAAACACTTGCTCTTGCAGGGCTCTGATCCCAACACCCATGTCAGGTGGCTCACAACCATTTGTAACTCCAGTTCCAGGAGATCTGATACCATCTTCTGACCTCAGAGAGGACAGACAAAACACCCATCTGCATTAAAAATAGACAAAACGGGCTGGAGAAGCGGCTCAGAGGTTAAAAGTACTGGCTGCTCTTCCAGATGTCCTGAGTTCAATTCCCAGCAACCACATGGTGGCTCACAACCTCCTATAGTGAGATCCAGTGCAGCCTTGTGTTGTGCAGGCGCACATGCAGAACACTGTATACATAATAAATCTTAAGAAAAAAAACAAACAAACACAAGGGGCTGGAGAGATTGCTCAGTGGTTAAGAGCACTGTCTGCTCTTCCAAAGGACCAGGGTTCAATTCCCAGCACCCACATGGCAGCTCACAACTGTAACTCCAGTTCCAGGGGATCTGACACCTTCACGCTGATGCACGTAAAATAAAATTAAATAAAAATTACTTTAAAAAAACCAAGCATAAAACCAAGAATACAGACTATGTACCTAGGATTCTGTGCATAGTGTTATTACAACACTGTGTAGACCAGGACAAAGGCAGGAGATTCTGACCTAAAGGTCTGTCTCCAAAAGTAGATAGAGCTAGAGAAAAAGCTTAGTTGTGGAGTGTTGTCTAATATGTGTAAAGCCACAAACATAAAGTACATTCTGTGTTTGGATAAAGATCATCCAAATTACCTTGCACAATGGAATGAATTCCTATTTGTCAAACTCAATGATTTAGAATATTTGTGACTTTTGAAATTTACTAATTTACTTATTTTGAGATAATGTTTTACTATGAAGCCTTGAGAAGCCTGGAGCTCCTTATATAGACCAGGCTGGACTAGAATTACACCTACCTTTGCATTTGGAGTGCCTGAATAAAGGTGTGTGCCACTGTGGCTGGTTTTTGTAGCCCAGAATATCCAGCTGAGGATGACCTTTAGTTTACCCTCCCACTTTTGGAAGTACAACCATTTATTTGGGGAAGAGCAAACATGGAGGTAAAAGGACAACTTGCAGAAATTAGTTCTTCCCTCCTACCATGAGTTCTTGGGAGATAACCCAGGTCATCACCCTTATTGGTAAGCTTAACTAATGAGCCCTCTGCATCAAGCCTCTTTGATCCTATTTTCACATCTCCAGTGCTGGGTTTATAGGCATGTGCCACACAACTGGTTTTATGAGTGCAGTGCCCACAAAGATATATTCCAAACCCCAAGTATTGACCAAACTCTTGTCATCCTTACTTTTTTTTTTTTTTTTGGAGGGGAGAGGTCATAGTAGTGATCAAACTAGTTCACTTCATTAATCCCAGTACTTGGAGTGCTGAGGCAGGTGGATATCTGTGAGTTCGAGGCCAGCTTGGTCTACATAATGAGTTCCAGGACAACCAGGGCTACATACAGCAGTTTTGCCTCAAAAAAACACAGATAATTAATAAATATGGTGAATGGCTGGAGAAATGTCTTAGTGGTTAAGGACATAGGCTATTCTTCCAAAGGACCCAGGTTCATTCCCAGCACACATGGGAATCTCACAACTGTCTCTAACATGGGATTCCAGGGGACCCCATGCCTTCTTCTGACCTCCAAGGGTACCATATATCCATGAAAGCAAAACAGCCATCTATGTTTAAGGAAGGTGGAGAGTGATTGAAGAAGACACCTGAAATGGACCTCTGCTTCCCAGGAGAACCCTCTTTACATTGGTCTATACCCCATTTTTTATTCTTTACCGAGACAAGTTCTTTATGAAACCCTGACGTGTGTGTGTATCAGTGTTTTTGCATGCATGGGTTTCTGTTTGCCTGGTGCCCATCAGGCCATGGGGTGACCTGGAGCTGAGCCATCTTCTTAGTTCCAGCTCCTTAATTCTTAAT
>CM053764.1:31254506-31304955 GCA_028658305.1 Pachyuromys duprasi
GCTTCCCAGGAGAACCCTCTTTACATTGGTCTATACCCCATTTTTTATTCTTTACCGAGACAAGTTCTTTATGAAACCCTGACGTGTGTGTGTATCAGTGTTTTTGCATGCATGGGTTTCTGTTTGCCTGGTGCCCATCAGGCCATGGGGTGACCTGGAGCTGAGCCATCTTCTTAGTTCCAGCTCCTTAATTCTTAATTGTGTGTGTGTGTGTGCGGGAGGGGGGGGGGGCTGAGTGTAGTGTTTCTAGAAGCCAGGAAAGGGTGTTGGATCCCTGGAATCCAGCAGTGGTCAGCTGCACCATGTGGGCTGGGTACTGAACTCAGGTACTCTACAAGAAGAATGTGTTTTTAACACTGTGACATCTCACAAGACCAGCCTCTGGGGATTACATCATTGATTCCTCCTGTTATTCTTCTGCCCCATATTTTCTTAGTTTTTCTTTCATCTATTGGCTTATCATATGTTGAGGTTCTTTTTCTTCCTGTATTTATTTATTTATTATTGTCACACAGTGTTATCCGGTAGCATGACCTTAACTACTGGCTCCACCTCCCAAGTGCTGGGATTATAAGAGCGCAACATCTTGTCCAGCACTGTGCTCCTCCATATTAGCTCAGTACTAGGGGGGCTGAGACTGCAGACTGCCTGAGTCCAAGGAAGTCTGAACTACACCAGGACTCTGTTTCAACAACACATACACATGGTTGCAAGGAGGATATGGGCACTTCAAAATTTTTTCCTCAGCTACAGCTGAGGCAAACACTGTCAAACAGTGAGAAACTTTTTTCATTGTCATGTAGAAAGATGAGAAGTACTGGAGAATGAAGGGAAGTAATCTGCTGCAATACTGAGCTATGTGTGTTCTCACAGGAAGACTAAGGTTTTCCTGTTAGACACCCACCCCATTCCCATTGTCAATAAATAAAGTCTGTATCTCAGGGAAGGATATCATAGGTTCTCTGAATTTTCCTTCTAGAGCAACACATGCATCTGGCCAGCCTCCACTTTCATTCAAAGATCCTTTGCACCCTAGGCTCATCTCCTCACTACTGAAAGCCTTTCACCTTATCTACAACCAAACTAAAGGAACATGGTTTCAGACAAACATAGCTTGGCATATTCTTCCTGTCTACTTTACCTCAGGGATGTCTACACACATATCACAGCCAAAGTCTATTACTTCTGTTCTTCCATTTTAGCCACCACGTCTAGTTAGGAAAATCTCCTTTTTTTTCTTTTGGTGTTTTCGAGATAGGGTTTCTCTGTGTACCCCTGGCTGTCCTGGAACTTACTCTGTAGACCAGGCTGGTGTTAGCATATAGAGTATTAACATACAGCTTCAGGTTGCCTAGTAACCTATGATGCCCTCATGTCTCACTCACCAGGTGTGTGGCTATAAAAGGACCAACCGGCCACTTTGCCTCGCTCTTACTCTTCTCTCTTGCTCTCTCCGCTTCGTTTTCTTTATTGGGGGTGGGGTGGGGGACCCACCATGTCTTTTTTCCTTCCTTTTCCTCACTCTCCACCTCCATCCAATAAATTTCTTTCATATAATATTTGCTGTGTGCGTGGCATTATTTTTAAATAAATACTAACGGCTGGACTTGAACTCAGGAGATCCGTTTGCCTCTGTCTCCCCAGTGCTGGGCTTAAAGGTATGCGCCCCCACGCCCCGCTACTAGGCATGTGATTTCTTTACGTGACTAGGTGATCCAAGTTTACCCCTCGAGTGTTAGAAATGACCGTGTCTCCTCGAGGCAGGAGGTCTGTCTAAGGCTGGGTTGCTTTAATTTCTCTGATTGCACACATAATAAATGGTAGAGCCCCCAGGTTTCTGACCTGCTGGGCCGCCTGGAAACTTCCACCCTCAGCACTGTGGGGAGACCCTACGTTTTGACGCCACAGAAGCGCCACTTGAGTGTTCACCCCACTTTAACGGGTGTCACCTAAGGCAAGGCCCAAGGACAGCCAAAGACGTTCAACAGGAATCCCGCCCCTCTACCTAAACGTAGTTCCGCCAGGTGCCCTCTCCTGCTGACAGTCCCATTACCCAATTAGGTCCCGAGACTTAGAGGTCGCTCCTCCAATTGAAAGAAGGCGTTTGAAATTGACATTAGTGTTGACCAATAGTTGAGGAGCTTCGAGGTTTTTTACCCTATGGGAGCGTCACGAAGAATGACAAGCAACAAATCCACCCAATGGCTGTGCCTCTAGCGGTCGCGGCCTCGCCCCAACGGCAGGACGGACGGCAGGGCCCGCTGCGGCGTTCAGTCTCCACCCGGACTCCGCCATGTTGAGTCTTGTGGGCCGTGTGGCCTCGGCCTCGGCCTCTGGGGCCTTACGGGTGCTTGGCCCGTCGGCGTCGCTGCCCCAGGCGCAGGTTTTACTGCGCGCCGCTCCCGCCGCGGTCCATCCTGGTAAGCGCCTCTTCGAGGAGCGGTGTTCGGGTCTGCTCCCCGTGACCTTGAGCCGGGGCCTAGGGGATCTGCTCCGGAAGGCCGCCGCGGCTGCCGGCTAGCGTGCGCCCGCGGGAGTACAAGGACGGTCGCTCTTGGGAGCGTTAGTCGGACCTGCAGTGGCCCCTTTTGTGATGACGAGGTGGTGGGCAGCTACCTTGACCTTGTGCAGATGAGGGGAGACCAGTCTCAAGAATAATGGCGGTTTTGTGCACGAGGTTAGCAAAGCAGTGCGGGCGGGTTCTCCATTGCAGCGCTGCTTTCTCCACACTCTTTCCCAGCTTGCGGGAGACGTGGTCCAGGCTGAACTAGCCCTTACTTGGGAGCAAGTCGGCGGTTCCGTTAACCTCTAGCTGTCCTGACCCCTATGCCTTCCGTTCTCTTGCTCTGTTAGCCAGAGACTATGCGGCGCAGACGTCTCCGGCCCCGAAGGCAGGGGCAGCCACGGGGCGAATTGTGGCGGTCATTGGCGCCGTGGTGGACGTCCAGTTTGATGAAGGATTACCACCTATCCTAAATGCCCTGGAAGTTCAAGGCAGGGAGACCAGACTGGTTTTGGAGGTGGCCCAGCATTTGGGTAAGTAGGATTTTTCTTTTTTTAGGTGTGGTAAAGAGTTGGTTAAGCTCAGAAAATCCGTGCCGTCTCCCTTCTGTGATGATTTTATCAAAATGACTTTCGTTCTTCTGAATTTGCTGAAGCTTCGTTCAGGTGCTGAGGGGGAGTCTGGTTTGCTTTTGGCTACACTTCATTACATGCTGCTGTGCTTTGGTTTTAGTAACCTCTGACGCTTTTGACAGGGGAGAGCACCGTCAGAACCATTGCTATGGATGGCACTGAAGGCTTGGTTCGAGGTCAGAAAGTACTGGATTCAGGCGCACCAATCAAAATTCCTGTTGGTCCAGAGACCTTGGGCAGAATCATGAATGTCATTGGAGAACCTATTGATGAGAGAGGTCCTATCAAAACCAAACAGTAAGTTCCCCTCATTGCTTTTGTGAACACAGCAGCATTTTCTTGCAGTTTTACACATTAGGGTAATGACTTGTAGTAAAGCAATATTCCTGCAGTTTCTTTTGCACTCAGTTACTGAAACTGATTGTTGAAAACGTTCTACTTAGGAATCCTTCCCCAGACTCCTTGATGACTTAAAGCTTGTTTTATGTGTTATCTTAGGTTATGGTTTTCTAAACAGTTTAGAAATTATCTTTAGTGTTTATTTTTTTAGTTTCAGTAAAAGGAAAGTGTCAGGAAATGGGATTATTTGTTCCTGAGCCAAAAGTTTTTATTCCAGAAAGTTACATGGCAGCTTACTTGGACAGGGTTACATTTGACTGTTTGCAGGGACCTCAGCACCTTCAGCACAGTGACTGACTGGATGCTGATCCTCTTCCTTCTGAACTTCACAGGTTTGCTCCTATTCACGCTGAGGCTCCTGAGTTCGTAGAGATGAGTGTGGAACAGGAAATTCTGGTGACTGGCATAAAGGTTGTGGATCTGCTGGCCCCATATGCCAAGGGTGGCAAAATTGGTATGTTGGTACATGTTTTCCACATATGATAAGGAATGGAAGCACATTCTCTGAATGTGCATTGATATCCTTCGTTGATGATTAGCTTCTGACTTTCGTTCTTCTGAGTTTGCTGAAGCCAGATGCCATTCCTGAGAAGGGAACTGAATTGCACCTTCTTTGAAGGTTGCTTAATTGGGGAATCCAGAGGTATGAAATATTTCTTTTTAACCTAGGACTCTTTGGTGGTGCTGGTGTTGGGAAGACGGTGCTGATCATGGAGTTAATCAACAATGTTGCTAAAGCCCATGGCGGTTACTCCGTGTTTGCTGGTGTTGGTGAGAGGACCCGTGAGGGCAATGATTTATACCATGAAATGATTGAATCCGGTGTTATCAACCTAAAGGATGCCACTTCCAAGGTGAGCCTTGAGTTGATCGATGTCCACGTCGTTACCTGTTCAGAAAGCTAGTGCCAGCTGAAGCCATGTGTTATGTTTGGTGTTAAGAACCCTGGGCTCTGTAAACAAGATACTTATCTTTCCTGTCACCATTTCCCTCTCGTGTGAGCTATTTCTAGACGTTAGTTTTGGTAAATAATCCAGTCTTTGAACGTGAATTTGAAGGTGTTGAATGGAAGGTACTCACATATCTTAGGCAATCCCATTTTTTTAATCTTATTTTCAGTTCAGAAATTATCTTTAGTGTTCGCAATTTTATGTCTAATGGGAAGAAATTTGCAAATGGAAACATTGACATCTGAGTGGGAGACCCCATAGTGGTTGGGAATATTGGATTGTCTGTGTGGCTTCCTTTTCGCTTTGCCAGCTTTTCTGATTTGTGTTTACTACAGGTAGCATTGGTATATGGGCAGATGAATGAGCCACCTGGTGCCCGTGCCCGAGTAGCTCTGACCGGTCTTACCGTTGCTGAATACTTCAGAGACCAAGAAGGCCAAGATGTCCTGCTGTTTATTGACAACATCTTTCGCTTCACCCAGGCTGGCTCAGAGGTATGAGGGAAGCCTAGAGAACCACTGGGCATATTAGGATAAAGATGCAGGCAACTAAGATCCTTTTTGTTTTGTTTTGTTTTTTTCTTTTAGGTATCTGCTTTATTGGGCAGAATCCCTTCTGCTGTAGGCTACCAGCCTACCCTAGCCACTGACATGGGTACGATGCAGGAACGAATCACTACCACCAAAAAGGGATCTATCACCTCTGTGCAGGTAAGAAAAATTGAGTGGATAAAGATTTCTAACTCCAGCTCTAGGAGATCTGGTGCCCTCTTCTGGCCTCCATAGACACCTGTACACATGGTAAACATACCCAGGCATACTTATATACACACACCATGTTCTAGGTGAAGTGGCACTTACCGTTAATCCTACTACTCAGGAGGCATAGGCAGGTGGATCTCTGAGATAGAAGCCATCCTGTTGGTTCCATGTGACTTGTCTCAAAAAAAAAAATCTGGCTACATCTCAAAAGGGGCTTATGTATTTGGAGGCTGTTTGAAAAAGGATCTCTTTATGTAGCCTTATAACTGGATGCCTAGACTGGGCTGGCCTTGAACTCAAGCCTCTCAAGTATTGGGATTAAACGCATGCATACTCCAATGGGGCTTTTACATAGGACGAGTTAAGTTAGAATCATATGTAAAGTTATGTATTTCCATGTCAGACTATAAAGATTAAATTAAAAGCATGCTTACTGGCTGGGCGTGCTGTTATACCTGTGATCTTAAGCACATGGGATACAGAGGCAGGGGGATCAGGAGTAGAAGACTATTCACAGCTATATAATGACTTCCTGGCCAACTTGGCTATTCGGCACTGTCTCAAAAAAGAAGAAAATTGACCCCTCCTAATAATTCAAAGGTATCTGAAGCTGGGTAGTGGTGCTGCTTGTCTTTAATCTCAGGACCCGGAAGGCAGAAGCAGGCAGATCTCTAATCTCAAGACCAGCCTGGTCTAGACTAGAGTGAGTTCCAGGACAGCCAGAGCTACACAACCAAAGTACTTTCTGCTCCTGCAAAGAACCTGGACTCTATTCCCAGTACCTAATAGTGACTTACAACCACCTATAACTAGTTCCAGGAGAACTGGCCTCTCTTTCAACTTTTGCAGGCTCATGAGTTGGCCTGGTGCTGTCTACCCAACTCAGTTCCCCAACTCTGTGCCCTAAAAGTTGGGATTACAGACAGGAGCCACTCCATCTGGCTTTCGTTGTTTCCTTGTTTGTATTTGTGTGGGGGGCAAGTATTTTGTGGCTTGAACTCAAGGCTTTGCTAGGACAGACAGACTTTATCACTAGAGGTGCACTGTTGTGGTCATGGTCAGTAGCATTGCAGTTCAGGAAGATTTTTTTTTTTTTAAGAGCAGAACTTCAATAAAAGTTGGTCATAACGATGTTGAGAGTGTAGCATGGTGTGCTGGCCCAGACAGGGTAGATAGCACACCTTAATCCAGCATCAGGGATGCTAAGACCAGCATGGGCTTATACAGTAAGACAGAGGTGCAGAGGTTAGAAAACAGGTGGCTTAAGCAGAAATTAGTTTGATTGCCACTGATCTTCATGGGTTCTTGACTCTCTTTAGGCGATCTATGTGCCTGCTGACGACTTGACTGACCCTGCCCCTGCAACTACCTTTGCCCATTTGGATGCTACTACCGTGTTGTCCCGTGCTATTGCTGAGTTGGGCATCTATCCAGCTGTGGATCCTCTGGACTCCACCTCTCGAATTATGGATCCCAATATCGTTGGCACTGAGCATTATGATGTTGCCCGAGGGGTGCAAAAGATTCTGCAGGTGAATGTCTTGCTCTTTGGGGGTCCATGCCATCACGTCATAAGGAATGAACTTGGAAACTGTATAAGGACTGGATCTTTCGTAGTCATTTATGTAAGCAAGGAAAATTGAGAGTAGATTGGTAACTGCTGCAGAGGTTTCCCAGTTTCAGGGTACTTTGCCTTTAGAATACAGTTGTCTGCCAGGTGGTGGGAGCACACACTTTTAATCCCAGCACTCAGGAGGCAGAAGCCAGCTTGAACTACAGAGCTAGTTTGGAAAAAAAAAACAAAAACAGTCCCGCTGTTTTTGTAATGTAACTGATGAGGATAGGGAGAACAGTACAGTGCTCTTGACTAAGGGTTCCTGGGACTTGTGCTAGGGTCTAAATTTTTAAAGGGGATGCACTTAACTCTGTCACTTTGGCCTGCTGTCCTCTAGGACTACAAATCTCTCCAGGACATTATTGCCATCTTGGGTATGGATGAACTTTCTGAGGAAGACAAATTGACTGTGTCACGGGCAAGGAAGATACAGCGATTCTTGTCTCAGCCGTTCCAGGTTGCTGAGGTCTTCACAGGTCACATGGGAAAGCTGGTGCCCTTGAAGGAGACAATTAAAGGGTTCCAGCAGATTTTAGCAGGTGAGGTTTTTCTACCATTAAAAACGGCATAAAAATGATAGAAAACTGAAACCTTGAGTGAATATTCACTGTGCTGTCTTTTCATTCCTACACAACGAAATGATACATATTTAGCACCTTTCATTAGAAGGGGCATCACCCTGCTTTGCATTAAACTATGCCATGTTACTGAACCAGAGAGTAAGAATTTGGGATTTGAACTCAACTGCTCTAAATTAAGGGGTTTTGTTTCTGTTTTAATATGCATGTATGATCCCATGAGGGGTTAGATCCCCCTGGAACGAGCAGTGGAGGTCAGAAGAGGTGTTGGGTCACTGGATTAGAGGTGGTTGTAAGCTACCATCTGGTGCTGACAACTGAACTACATGTGTTCTCTGGAATAGCAGCACAAACTGTTCGTGTCTACATCTTGTCTTATATTACACTTGGAAAGGTACAGGTGTAGTACACACCTTTAGTCCCAGTATACCCAAGTACATCTCTGGGTTCTTGAGTTTCAGGACAGCCAACCTGTTTCTGTTTGGGACAGAAACCCTGTCCCAAAAACAAGAAGTACATTATATTTACAAGTTTTAAGAAAAGTTTCCCTGTGTTACAAGAATTCATTAGTCTGACCAGTATCTTCAAGTAGTGAGGTGTTTTTTGTACTACAGAGAGTTGAAACAACTAAACTTCTTACTAACTGCATTTCCCCCTTATAGGTGACTATGACCATCTGCCAGAACAAGCCTTCTATATGGTGGGACCCATTGAAGAAGCTGTGGCAAAAGCTGACAAACTGGCAGAAGAGCATGCCTCATGAGGGGTTTCTCTTGCAAAACTCAGCACTCTGTACTGTCCTTTTCTTGTCTCTCCTGAAAGCTCAGATTTCTGTGTAGCACCACAGAAAGATGTGATGTTCTCTCTAAAAGAGTATTTCGTTGTCAATAAAGTATATGCCCCTCATTTGTCTGTCTTGCTTCTGAAACAGCCTGCAATGCAGCTGACAGAGAGAGGCCACATTTAGCATATGCTTGAAACAGGATTATCAAACAGATCCATTCAGTGATGAAATTCTGTGGGTGATAAGTAGTTTCCTGTGGATTACAAGTAAACAACACAATGCCCATTTCTACTCTTAAGTAGAATTGTTTTTGCTTAAAAAGTGACTTTTGAGTCACAATGTAGCCCTGGCTAGCCTGTCCTACATCTCCTTTATAGATGACACTGTCCTTCAACTCGGAACCTGTTTCTGCATCCCAAATGAAATTAAAGGCACAAACCTGATGCAAGATTATTCTTAATGTCAGAAACCATAAGATGCCCTAGAACTGAAGCTATAGACGTTTTGAGTCCTGCCAGGTGCAGTAGTGCTCACCTTTGATCCCAGCACTCAAGGCTGAGGCAAGGCCAGGGCAGCCAGGGATACACAGAGAAACCCTGTCTCAAAAGTTTTGGGTTCCATGTTTGTAACAGTTGCTAGTGTTCTCTAGGACAGCCAGTGGACATAACTGCTAAACCATTTCTCCAGCCTGCAAGATAATTTTTTTAAAGAGTTGTATCAGGGAAAACAGGTTGGCTTATTCCAAGTTTTTACAATAATGCTGAATATTTGTTACAAGTGAGGGTCTTTTGGGCCTTGTCTAGGCCTCCATCCTAATATACTACCTCCAGATATTTGAACAAGCCTAGACTTGCATGTTTGTGTTTGAGGCTCTGCAGAGTAAAAGAAAACATGAGGTCAGCTAAGATCCCTTACACAAATTTAGGAAGATTTAACGGTGTTACAGCGACAATTTTTAGTCGCTGTTGGGGCTTTTGAACAACAGTAGTTCCTCTTCATAAGATGTGCACCTTAGTTCATTATACTAGGGCGTATTTATTCTACAACGCGTTTGAGCCCAGCTAGCGGCCCCTTGTGGCAGCATCTGAGACTACAAGAATGGATCTCACCATTTTGAAATGTATTACAGGCTGTGTGCTAGGAAGTATTTCTGTCATCTAATGACTGTTTACAAATCAGCTGGAGCTTTTGTCCTGGGGAGGAGCCTGCACCTAAAGCTCCACCTTGCAAGGTTGTCCACATAGGGCAGAAGCTCCACAGGGACAGCTCAAATCCCAATTCCGAGCCCCCGTGACCTGAAGGGCTCTGGGAGAGGCTCATGGGGTGGAGTAGTGGCCTCAGCTTCCTTCCATCTATGACGTCCTTGGTTCCAGTCCCTCCCGTGTCAGGATCTGGACAGAAGGTGGCGCCCCTGAGTCGCCTGTGCTTGGTAGTTTGCTCTCGGATTTGGATTGTGGGAAATGCTGTTATGGGGGTGGGGACACCTCCACATCCTGACTGGAGTAGATAAAATACTGAAGGCCCAAGAGTACGGGTCACCTCTTTCTGCTTTGTCACCCAAATACAGACTTGCAAACTGATATTCTAAAGGTCATTTGCATCCCGGTATGCACATATTCTAGCATTTGTGGAGAACCTTTCCCCTCTTCTTAGGTGCAACTCTGTTTCATTCTAACTTTACTGCCCTCTTTTACCACAGACCTTAAGTATTAAGATAGTTCTAACCTTCCTCCATATTTCTCCTGGGTCGGCCCTGTCCTTGCCTCCTCCCTCTCTCCACCCAGTGAAAGCCCCGCCCTTCCCTCCTCCCTCCCACCCCAGTCTGTCATACAGGGACATCACCCTACAGCAGTTCAGCCTGTGTGGTTCGCAGGAAGCATACATTAGCTTTTTTGGGTTTTGTTTTGTTTTCGAGTTCCCAGCTCATAGTTGGGGAGGATCTAACAGTAGCCTTCGAGTGAAGCGAGGCCCAAGGACAGTAAGACACTGGGTCCTAATCTGGAGTCTTGCCAGCCTGACATGGGTGAGTATGATAGCCGTCCCTGGGAAAGGCCTGAGGGATGCCTCGCTCCCTCCCTGGCTGACTCAGCAGGGGTGGGGCCTAACCTTTGCTCTTTTGGGGGGTGAAGGAGAGGAAATGGAGTGTGGGGGACACAGGGTTTGGCTGGTGAGCGGCTGAACATGAGACCCTCGCACTGGCAAGTTCCTGCTCTAAGAAAGGGCCTGGGGTTGTGTCTCAGGTTAGGGCTTCCTTTCTCACCCGTGAGGAGCCCCTCACTCTCCATTTAAGCGGCTGATGAGATTCAAGAAGTATTTTACAGTCTTCATTACTCTTGGTCCTCTTGGAGATGCATCTCCTCCACCTAGTTTCTCTCAGGCCTTTAAAACCCAGTCTTTCCTCCTCGCTGATCCTAACCCACCACAGCATTAAGCAGCTGCTTCCTGTTGCCCCAGAGGTTGCTGCAAGAGGTGGTGGTGGCCGGGGCCAAACTGAGCTATGAATAAAGCCGATTCTCACAGTCCTGCATCAGCCTCACTACGCTGTTATGGATGGCCTCCACAACACCCAGAGGGTTGGAGGACAGGGAGCGTCTTGTCTTTGTGGTTTCTTGACTCCAGATCTCCACACGCGTGTTTACCTAGCAAGTTGCTTGCTGTGCACGATCCCAACAAGCTCGGCCCTGAGTTTCCTCTCCTGCTCCCCTCGGCCTCCTTGAAGCTCCGCGGCTCCCACTGTCTCCCTAGCCTCCTTTGTGAAAAGTCTTGAGGGCGGGCAGAGAGAGCTCTCTAGGTACTCTGCAGTGCGACCCGCCACCGTCCGCAACTACGTCGTAGAAGTTTCCGTCTTTTCTGCGTCCGAGATCCTTCCTGGTTCTGGCCCCTAGGAGACGCCACCCGCTCTCCCCTCCCCCAGCGGATCCTCCGCCACCGCGGTCCCCGAGCGCTCGTCCTCACCCGAGCGGCTCCTGCCCCTTTAAGCGCCACCTCCCCCTCCACCGCCGCCGGCCTCGGGCTGGGGGAGGAGGCGCCGCCGCCGCCCGGCCTGGCCACCTGCGCCGCCGCCGCCGCCCGGCCCGGCCCTGCTTCAGGTGAGGCCCGGCGTCCACCTCCAGGCCCTGAGGCCGGGCCGGGCGGGCGGGGCGTCCCCGCGGCCGACCCCTTCCCCCGGGACCTCAGGGTCTGACCTTCCCTGCGCCGGCCGCCCTTCCTCGCTCCCCCGCAGCGTCTGGCCGCCCGGTCCGCCCCTGCCCTCTGCGAGCGGGCATCCCGACGCTCCTCACGCCTCTCCGCCACCCTCTCCCGGGAAGCCCGCCTGTTCCGGCCGGGGGTCTCCCCTCCCCCGCGCCCTCCCCGCCAGCAGCGTCTCCCGCGGCCCGGGTCTCGCCGCCTCGTCTCCGGAGCCAGCGCTTTCCCACGCCATCCTGACCCCAGCGGGAGGGGGAGTAACCGCCACCCCGCCGCTGTCCCCGCCGTGAGGGCGGGAGGGACGGCGCACCCTCGGCCTCTGGCCGCCTGGCCTCGGTCACCCTTCAAGTTCAATTAAGTCCCACCCGGACCTCCGGCGTCCGAGTTTGGGGTCGGCCGGCACCGCCCACCGAGCCTGGGTGGGAAGGGCCCTGGGCCCGGCTTGGGAGCGGCCCCTCCCCTAGGCCGGGCGCGGGGGACTGCCGCGCTGCGGGAACCTTGTGGTCCTCGCCTTTAGCGGCTGCTGCGGCAGGAAGGACCGGGGCTCTGTTCCTAAGGGATTTGGGGTGCTGGGTAAGGCAGAGGAAGCCCGACCTTTTCCATTTCAGATCACCCCAGGAGAGAATGAGCCGCCTCTGTCTTATATGCCTACCGCGCAGCTTGTCCTTTGGGAAATTTGGAAACAAGACTAAATCTGACGGCCACAGGCCCGCTTGGAGAAGGGGAGGGGTTATGTTCTTTTCGGTGTGTTGTGAGGGAATCTAACCTTACCGAAATACATCGAGGTGGTTTTGCCCGAACCTGAATGGCAAAAGGGACCAATGGGAATAGTTACAGGACCGGGAGCAGTGGCTACGGTATGATCTGTCCAGTCAGTGAGTGGGAGGTCTTTATAGT
Organism: Pachyuromys duprasi; assembly: GCA_028658305.1. Taxonomy (NCBI): domain Eukaryota; kingdom Metazoa; phylum Chordata; class Mammalia; order Rodentia; family Muridae; genus Pachyuromys; species Pachyuromys duprasi. The sequence continues at coordinate 31,266,812 of CM053764.1, forward strand.
TACGCTACCTTTGATAGGGAATACTGCCTCTGCTAACTCCCGCTGAGCATCGGGTGCCCCTGCGTCCAGAATTAAGAGAATGGCAGTCAGGGTTTGTCCTACACTATTGAGCCAAAACTAAGGGTTCTGGGAAGGCACGGTGTGTGCGAGTTGGTGAGCCTGTGGTCCTGGGGGGTTGCTACGAGTGTCTGGAAGGGGAAGGGAAAGGTACAGCCAGGGTGTAGCTAGGATAGCTCTCAAAGCCCCAGCCATTTGCCTCCAGAGTGGCTGGAACTATGGCAGCTGACCCAGAGTCAGGGAGGTACAGCAGGGACATGGAGTTTGAGAAAGGGAGAATAAGGTGCTCACCTCCCCGCCTTCATTTCTCATCCTCTGGCTTGCTTTGAGGGAGGTTCAGTCTATTCCCCCAGAGATTCTTCTCACAAGTTGCTGACAAAATAACCGTGTGCCCCTTTTTCTTTTTAGTAGCTTTTTGAAGCGAGGCTTGTTGGATAACTAGCCACATTTTATGGGATTGAGAAATGTTTGGGGACATATGGGGTCAGTCTGCCCTCTGTTGTCCAGATTTGGCATGGGGTGGGGGTGGGGGTCACAAGTGCTGCGAGGTCGTGGCACCTGGCAAAAACTAACCGCTTACTTTTGGGGTATTTTCCCAGCCCAACCTTATTCTTCTCAGAGCAGGGAAGACCCCAGATTAGGTGGATAAAATGACCGCAGCCCTTCTGGACCAAATGGGGAAAATACATTGTGCCTTGTTTTTCTCTTTTAATCCCAAGTGGTGTTCTACTCTCCACCTTTCTTTGCGGGCTCAGGGCTGCTGGGTCAGGTCCTGGAGTTGGCCGGGAGACTAGGCCTGGGGCTCGGAAGGGGTGGGGATAGTGGGGCACAGGAGTAACCGGCTCTTCCGGAGTCAGCCGTGGGTGTGTGTGGGTGTGTGGTAGTGAAGCAAAGGGGCGTGGTCGGGGACGTCTGACGGCGCAGGCTCCTCCCCTGCCTGCCTTGTCTCCTACCGGTTACCCCCCGGTTGGGAGGTAGGGTGATTTATCTGCTCTTTGGGCGGCATAAAAGAGATAAGAGCTTTTCTCTACACCTGCCTCCTCCCCTTTCTGCCCTCCGGTGCCAGGTCCAACCTAACCTTTTTTTTTTTTTTAATTTATTTTAATTTGGGAGTTAGACATTCCTTAGCGTAAGTTTACTTCTCCTTTCTCCGGAAGGAAGAACTCCTTGTCCCCTGAGATTGGCCTCTACTGAGGGCTTTGAGGTTAGTGAGCTGTTAGAAGCTTGAGGTGTATCCTCCTCCCCCGCCAGACGACCTATAAATGTCCTTTTGTTTTTTCTAGACAAAGTTTCGCCGTGTAGCCGTGGTTAGCCTGGAACTCGATATGTAGACCGAGCCGGCCTTGGCCTTGCCCTCACAGTGATCCTCCCATCTTTGCCTCTTCAGTATAGGAAATGCACTGTGTAGAAATTATAAACCCATTTTAACAGGGAAGAGAAAAAATTTTTTTACCTGTCTCCTTCCCTTTGATAATCTACTTACCTTATTTGAGGGTGAGGAACCCCTTGGCTTCTGCTGTCCCACACTGTTGGCTTTTCAGTAGAGATCTTTTTGAAGCCTATGTGAACTACTTGTAATGATGGGTGGGGTATGTCTCCCACACTCAGAATCCCTCTGAAGTAAGGAAATCCAATTTTGACTGCTAGGTTTGGCTCTACCATACTCTGTCTACTCCTGGCTTTCCAATCTCTTGGCGTCCTCCCAGACGAAAGGTATTTGCTGATAGGTCCCAACAGCCAGCATCTCACCATCGTTTTTCTGTTGGTCTTCCTAGGTGTTCAGACTTAGCTTTGCATCGTTTATGCAATTGTTTGCATTCTAGAGTTACATTTCATTGAAACGAATGGGAATTATGAAGCCAGAAAAGTCTTGATTTGTAAGAAAAGGGTATGATGTTTCTTTTCTAGCCGTATTTCTAATGTATGACCTTGAACAAGTCAGTGAGCCTCTGTGGATCTTAATTTCATCAGGAAATGAGAAGTTGGAATTTTGAAAGATCAGTAAGCTGTAACATCATATGACACTGTTTCCCATCTTCCCAAATGTGTCTCTAAAGTACACATTTGGGTGAAAGCCAAACTCTAATTCTTTACTAGATTTTACATTGCAGTTCCCCAGAGAACACAGCTATGTAGCCTTGTTTTAACAGGTACAGGAACAGTAAATTAAACGTTTGGGACATTTTACTTGTTGGCTAGTTTTATCTTCTACCTTTTTGCCACATTTAGGCTAGAGTCGGGTCTTGACTGTGAGGAGCCGAACCAGAGCTGAATCTCCTTTGCCCATGTGCAGGAATCTCTCCGATGTCCAAGACCCTGCAGATGTCACCAGGAAAGTAGTGATCCAGGCAGGACCAGGTTGTCCCTACAGGAAATAGGTGAGTGGACTTGTCCTTCTCAGCATGCCTTTTCCCTAACTATCAACTTCCACTTTCTCACTACCTCGCTGAGGAAATAAACATCCCCGAAATTATCTTTCAGGCGTTTCCTCAGTTAAAAAAGCATCATCTGCCTTTGGTCCTAGAAACGTGCTCTAGTCTTTTAGGCTAACCCTGGGATATGGCTCGCCTTTCAGTTTGACCCGGGTGAAGCAAGACCAGAAGCCCTCAAAGAGATGCAGGTGACGCAGGGACCTGCGGTGTGGTACTCTGAGCGGCGCTAGGACCCAGATTCGGGTCTGGAGCAAAGGACCGGGCACTAGGACCCTGGCGCCGACGCCTCGGTGGGCGGCGCCGTCGGCCGCGGCGGCCCCGCCCTCTCGGGCTGCTCGCACTCCTCCCCCGCCGGCCATGTTGGCTCAGCTCAGGCCCCGCGGTTAAGCCGCGACCCCCTTCCCCCTCCCGGACCCCGCACCCTGTACCCCTCTCTCCGCGCTCCTCTGCTCCCCCACCGGCGCCCGGAGCCCGGCCATGTGACCTGCCCGTGCCCCGGGGAGAAGCGCCCCCGACCCAGCCGTCGCCTCAGGTCTGTAGGGTCTGGGGCCCGGGGCCCGAGGGCCGTCCCGGCGTCGAGTGGGGCGCTGCCTGGGCGGCGGCGGCTCCCGGCTGACTCGGCCTCCTCCCCGCCGGCGCGCTGCCCGCGGCTGGCTCTCCTCGCCCGGTGACCGGCGGGCCTCCGCTGCTGGAGACCGGTCCCCTCGCGCCGGGATCCCCGGGCGGGGCTCCACCTCCCGGGCGGCGGGGTTGCCCGCGTGCAGGGGCTGGTTGCGGGCTTCCCTGGGGGGGTTGAAGCCGAGATTTGTGTGCAGCGGGGGTTTTGGCCGCGTTGGGTGGAGGGCGAGGGGTTTCCAGGGGTCGGAAGGTGACTCCCGTGCTGGAAAGGGCCTGGCTGGGCACAGTGCGGGCTCGGCTTGGGGCCCTGGAGCCCCGGGAGAATCCCCTGCTCTGGAGGCGGAGGGTGGTAGGACTCATAGTGGGCGTCTGGGTTTTTGATTCGAGCTGAGAACTGAGGGGACGAATCGAGGGATTCCTTTTCAAGGAAATCCTCTCTAAAAGGGATCCCCGTTTCCGTAGCAGAAGCGATGCTCTCGCACCATCCCTTTCTTTCCCAGCGTTCCCGACTTCCAGAAGTCATTGCCAATAGTAGGCATCCTTTGTGGAGCTTATTGGAGTGGGGGATTTGTATCCTTCGGGAGAGCGTGGGGGGGGGGGATAGCTTCCACCACCTCCATCTGTACACAAACTGCCCCTCCCCCAGCCTCCCGCAGGAAGTGGCCGGGAAATGGCAGCTGTGCGTTCGATGCTGCGTCTCTTGTTTTGAAATGTCCATTTTAATCTGCTTTGGTTTCATTTTCTTTGGCATTCTGGGCAAACTTGGACCTTGCCAGACGTATGGGCTAAGTGATCTTTCATTATACTTTTTCCCTGTAACATTCATTTGTAAACCAGTAGTCGACTACAGTTGACCCCATTGATCTTGATTCTGCTTTGTAGGACTGTCTCTTCTGGACCCTCCTCTCCCTGCCGCCCCAAGTTGGAGGTCATAAAGAATCAAACTGAGTTATCACTAGAAGTGATCACATTCAGTACAAGCGATGCAGGGAGATTCAGTGTAGAAAGCTGCCAAGAGTACTTGGGATCTTTATGGAGTCAATAGCTTTCTTGATCTTGCTTAAATTTTTTTTTTTATGTGACGATTTCTTCATAGAGCTTCTGTGCAAATAAGCTTACAAGGAGAAGGGGAAATGGGGAAGATGTATGTTTATGATTTGTATATATATGGATGGGGACAGATGATTAGTGAGAGGGTTCAGCTTGTTCCTCAGTGGTGAGCCTAGCATAGGCCTACAGGGAAACCTATTCATTTACTTGGGTTTCTGGAACTTTCACCTTCTATAGAACTAAATAGGGGAATTTGCTATTATGACTTAATTCTTGTCTATAAAAGAACATTTCTTGAAGTGGGTTTTTTCCCCTCTTGTGTGTGCTCACATTTTTTTCTTTATTATTAGTTTTTCTTTCTACTTTCTGGGTATGGGAGCTTTGCCTGCATATATGTCACGGGTGGGCCTACGAAAAACCTGAAGCAGACTTTAAATCCTCTGGAACTGGGGTTAAAAAGTGGTTGTGAGCTGTCATGTGGGTTCTAGGAATTGAACTCCAATCCTCTGGAAAAGTGGCTCTTGACTGCAGAAGCCATTTCTCCAGCCCAAAATAATGTATTTTTGTTATTTTTAATTACGGGCCTGCAGGGGCTGGAAAGATGGCTCAGCTGTTGAGAGCACTGGCTGCTCTTCCAGAAGATTGGGGCTTCATTCTCAGCACTCACATGGCAGCTCACAACTGTCAGCAATTCCAGTTCCAGGGGATCCAACATTCAGACATGCATACAGACAAAATGCCCAGCACACAGAAAAAATTATTTAAAAAAATATATGAGTGTGTATATGCGTGCTTGTGGGTACATAAGGCTCATGGAGGTCAGAGGGTCTGAAACAAACTGGGAGATCTTTTTTGTTTTGCTTTTTTGTTGTTTTCTTTTTGTTTTTCAAGACAGGGTTTCTCCATAAAGCTGCGGCTGTCCTGGAACTTTAGACCAGGCTAGCCCTGAACTTAGAGATCCTCCTGTCTTTTTGCAGGAATTAAAGGCATGCTCCACTGCTCAGCTGAGATCTTTTTTTATATTATTATTTTTATTTCTGTTTTGAAAAACTCCCTAAGTAGACCTGGCTGGCTTCAAACTCTCAGAGATCTGCTTATCTCAGCGACTTGAGGGCTGGGATTAAAAGGTATGCCATTGCACTGCAGAGACTTTGTTTTGTTTTTTATATATCAGGGTGAGGCTTTTTGAAGTTTAGGTTGGCTTTGGGCTTAGAATAATCCTGCCTTTTTTCCCCTCTCAAATGCAGAGTCCATTACCCTGGCACTGTGGGATGAATCTCCAATTTTTTTTTCTTTGAATTTCCCTAACCACCATCACGATCCCCTAAGACAATGTAGAACTCCAGGTAGCCTTGGCTGCCCAGGAGTTGTCTATGTAGAGCAGGCTGACCTCAAATTTAAGGAGATGTTCGTGCCTCTGCCTCCCAAATGATGGGGTTAGGTATGTGCCCCATGCCTGGCTAGATCCCATTCTGTTGGCTTTTGTTAGGAACAAGAGTTTAAATATTGAGAAATGAAATGTAAAGATCATTTTAACTACTCTGAAAACTACATGCACCTTTCATTGAAATCATGATTTTTTTTTCAACCAGAAACATGCCAGCTGCATATAAATTCATAGATTAAAGATGTAGCCTAGGAACAGGCATACATAATTTTTGTGAAAAGAGCATCTTTACAAGTAAGGTGGAATCATTGTTCTTGATGGGGTGTCTGATAATCCGAAACAATAAAAGCAAGTGTGTCTGGCCTGGCCTCTCTGACATAGATTGGTAGATCCTTCTGGCATGTCTTCTGATGTAGATAGCACCAGGTATCAGGCATCTGAGTGATACGAGCTGTTTTATGTGTGTGCTGGGAATTTAATTCAGGGTCTCACAGAGCTATGCTTTACCGTTTTAGTATTGAATGGTACATTTATTTGGTGTAGTTATGTTTGCCAGAGGGTGTGGATGGAAATCGGAGGACAGCTTCAGGAGTCAGTTCAGTCCTACACTGTCAGTTTTGAGGATTGAACTCAGATTTGGCAGCAAGTGCCTTTAATCACTGAGCCACCAACCCGACCACATTGATTAACTTCTCCTGTCTTTAACCGTTACTTACTCAAATTGGGACCTGGCAGAATAGTAAATTGATTTTTCCTTGTTGGGGTCAAAAGAGGGAAGCGATGTGGAAATAAGAGTTTATTGGCAAGAGCACTGTTTTGGTTTTGTTGGTTTTTTTTGTTGTTTTGTTTGAGACAGGGTTTTTCTGTGTAGCCCTAGCTGTTCTGGACTCACTATAGAGACCAGGCTGGCCCTGAATTTACAGAGATCCATCTGCCTCTGCTTTCTGAATGCTGGGATTAAAGGTGTGTACCGCCACCACCCCATCTGTGTTCTGTTTTTAAGCCTTTACCTGAAAAGTCACTGGTATAAATAGAGCTAGATGGACTGACCTCAGCCTCTCAGAAGTCTCGAAGACTCTGAGGCTGATTTGTAAGTCTATTGTACTGGAGTTAGGTGTGGCCAATAGAGAAATGGTGTCATATTGATGGTAACCTTTATTTTCACCTTTGAAGAAATTAATTCAAACTACTATATTCTTATGCTGTTAGTTGTAAAGTTGTTAACTGGTATAGTGGTTGGTCTTGTGTGTGAAGTGTAAAGTGAGAGACAGTAATGTAAATTTTTTTAAATAATTTATTTAATTTTTATTTTATGTGCATTAGTGTGAAAGTGTCAGATCCCTTGGAATTGGCATTACAGACAGTTGTGAGTTGGCATGTGAGTGCTGGGAATTGAACCCGGATCCTTTGGAAGAGGAGACAGCCCTCTTAACCACTGGGCCATCTCTCCAGCATGTGAGTTTTTATACTTTAGGACAGAGAAGGGTTTTTCTGAGTCGTCATTTTTGCAATAGGGTCTCAGGCTAGCTTTGTTATTTTATTTTATTTGTAAGACAGGGTCTCGCTATGTAGCCCTGACTGTTCTGAAACTCTCAGTGTAGACCAGACAGGCCATCTGTCTCTGTTAAGGGTAGTATAGCTTACCTAGTGTGTACAAGGCCTTGGGTTCAGTCCACAGCACTGTAGGAAAGGAGAAGTCAGGAGGTTGGGGCCTTTCCTCCCCCTTTAGAGTATTGTATCTTGGGTTGGGGTGACAGGTCCATAAAATGCTTTTTTTTTTTTTTTTTGAGACAGGACCTCCAGTCTCTTGACTAAGATTATAGGATACACAGTTAGATCCAATTCCAACTCCAATTCTCTTTTCTTGAGATTCTGAGAATCAAGATAATGTCTTAAACCTTTTTTTTTTTTCCTATTGTGTATGTGCCGTATTCATGCCTAGTTCCCTTAGAACTGGAGTTAAGATGCTTGTGAGTGGCCATGTGGGTGCTGAGAATTGACCTGGGTCTTCTAGAAGAGCAACCAGTGCTCTTTAGCTTCATAGCAGTCTAGAGAGATCAAGATACTTTTCTAGAAAAAGATTCATTTTATTTTAACATATGTGTTTTGGGGTATGTGTAGCAGAATTTTAATTCAGAACAGGGCTGCTCTGGCAAGAGATCACATGAAAAGAACTTCTAGGTCTTTGTAAACTTCTAGGTCTTTGTAATCTGGCTGGAATACAAACACGCTTTTAATCCAGAAAACAGAGGCAAGCAGATTAGGGTTCAAGGCCAGCCTGATATAGAGCAAGTTTCAGGTAAAGAAAAGCTTAGGTCCAGGCATGGTGGTATATACCTTTAATCTCAATCAATGAAAGTAAAGTTAGTTTGTAGAAGGAAGCACTCATATTTTGAAAGTTGTGTCTAATTGAGTGGCAGAAAAAGTGACAAAGATGTGACAGAATAAGATATGCCCAACTCTCACGAGAATGGCACAAGAAAGGGAAGCTATTTAAGATCAGTATAGGAAGAGAGGGGTTTTACTGAGACAGGTTGAAGAGAAAACAAGGTAAAGACAGAACAAGCCAGGAGATTAGAGCAGATTGCTGGAGTTAGTTTGAGGTCAAACACAGCAATTCAGAGGCCTAGAGAAAAGCCAGATTGAATATTCAGCTGGGAGAGAAGTTTGATACAAAACAGCTGAGTTGAACCAGCCAACAAGAGCTCAGAAAGAGAAAGGTTGAGCTTATTCAGCAGTAAGTCTCAGAGGCTGAAGACAATCAAATCTAGATTAGATTGTATGGGAGCTAGAAGTGTCCAGGACTAGGCCTAGGTTAGCGCATGGAGTAGTAAGCCTCTGAGACAATTATATCAAGCGAATAAGTTACTATTACAGGTATGTGCACATGTGTGCAGGTACCTGTGGAGGTCAGAAGAAGGTGTCAGGTCCTCTGGAGACGGTGTTACAGTAGTTGTGAGTTGCCTGGGTTCTGGAAACTGAAGGTCTTCTTCAAGATCAGCAAACATTTGTAACTGCTGAGCCACCTCTCTAGCCCTGTGGAGACAATTTTTTAATTGTCTTTTGATACATGACCTTATGTATGGTAGGGAAGTATATTCTACTAGGAAATATGATTCCTTTAGTTCCTTTTCTTTTTTTCTTAAAGATGTTCTTACATAATCTAGACTGACTTTGAATGCACTTCAATGCCAGTTTAATGTATACCGGTTAGGAATAGAGTCCAGGGTTTTGTGCATGCTAGGCAAGCACTACCAGCTGAGGTACAGCCTCCCACTTTAATTAATGGATATTTAAAACCTACTCTGTTTTTTGAGTGTTCAATTAGGTCTCTTAGAACATTAAATTTAGAACTAAGTTTATTGATTTTGTGTGTGTGTGTGTTTGTTTGCTTTTTGAGTCAGGGTTTCTCTGTGTAGCCTTGGCTGTCCTGGTCTCCCTTTGTAGAGCAGCTTGGTCTTGAACTCAGAGATCCGCCTGCCTCTGCCTCCTGAGTGCTAGGATTAAAGGCGTGTGCCACCACCATATCTGTCTAGTTTACTTTTTAACATTGCCAGTATTTCTTTATTCCTTTGTCTTACAAGGGATAGCTAGCAAAGTCTGATAAGGATGATATAGCTCGCCTAGTCTGTACAAGGTCGTGGGTTTAGTTCATAGAAGTGTGGAGAGAAGTCAAGAGATTTGGGATCTTTCCTCCTGTAAGATTTTTAAAAATAATATATTTTGTTTGTGAGACAGGATTTCTCTGGGTACCCCTGGCTCTTCTGGCTCTCCACTCTATAGAACAAGCTGGCCTGAACTCAGAGATCCACCTGCCTTTGCCTCTCAAGTGCTGGGATTAAAGGCTACCACCATCCTGGCTATTATTATTATTTTAAAGCAGGATTTCTCTCTCTGTGTAACCCTGGCTTGGAACTCTCTGAAGAATAGACCAATCTGATCTTCAACTCACCGAGCTTCAGCCTCTACCTGCTTCTGCTATGACTGAGTGCTGGGACTAAAGGCAAGAGGACTAGTTAAGGACTTGAGTTTGATCCCAGGCAGGCGTGTGGTGTGTGCTTGTGGTCCTAGCAGTGGGGAGGCAGGGCTGGAAGATACCAGGGCTCACTGGCCAGCAGTCTACCTAGAACGGTAGACTTTAGAAGATACCAGGGCTCACTGGCCAGCAGTCTACCTAGAACGGTAGGCTTTAGAAGATACCAGGGCTCACTGGCCAGCAGTCTACCTAGAACGGTAGACTTTAGAAGATACCAGGGCTCACTGGCCAGCAGTCTACCTAGAATGGTAGACTTTAGAAGATACCAGGGCTCACTGGCCAGCAGTCTACCTAGAATGGTAGACTTTAGGCTGTTGAGGGACCCTGCCTCAAGGGAGTACATGTGTACTGACACGCAAGCTCCGGCACTGACATTAAAAATTGAGGGCTGGATGTGGTAGTGGTACTCACCCTTAATCCTAGCACTTATAGGCAGAATTTTGAGGCTAGCCTGGTCTCCATACTGATTTCCGCTATAGCCAAGGCTGTATAGTGACACCCAGTCTCAAAAAAAAAAAAAAAAGAAAGAAAGAAAGAAAGAAAAGAAAAGAGGCTGGAGAGATCTCACGCATGCTGCCCTTGATGAGGACCTGAGTTCAGTTTGCAGCACCCGCCTCAGCTCACACTATCCTGGAACTCCTACCTCATTTAGAGCTCTAGTTTGAAATGAGGTTAAAGAGAGGACACTTTGAGAGAGACCAACCCTCAGTGAGAACAGGTTTAGGGGTCTGAGTCAGTTCCAGGAGAGGCTTACATAGGCTAGATAACAGGGCCTCCTTCAATATGGATTTGATACGTGGAACTCTAATGGATGAAGGTGGCTTAGACAAGGAGGAGGAGTTTTCACATTGTGAATGTAAAGATCATTGTCCCTAATGTCAGGAACTGAGACCATCAAAAGCTACTTATCCTAGAATGTGTGGGGCAAGATGGGGACAGCTTTTGTTTCTAAACCTTGATGCTTGTACCTTGGGTTACTTGTATAAGGCTGATCTCTGTTAAAAATGCTGAGAAACAGGGCTATAGAGATGGCTCACTTGTTAGTGCCTACTGCTCTTGACGAGGACTTGGGTTTTATTCCCAGTACCACATGGTGGGTCATAGCTCTCTGTAATTCCCGTTCCAGGGGTCCAGCACCTCTTCTGACCTCTGAGGGCTCCTGCCTGTGTATAGTACACATACACACATGCACTTAGATGTAGAGGCATACAGTTACATTGATATGTACCTGTAATCCCAGCATTTTCCAGGGTCTTATTATGTAGCCCTAGCTGGCCTAGAATGAGCCAAGTAGACCAAGATAGCTACAAACTCAGATCCACCTCCCTCTGTCTTCCAAGTACTGGGATCAAAGGCACATACCACCACACCTGACATTTTCTTATATTCTTACACTGTGACATCTGAAATCAGGAGTTAAGTTGTATAAAGTCTGTCTACGTAAATCTCTTGTAGCATCTCCCATACTAGCAGTTTTTTAAAATATGGGCTTGGTGGTACATGACTTTGTTACCTGCCCTGGGAGGCAGATGTAGGCATTTGGATCTCTGAATGTAAGATGAGCCAGACCTACACATAGACACCTAGTCTCAGAAAGCTTTGTGTGGTGTGTGTGTGTGTGTGTGAGAGAGAGAGAGAGAGAGAGAGATGTACCTTCTAAGCTAGGTGTTGTGGCTCATTTCTTTGATCCTAGTGGTAGGAAGGCAGAGGCAAATGGATCTCTGAGTCTACAGAAGTTCTAGGACAGCCAAAGCTACACAGAGAAACCCTGTCTCAAAAAAAAAAAACAAAAAAAACCCAAAAACTGTGTGTGTAAAACTCTAATAAGCTAACATAGCTGGACATTGTGTAAATCCCAGGCTACCAGGGGCTACATAGTGAGTCCTTGTCAAACAAACATTTAGTACGAGGGCTTTTATATAGCTTTTCTTGTTTTACCCTCACAAGCCCTAGAAGTGCATAAAATTTTTCTAAATGATTTGTCCAAGGTAAAGGAAGCCAGTGAGTAGTAGAGCTGGGATTTGAACCTAGAATCTAATCTCACTGTATAGCACATAACATGTATGTAGGAATGAAATGAGTGAGATGGCTGTGGGTCCTGTGACCCTTGAGTTGGGGTAGGTGCCAAATAGCTTCTGTTCTTTTTACATCTCTGATATATTTGGGGTGTCTACTTCTTGTTAACAGTATGTAACCTGTAAAGTAGGACATGCTATTTTCTCAGAGTGACGAAGGGTAAGTTTCCTTGTAGATATAACAACAACAAAAAAATGAAGGGTGACCATCTTTGAGGGTATAATCCAGAGCACACATCAAGAAAGATGTGTTTTGTTCCTCACATAACAGACAATGTGTGGCTGCCTAAAACTGGAGGAGAGAGGGGAAAGTACAGGTCAAATGGAATTGGCTCTTCAGGCTTTCTTTCCAGGATTTCCAAAGTGAACTATTGCATGTTCTCCTTGCTCTGTGTTTTAAACTTTGGAAGTAGCCTATTCTAAAAACAAGGACTTAATTTTATTGTTTTGTGTTTTTTGCTCAGGATTATTAACCACACGATGTGTATTTTTCGGATCTCTGTTCTGAAGAATGTGCTTTCCGTGTATTTGGGACATTCTGGAAGACTGCGGTCTTTCCTCTGTAGACTTGGATCTTTTCATGGATGCAGAGCAGATGAAGCCATTACTTGCTTTACACTTGATCTTAGCCAAAAAGCTGAGGCGTGGCTGCTATTTATTTTGGCATGTGTGTTCTGTAGGGGGGTGCACAGGCACCATAATAGCCATGTAGAGGAGAGGAGTTGTTTCTCTCTTTCAACTATGTGGGTTCCAGGGACAAACTCAGGCCATCTTGTCAGCTCTTTTTGTAATTTTAGAATAAAGCTGGGATAGTCTACATGAGAGAGAAAGTAGTACTGAAAACTTCCTGAGTTGAGCTTGGTATCATATGCTAGTAATCTGAATACTTAGAAAGCTGAGGCAGGAGAGTTGCTATGAATGGAGGCTATTATACGATACAGGAAAGACTCAAAAAAGAGGCAAACAAACCCAACTCTCCCCACCTAATGTGCTCCTAAGCAGCACATTTCTTTTGTTAGAATTGACTACTGACAGTAATAGTATTTAAACTATAAAATCTTAGAATTATCATGCCACGTGCTACACGGGGTAAAGTTTCCTTTACCATGTTTCATACTGCTAGGCGTGAGGGCTGAGTTCCATCCCTGGGACCCACACGGTAGGAGAGACCTGGCAGGAATGCCATGGCATGTGTGCCTGTACACACATAAGCGCTTGTGTGTGCGCACACCCGAGTGCACATAAGTGTGTGAGCATATATGTGTGTATGCATGTAGTATGTGCCTACACTGTTCACACATATCTAGTGGTGTTTAATTTTCAGCATATAGCTTATTCATACATGATTGCTTGCTTTGAAATTTATTTTTATTTTATGTGTATTGGTGGTTTGCCTGCAGGTATGTGTATGTGAGAATGTCAGATTCTGGGATTACAGACAGTTGTCAGCTGCCATGTAGGTTCTGGGATTTGAACTCAGGCCCTCTGGAAGAAGTCAGTGTTCTTAACAGCTGAGCCATCTCTCCTGCCCAATCATGTATTTTTATAACCACCTTTTAAAAAGACAATTAAAATACTATCTAGGTATGCTTATTGCTTTATTTGTAGGAACTTGATAAATCTTTATGACTTCCCAGTGTGCATGCTTTTAATCCCAGCACTCAGGAGGCAGAGGCAGGCAGGCTGTGAGTTCTAGGACAACCAGGGCTACACAAAGAAACCCTGTCTCTGGGAAAAGAAAAAAGAAAGCTTTTGGTGTAAGTGTTTCTATTTACACATATTTATTCTAGTTTCATTTGTCACTCTACAGCCTGATCCCCGCCCCCTTCCTCTCTCCTCCCAAGTCCACCCTTCCCACTGATTGGGAGGAAGGATTGAGGGAGCCAGAGGGGTCAGAGACACCACAAGATGACCTACAGCGTAAACTAACCCATGGGAGTTCACAGAGACTGAACCACCAACCAAAGAGCTTGCATGGGCCGGACATAGACCCCTACACATTTGTAGCAGATGTATAGCATGATTATCATGTGGGAACCCTAACAACTGGAGTAGGAACTATTAACATTTAACTATTAACATAATTCAAAGCCTTCCTTCCTTTCCTTCCTTCCTTTTATTTTTAATAGAAACAGATCTCTCACATTAGGTTAATGTGCACTAATATATCATAAATATCTGATTGGTCAGACTTTTCCAATAATTCTTTTTTTCTTTTTTTCCCCAATAATTCTTAATTCTGCTTTCGTCCCTCCTGTTAATCATCCAGGGCTTCATTTCTTAACATTCCTAGTGCTGCATTTATAAGATGTAATACCATGCTTGACTTAAAGTTGGGTCTTTGCCCAGGTTAAGGGTATATTTTCTTCTCTTTTCAACGTGTCCCTTTTCCCAGTACCTACATTGAAAGGTAAGTAAAGGGAGAGGAGTGGACATGGCCTGTAGATGACAGTCTAACCTTGTTTAACCAAGTGTTTTTTTCCTTTTCTCCCTCCTACAGAAATGGAGGCAAACGACCACTTTAACTTCACTGGCCTTCCCCCTGCACCAGCTGCCTCAGGACTGAAACCCTCTCCTTCTTCAGGGGAGGGCCTCTACACTAACGGGTCTCCCATGAACTTTCCCCAGCAAGGGAAAAGTGAGTATGAAGACCTGGGAATGGAATAGGCATCTTCAGAGCAGGTTGATAGAGGATATTGAGATATTTTAGGCTCACACAAATACCCCCACAACAATGTTTGCTAGCAGGTAGCGGCAGGAAGTAAATCCATGGAACTAGCTATTGGCCAGAGAGAAGTTGAGCTTCTTAGAACAAGCTTTAGGGGCTTACAGAAGCCAAGTTTTCAGTCTTGAATCTAGATTGGGAAAGATACGGGAAAAAAACCATACAAGCTTTTCTCTCTTAGCCTTTTGTTGGTCCTGTTACCTGGCTACTGCTGCTGAGGATATAGCCCTATGGCAGGTAAAGCCCTCTGGGTAACTGCTTTTAGGAGAACTCTGGACTAGGGGTGAGGAAGGTGGATGAAGGTCATAGTAAATAGGCCGTTAACTTGTGCAGCAGAGAAGGCCTGCAGCGGAAGGCCTGCGCTGCCTCTTGTCCTTGCGTGGAAGGTGGGTGTGCAGGGCCTTCCCTAGAGATTTATAATTCCACATGAAAGTGTTGCTGTTGAGCTTGTTTTTCTTTTTTTCTTTTGTGATAATGGCTTATTCTAGCCCAGGATGATTTAGTGATAGTCTTCCTATCTCAGTCTTCTGTCAGTTACCTTTCTAAATTTTCCGGGACTTCATTTCATTTTGCTTAGAAGTGGAATTCCGGGGCTGGAGAGATGGCTCAGTGGTTAAGAGCACTGTCTGCTCTTCCAAAGGTCTTGTGTTCAATTCCCAGCAACCACATGGTGGCTCACAACCATCTATAATGTGAACTGATTCCCTCTTCTGACAGGTGTAAATGCAGATAGAACACTCATATACATAAATAAGTTCTTTAAAAAAAAAGTGGAATTCCATGTGTTTTCTCCTTGGCAGTAGAAAAGTTCTGACATTCACTAACTTGTCACTTAGAGAACACTGGCAGATAAATAAACCCCATTTTTCATTCTTTTCCACACTTATGTACCTACCCACTTGCTTTCAGCTTCTTTAGTATCTTGGTCCCTTTTACTGATTGTTGTCTGTTGCAAATTCAAAGATAGTTTTTTTCTGAGCTGGATTCTTTCTGCAGCACTGGTCATGCAGAGATTGTTACCTACTGCATCTCACCCTTCTGGGCCTGTGGGGAGGGGCTAACCCCAGCCTCCTGAGCTGGGATCTTGTCACTGTGGTGACTGCAGATTCTATTCTTAGCCCAGCACAAGGTTCTGGATCTGCTTGTGCCAGTTAAGTGGAGGCTGTCCCTTCTGGAGCTACTTTAGGCCCAAGTAGGCACGAAGGAAGGAGGCAGGTGGGGATGGAGAGTTCAGTCCTGCCCTTCAAGGGAAGAGCTCTTTAAGGAACAAGAGTGGGAAAGAATACAAGTCACTGTAGGAAACTGTAGCTCCATGTAGTAAAGGCCTTGCAGCAGGAGTAACAGCTGTTGCCCCAGCTCCTGTAGCACACCTGGGTGATGCCCCAGACCCTTACCTCATAGTCTGAGCACCAGCTGCTGAATTTGCACAGGAACATCCAGCTTCAGTGTCCCCTTTGAGACCTAGAAGATAAATGCAATAAGGAGTCACCTTACTTGTGCCTTCAAAGTGGTTAATTGAAGTTTATTCGGCAGGATTATCGCATGTGTATTCATAACTGACCCTCTTCGATTTTTCCCGACAGGTTTGAATGGGGATGTGAATGTTAATGGCTTATCTACTGTATCTCACACTACTACTTCAGGGATTTTGAACTCTGCTCCCCACTCCTCCAGCACGTCACACCTCCATCACCCTAACGTGGCCTACGACTGTCTTTGGAACTACTCACAGTACCCATCTGCCACTCCTGGCAACAACCTCAAGGACCCTCCCCTTCTTTCTCAGTTCCCTGGGGGACAATACCCACTCAATGGTATCCTGGGGGGCAGCCGACAACCTTCGTCCCCAACCCACAACACTAATCTTCGAGCTGGGAGCCAAGAGTTCTGGGCCAATGGTACCCAGAGTCCCATGGGGCTTAACTTTGATTCACAGGAACTGTATGATTCCTTTCCTGATCAGAATTTTGAGGTGATGCCCAATGGACCCCCAAGTTTTTTCACCTCCCCACAGACTTCTCCAATGTTGGGATCTAGTATCCAGACCTTTGCACCTTCCCAGGATGTAGGCAGTGGGATCCATCCTGATGAGGCAGCAGACAAGGAGCTGACTTCAGTTGTGGCAGAAAATGGCACTGGCTTGGTAGGCAGCCTGGAGCTGGAGGAAGAGCAGCCAGGTATAGTTGGGCCTGTGCACTGGGTGTGCAGAGGGGAAGTGGGATGGTGGGGGACAGGGGCTTTTTGAGGTGAGGAAAACCTGTCTTTCTAGCTCTCTGCGGTTCGGGCTAATTTGCATGTTGGTGATTAGCAGAGCCAAGTGGCTGGTGTTTTTGTGGCAGCGGCACCAGCTTGAGTGGGAGTGCAAATTATTTCAAGCTCATGCAGAGCTGGCCTGGAGAGGGCAAGTGGGCGATGGGAGAGCCTGCAATAGCCCAGACAGGCAGTGCATCAAGAACGGCTTCTTGGACTGGGGATGCAGCTTGTGTAGCATGAATGAGTGAAGCAGGTATCCTGACACATGCCAGTAGTCTCGGCACTTGGGAGGTGGAGGTAGGAGTAGTTCAGGGCCACCCCGAGTCACCTCAGACCCAGTCTCAAAGAAGAGTGGGTTGGAGGCTTCTGTTACATAGAGGAAATGGTTAGGACATGAGCAGTGAGGAGTGAAGCCGTGAGGCTGCTTTAATTGTGGCAGGATTAAGTACTGCTGAAGAGAGCTGAGCCTACTAGTGACTGGCTTATGAATAGAGAAGAAAACGGGCAGAGTGTACCACCGCTTGTCTGGTCATCTCCTTTCTTTTTGGTTGTTAACCTCTTTTGTTTTCCTAAAAATAGATAAAAATCCTAGTTTGCAGTTCATATTCAGTGCAAGGGTGACCACCCTATAAAAATGAAAAAATATTTTCTCTGTTCCTCTTGTTGGGAAAAATGACTGAATAAGTACATGGTAGGGAGTCTTCTCTCAGCCCTTACTCTCCTTTCCTCTTTGCCTGAGGTATGATTTGTGTTAGCAATTTAGATATCTGGACAAGATGTGTTCCCAGTATACAAATGGCAATAAATGTTGATTGGATTAAATGAATATATACATATATATTTATTGATACAGGGTTTCTCTGTGTAGCCCTGGCTATCCTGGACTCATGTAGAGCAGGCTGGCCTCTGAACTCACAGATCCACCTGCCCCTGCCTCTGGAGTTCTGGGATTAAAGGCATGCACCACCATGTCCAGCTGAACATCTTTTTAAAGCAAAGTTAGAGTTTATTAAGAGAATGTTTTAACATGGATTTGAGCACCAGTGTGGCTTGGGGAGGGTGCATTTAGGAACAGAACTGTTTATACCTTTGGGTGTGTGGACTTTTTGAAAGAGTTGCGCACCTAATAGAGCTAAATTGAAGGTGTCAGTTTTGACTTTGGGTCTCTCCTGGGACTACCTAGAACTCAAGATCTGTGGCTACAATGGTTCTGTCTCATCTGTGGAGTCTTTACACCAAGAGGTCTCTGTGCTGGTTCCTGATCCCACAGTGAGCTGTCTAGATGATCCGTCACATCTTCCTGATCAACTGGAAGACACTCCAATCCTCAGCGAAGACTCCCTTGAGCCCTTTGACTCTCTGGCAGCAGGTGGGCTTGGCAGGGCGTGCCACCTGGAGACATTAGAACATCAGGGAAAATTTTAGGGCCTCTGGGGTGATGGGGCTTGTAGGCAAACCTGTAGTAAACCATGATCTATACTGCTGGGTGGGCCAACTTTACTCAGATGCATTGGCCAACTTTACTTAGATGCATTGGTTCATTTCCCAGGCTCTTTCTGTCTTCCAGTTGGCCAAGAGCCCTTGGCTGCAATAATTCACTGGATAGGCTGTAACTACCACATAGTTGGGCTGTTTGATTCTAACTAGCTAGAAAGAAAACATTTGCCAATTAAATATAAAAACAAGACCTATCTTATGATAAATGCTAGATTTCTGCAAGGATCTGTGGATAGATATATAGTCAGTATCTTTGCCTTCATTTTCAGTCTCCTGACTTTGCTCTTGCAGAGGACTGTATATTTCCTGTATTGGTATTAATGTATAGCATGCTAGGGTGGCTAAGAAAGGAGGGTTGTGACTTTGACACCATCGAGAACTACATAGTGAGTTTCAAGTTAGTCTAAGCTAGAGGTGATGCCCTTTCTTGTGTCCTTCCCCTTCCCTAATTCATCACACTAGAAATTAGAATTGGATTATTGGGAGGTGGGGAGAGCTAGTATTTCTTAAATCTTGCTATCTAATTTTTTTCTTAATATTCTGCTTTGCTTCCCCCCACCCCCCTAAACAGAGCCAGTGAGTGGAGGACTTTATGGTATAGATGATACAGAGCTGATGGGTGCAGAAGACAAGCTGCCTCTTGAAGACAACCCTGTAATCTCTGCCCTTGATTGCCCTTCTCTCAATAATGCTACTGCCTTCAGCCTCCTGGCAGACGACAGTCAAACATCAGCCTCTATCTTTGTCAGCCCAACCTCCCCACCTGTCTTAGGGGAGTCTGTCTTGCAAGGTATGTGGAGAGAGGTATGACATGAGAGAATGGGTTAAGCCCTTAACATGAGAAGTGTGTAACAGTATCTTGCTGACAGATGAGGTCCAGTGAAAATAAAGAAAACATCAGCTGCCAGATGTAGTGGACATGCCTGTAATCCTAATACTTGGGGAGGCAGAGGCAGGCGGATCTCTATGAATTGGAGGTCAGCGTGGTCTACAAAGCAAGTCCGGGATAGCCACGGCTACACAGAGAAACCTTGTCTCAAAGACAAAAGAAAAAAAAACCCAAAACAAAACAAAATAAAAAAAGCAGACAACGGCCACCATTGTACTTTGACCTGTGCCCTTAGTAGAGAGCTTGAAAGACTTGGAAATAGCTGAGAAGGGCAGAGACTTCTCTGCTTTCGGAAAAGCTAGTTCTCTCTGTGATGAGGGCAGCACCAGTTCTACCCTTTAAGTTAAAAAATGTTTGGAGTAGGAAAAGAGCCAGCGCTCCTTTTTCAAAACTTTATATGTACTAGTGTTCCTCTGAGTGAGTGTGTGTGTGTGGTGCCCTTGAAGACCAGAAGAGGGTGTCAGGCCTGCTGGGATGGGAGTTACAGAAGTTTGTGAGTCACCTGTGGTGTGGCTCCTGGAAATACAGTGGTCCTCTGGAAGAATAGTCGCTACTTTTAACCACTGAGCCATCCCTCCAGTCCCTCGAGCTACGTTTTTGTTTCCACTAAAAGACCTTAAAATTACCATGTTTACCATAGTGTGGGTTTGATTGGATAAATTCATTTACTAATACTGTTTTCTCTTACTTACACTATCCTTTGAATTTTAGATAATAGCTTTGACTCTGAACAGGAAGAAATGGAGGCACAGTCTTCAGACTTCCCTCATCCCCTGACTGAGCCAGCCCCTGACCAATCGCCTACTATTGAGCTACATCCCTCCATCTCTCCAACAACCTCCGTGGCAGCCTCCCCCGCTGCACCTGCCTCTCCTGCTTCCTCGCCTGCCCTCCCAGCCAGCTCCTTGGAAGCCTCTGTGACAGCTCCGGTGACTTCTCAAGCTTTCCCTGTACCTTGCCCAGCAGCTGCTGTCCAGACAGTCTCCCCAGCAGATGATGATGTCAGCACTGTCCCTGAAGCTTCTGCTGATCAGGAAGAGATCACCGGAGAAACTGCCACTATTTCTGGTGGTGGTGAGTGTCCAGTCCAGACTCAGTGCCTTTTTTAATGTATGTGAGCGCTATGTTTTCATGCACACAAGCAGAGGGAATCACATTCCATTATAGATGGTTGGGAACCACCATGCAGTTGCTGGGACTTAAACTCAGGACCTCTGGAAGAGAAGCCAGTGCTCTTCTGAGTCATCTCTAGCACCCCACCACCACCAGGGGGTGAGGAGAGAATTTTTTCAGGGGGAGGGGAAAATTTCAAGACAAGATTTCTCCTGGAACTCACTCTGTAGACCAAGCCTTGAACTTAGGCTTAGCCTGCCTCTGCCTTCCAAATGCCAGCCTGATTCTGGTTCTTTTATTTTTTTTAAGAGATTTTAAGATTTATTTATTTATCATGTATGTAGTGTTCTGCCTGCATGTACACCTTCATGCCAGAAGAGGGCACCAGATCTCATTATAGGTGGTTATGAACTATCAAGTGGTTGCTGGAAATTAAACTCAGGACCTCTGGAAGAGCAACCCATGCTCTTAACCTTTGAGTCATCTCTCCAGCCCCAGATTCTGTTCTTTAACTGCCTGGTTGCTACAAAAGTTTATTTCATAAATTGCATCTCCCCTTCTTTACTAACCTGTTATTTGCCTTGGCTGACCTAGAACTCACTATGTAGCCAGAGCTGGCTTCCAGTTCACATAGATGTGCCTACCTCTGCCTCCAAGTGCTCTGCCACCATGCTCAGCTCTGTCTGATTGTTTGCTTGACTTCTTATCTTGATGTCTGTGATTTTATTCTCAAGGTGATGTACTGAAGAGACGCATTGCTACCCCAGAAGAAGTTCGTCTTCCTCTCCAACATGGGTAATTGCTCTAGATTGCCACATGTGTTGACCTAAGCAAGCTTAGGAATGACTAGGACGAAAAGAGCTCTTCTCTTCATCTTGGTGGGAGAGGATTGTGCTCGACAGGAATAGATTACAAGGCAGTGAGGAGGCCGTGGAATCCCTGTGTTGGAGTCACACACTGTCGTGAGGCCACCAGTTGTGCCAGGATCCAAGCTTAGGTCCACTGGGCCATCACTCCAGACCAGTGTCCTCTTTCTTAGGATCTATCTTCCTCTGCAGTTTTTGTTCATCTTCTGGTTACTTGGTTTTGATCAGGCATTCTTTTTCATACTAAGGCTCAAGTATTCATAGCAGCTAGATAGAACTGTTTTCATAGAGAGGGGTCTCTCCTACCAGTGAGTTGGATAGTTGTGTGGCACTGGTTTCTGTTTTAATGTTCTCTGCAGAGTTAAGCTCTGGAACATTGACAAAGGCCTTGTGGAAGTAACTCTCTTCCTAGATTTTTACCACAACCACTCTAGACTACTTACTTTCACCGTTAGTACTACTGTAGTATTTAAGACAAAGATAAGGCCGAGTTGATAATCTTCTGCTCAGCATATTCACTAACTAAAGCCTTCCTAGTTATTCATGCAGTCAGCCTTCAGTTTACTCTTAAGCTTTGTGATGACCTGAGCCAGGACAGTTAGGAGTTTTTAGCTGCTCATTTTAGTAGCTTAATAAAAAAGAGGGGTGGGTCTTTGAACACATTTGCTGTTCACTGTATTGTTTTCTTTTCCTCAAATACTTGGTTTAGTTCAAGTGTTTTGAGCCCAGGCTCATGTGCTGTGCTATTTGTGTGTGCAGGACTGTCTGTAGGACTATTTGCATGCAGGCAAGGGGACAGATGTAGGGGGTCTGCTCAGTAGGCTTGGGTCCTGGGTGGCGTGGGAGTGGGTAGGGTGTGACCTGGTGGTAGGGCCCATGTGCTTCTCTGGCAGGTGGCGGAGAGAAGTGCGCATAAAGAAGGGCAGCCATCGGTGGCAGGGGGAGACTTGGTACTATGGCCCCTGTGGGAAGAGAATGAAGCAGTTTCCAGAAGTTATCAAGGTAACAGCATTTGTGTTTTTTATTGTCCTTTGTTTGTTGGAGACAGGGTTTCTCTGTGTAGCATTGGCTGTCCTGTGCTCTCTTTATGTAGAGCAGGCTGGCTTTAAACTCACAGAGATCTTCCTGCCTCTGCCTCCCTGAGTGCTGGGATTATAGGTGATCACCATCACACCAGGCTCCCATTTGTGGCTTTATTAAAAGGAATTTTTTCTTGGGTCCCAGAAGAGCAGGCTAGCATTGTCTGCTCTGGAACCTGTTCTGCGTGTGCTATAGCTAGCCAAGGGCATGGTAGGATATGACTTTACTGATGTCACTTTTCCTTTCAGTACCTGAGCCGAAATGTGGTACACAGTGTCCGCCGTGAGCACTTCAGCTTCAGTCCCCGTATGCCTGTTGGAGATTTCTTTGAAGAAAGAGATACACCAGAGGTGCTGGCTTGAGGGTGACATAGTTGGGAACAAGTTATAGCTTTCTTTTGTAGAGTTTGATGGCTCAAGGGTTCTGGGTTAGTTCAGAGGGTTCAGTAGCCTGTACTCTCTGTCTCCCTTGTTCCCTTAGGGCTTGCAGTGGGTGCAGTTATCAGCAGAGGAGATCCCATCCAGAATTGAAGCAATCACTGGCAAACGAGGTCGACCTCGAAACAACGAGAAGGCCAAAAACAAGGAGGCTCCCAAAGTGAAGCGGGGCCGAGGCCGGCCTCCTAAGGTCAAAGTGCCTGAGCTGTTGAATGCTACAGACAGCCGGCTTCCAAGAAAACTGGAGACCCAAGGTACAGTGTTGTCTGTAGCTCAGGCATTCTACTCCCTCCAGGAGGCATTTGGAGCGTTGCCGAATTGCTGGTACCTGGATTTCACAGGAGGGTCTGACATCTGGACAGGTGAACCTGAGTCTGTTCTTGCCCTTTGGAAGGCATGACAGAATCCCAGCACTGCTACATCTCCCCCCCCCCCCCAGCAATTTCTTCCTTTGACTTGTGTTTATTAGTAAAGCAGTGGGCTATTCTTAAATACAGTAATAGCCAAAGGAAAAGAAAGCTTCCATGCTTTTTCCTGTCTTTCAGCTCCTTGCTTATACTAATTTTCTTCACATCTGAATCTGAAAGATAATTGGCATACTATTTTAAGTGGGATAGGTAAATGGGGAAATGTCTAATTTTTAAAGTAAGCATTACTTAAAGATGCTTACTATAGTACTTAACAGTGTGCAGAATATAAAATAGTCCTGTTAGTTTCATTCAGAGTTCTAGCTTGCTATCTGGCTGTATCTTTTTTCTCCCATGCTGGGGACTGGTCCTAGGACTTTGCACTTGTCTAGCAAGTACTCTACCAAAGTTAAACCCTCAACCTCAGTATATTTTGTTTTTCAAAAGGTTTGTTTTATATGTGTACATGTTTTGCACATAGGCATTTCTACTGTGCCTGGTGCCTGTGAAGGCCACAAGAGGGTGTAGATCCTGTAGAAGTAGAGTTGTAGATGGTTGTGAGCTGCCATGTTTCACAGGGTTTCTCTTGTGTAGCCCTGGCTATCCTGGAATGCACTCTTTAGACCAGGCTGGCCTCAAACGTGCAGAGATTCCCCCTGCCTCTGCCTCCCAGGTGCTGGGGTTAAAGGCATGAACCACCACCACCTGGCTTAAGCTTTAAGTGATTTATTTGTCCATAATATAATTGCTGTAATGTGATATTTCTGTATCAGAAATGAAAGAAAAAGGTACTGTTAGGTCAAAATACCAGTTAGCAGTGAGTCATTTGCAGGTTTATACTTCGATTCAGGTCTTTGGAGTAGGGCGAGCTGTGGAAGCCGAGCACGAGAACTGCTGTAAAAGTGTTGAGCCGGTTCTCTGGAAAAGCCCATCACCTGTCTTTTTTTTTTCTCGGTGCACACAAGGTTGCCAGTGTTACACAACAGTGCTCTCTCCCATGAGAGTTTAGAGTCCTGTTTCCTTTCTCAGCTCTCTCTGCACTGAAATCAGGCTGTGCACGTCAGTCTGTGCATTGCTACCCTCGCTGCACAGCCTGGGAAAGACACAGATTATAAGCCACTCTGCACTTGGAGCGTCTTTTCCTTCAGTTGGACCACTTCCAAAGCTGTTCAGTTGGAGCTAGTCTGTGGTTTCTGGGCTGGTGATGCTGTTTCAGCATTGTGTACAACTCCTGAGCAGATGCCTCTCTCACTTCTATATCTCTTGAATGTTTTGCCATGTCTACTCAAAAAACAAGCCCAAAAGCCTCCAAGAAACCAGAACAACAACAAAGCTTGTCGATGGAGCTGCATGGAAGCCAGCTTAGTAACAGGCATGCGCTGCCTGCCCTGCATGCCAGGCATGGCTTTCTACCTCTCGTTTTTCAGTTTCTTTCCTTCCTTCACAGAAGCACTGAGTGAGGAGGATAAAGCAAAGATGAGTAAAAGCAAAAAGAAGATGAGGCAGAAGATTCAGCGGGGAGAGGGTCAGACTTCTGTCCAAGGGCAGGTGAGTGACATCAGTGGGCTAACCTACAACCTGCTTTCTATTTTCTTCTACTTACATTCCTCTACTCTCAGTATAGAACAACACACATTCGTTAGATGGAACTTTTTGGGCTTGATTTAGAAAAGTGGGCTTGATCAAGAAAAATATGGGCACCTCTAGGGTGAGAGAATTGATCCATTGCCAACTCCTCCTCATCCCATCTCACCTCTCCTTTCCAGCACCCTTTTCTGTTTTTGAATCCTAGCCCAAGCAGAGATGCTTTCAGAGTTTGAGGAGAAATGACTTCCCTTATGGTTTACAGGCCAGAAGCAAGAGGAAGCAAGACAGCAAGAGCTTAAAGCTGAGGGACACTAAGAAGAAAGTCAAGGTTTGTGCACAGATGCATGTCCCAAGTTCAGTTCCGTTCTCCAGGATGCATTGTGCATTGTAGACAAGCACCCTACACCACAGTTAACTTCCCACCTTGCAAGTCTGATTCTGAAGCCGTTACAGAGATTTTCTAAACACCCTTCAGTGTTACAGTATAATTACATTTTGGACACTTGAGTTTGGGAGAAACTAGGATCAGGCATGGCTAGACAGGTATCTTTTTGTTTTGTTTTAAGTCTGTGTGAGAGTGTTGGATCCTCTGGAACTGGAGTTAATGGACAGTTGTGAGCTGCGATGTGGGTGCTGGGATTTGAACCTTGGTCCTGTGGAAGAGCAGTCAGTACTCTTAAGCTGCTGAACCATCTCTCCAGCCCCCTGGACAGGTATCTTTATGCCACTTACTTGTTCCTTTCTCCCTGGGTGGGTAGGCTGAGAAAGAAAAGATGAAGACAAAGCAGGAAAAACTAAAGGAAAAAGTGAAGAGGGAAAAGAAAGAAAAGGTAAAAGTGAAGGGAAAGGAAGAGGCGGCCAGAGCCAAACCAGCCTGTAAAGCAGATAAGACCCTTGTCACCCAAAGGCGCCTGGAGGAACGGCAGAGGCAGCAGGTTATCCTGGAGGAGATGAAGAAGCCCACAGAGGATATGTGTCTGGCTGACCACCAGGTATTAAGGGTCATGGAAAGGCCTGAGGACATTTGTATTACCAGAAGGACGTGAATATCCAGATACCGCCTCCTGGTCAGTCTAACAGGATACCCACTCCCTTTTCTCTCTCTAGCCCCTGCCTGACTTCACACGCATCCCTGGTTTGGCACTGTCCAGTCGGGCTTTCTCAGACTGCTTGACCGTCATGGAGTTCCTGCACAGTTTCGGCAAAGTGCTCGGCTTTGACCTTACCAAAGACGTTCCTAGTCTGGGCGTCCTTCAGGAGGGACTCTTGTGTCAAGGGGACAGCTTGGGCAAAGTGCAAGACCTGCTGGTGCAGCTGCTGAAGGCTGCCCTCCACGACCCTGGGCTGCCCTCCTACTGCCAGGTGAGCTTGCCTATGCCCCAACAAGAACTCAGACAGTAAGCGACTGTAACTGCTTTCTCCTTGTAATTTCATACTTTTTTTTTTTTTTGCAGTTATTTATTTGTTCATTTTCTTACTTTGCAGTTTTCTTTTTAGCTTTTCACGTTTTTCTAGTAACTTTTTTCCTTAACTTTTTATTTTATTTTATGTGTAGAGGTGTTTTATCTGCCTGTTTGTGTACCACATGTGTGCCTGGTACCACAAGCACCAGAAAAAGATTGTTGGAGCCCCTGGAATTGCAGTTACAGACAGTTGTGAGCTGCTACGTGACTGCTAGACTTGAATCTTGTGGAAGAGCAGCCTATGTACCTAACTGCTGAGCCATCTCTTTAGCCCCATATTCTGCCAACTTTCGTTCTTTTTCTCTTTTTTTCACACAAAAAAACATTTTATCTGGGTATAGTGGCACATGCCTTTGCTCTCAGCACCTGGGAGGTAGACGCAGGTAGACCTCTTAAAGCCTGTTTTGCATAGAAAGTTCCAGGCTAGCCAGGGCTACATAATGAGACCCTGTCAACATAAAAAAGAAAGAAAAGGTTAAAAAAAATTCAGATCTTTAAATTTTATTTATTTATTTATTTTATTTTATTTATTTAATAAAAAAAATAAAATTTTTATTTTATTTTATTTTATTTGGGTACATGAATGTATGTATGTGCCTGGTGTCCCTGGAGGCCAGAGGAAGGGATTGGATTCCTTGTAGCTGGATTGTAGATGGCTGTGAACTGCCATACAGGTGTTGAGAAACAAACCTGTGACCTTTCAAGAGCAGTAAGCGTTTTTCCAATCCTAAGTTGTGTGTATGTGTTCAGAGGACAGCTTGTGGGAAGTGAGTTCTTCCACTGAGAGGGTTCTGAGAATTAAACTCACTTTAATAGGACTTCATGCAAATGGGATTACCCTCTGAGCAATCTTGCTAGCCTCATCCATTTTTTTCTTAAGAGTTTTATCTTAACCCTGTAGTTCTCTTCCAGGTTCACCCAACTTGAGTTGTTCATGTTGCTCTTCTCATTCCCATTATGTTTTCTTCCAAACAGTCACTGAAGATCTTGGGTGAGAAGGTTTCTGAGATCCCACTGACCAGAGACAATGTGTCTGAGATACTGCGCTGCTT
Organism: Pachyuromys duprasi; assembly: GCA_028658305.1. Classification (NCBI taxonomy): domain Eukaryota; kingdom Metazoa; phylum Chordata; class Mammalia; order Rodentia; family Muridae; genus Pachyuromys; species Pachyuromys duprasi. The sequence continues at coordinate 31,293,836 of CM053764.1, forward strand.
CCTCATGGCATATAGAGTGGAGCCATCCTTCTGTGACAGTCTGCGCACCCAGCCTTTTCAGGCCCAGCCACCTCAGCAGAAGGCTGCTGTTCTAGCCTTCCTTGTGCATGAGCTCAACGGCTCCACCATTATCATCAAGTGAGGGCTTGGGTGGGAGTAGTTAATCCTGTGCTGTGCATAGGAGTGTGGTTGGGGAGGGGCTTAGATCTCCGTAAGTCCCATGGTGATATGTGTGTGTCACTCTTCTCTGAGGATGCAGGAGTGACTTGGCATAGACTCTCTTTGCCTTCCCAAGAAGATTGTAAGCCTTTCTTTGTCCTTCATCCAGTTTGGGGACTAGACAGAAATCCTTGTAGCCCCTTGTAATACTTAATCTTTCTTTTCTTTTTACTGCCACTTCCTCAAAAAACCTGTGTTCCCCTGCAGTGAGATTGACAAGACTCTGGAGAATATGTCTAGCTACAGGAAAAACAAATGGATTGTTGAAGGCCGACTCCGGAGGTAGGGATAGGACAGAGTCAATCCCAGAGAAGGTGAAGCATAGCCATGCTGTTGCCTGGTATGGTGCCTTTCTTTGGTTGGCACCTAGCAAGGGCTCCAAAAAAATGTACATTTCAGGTGTTTCTTTTTTGGCATCATATTCTTCACCAGTTTCCCTTAATAACTATTTCTTAAGACTGAAAACTGCTCTGGCCAAGCGAACTGGGCGCCCTGTGGCTGTGATGGAGGGGCCAGAAGAAGGCCTGGGACGTAGGCGTAGTTCTCGAATCATGGAGGAAACCAGTGGCATAGAAGAGGAGGACGAGGAGGAAACTATGGCAGCTGTCCACAGCCGCAGGGGTCGAAGGGATGGAGAGGTACAGACCCAAGGCAAAAAATGGCTGTTAGAAAGTACTCGTTTTTTGATCTGGTAGCTCCCCTTTTCTCAATGTCTGTTTGTTTTTGCCCAGGTTGATGCTACATCGTCTAGCATTCCAGAGCTAGAGCGCCACATAGAAAAGCTCAGTAAGGTACTGTGTTTTCAGTCTCATAAATATTTATCATGTCCTGATAGAAATGTTTTCTCATTCAGCTTTTTCCAATTTCTACCCAGCGTCAGCTCTTCTTTAGGAAAAAGCTGCTTCAGTCTTCCCAGATGCTGCGGGCAGTCTCCTTGGGCCAGGACCGCTACAAACGCCGATACTGGGTATTGCCATGTCTGGCTGGTATCTTTGTGGAAGGATCGGAGGGATGCTTAGGTAGGTGGATCTGGGCAAGCTTGATGTCTAAGTCAAACAAAAGTAAACACTTGTTTCTTGTGCCTAGTGCGCTTGTTTTAACCTTACAGTGCAGTAGAGTTTGTGGAGCACAGGCTCCCGAGGAAAATTGTTTGCCTGCCTGTGCTCACTCGCCAGCTGCATGCTTCAGTTTCTTTATTTGTAAGCTGTGGCCATGTGGGTAGTAAGCGTACTTCATAGACAACTGGGAATTGGGGCTGGAGAGAGGGCACAATGGTTAAGAGCATGTACTGCTCTTCTAGATGTCACATGTCTCACAGCCTCCTCCTTCCTGTAACTTAAAGGGATCCAGTGCCTGTGGCTTCTACAGGCATCTGCACACACACATAATTAATTTCAAAGGCTACTAAAAATGAAAATGACTTGATAACTGTCTAGTGCTTACCAGAGCTTAGGTGTAGCTCAGTGACCGGTGTTAGCACAACATTCTGGGGTTGATCCCAAACACACACAAAAAAAATGTGACTCACTGCACATGCTGATAAACACTGACCCCAGTGCTTGGGAGGCCAAGGCAAGACGATGTAGAGTTCAAGGCCAGACTGAACTATCCAGCAAGACCCTGTCACAAGAAGTGCTTAACCCATAATTGTTTCTCAGTAAAGTAGTTTAAGATTATGCTGTGGCTAGTCATCATTTAGAGCAAAAGATTCTTACTGGGAGACACAGGCCAGTTGATGTCTTGAGTTTCAGGCCAGCGTAGTCTACATAGAGTTCAGGGCTACGTGGAGATACTCTGTTCATTGGCATATAAACTGTTAACCAATAGAATCTTTTTACAGAGCAAGCATGTTGTTTATAGATGCCATTACACAGGAGTGTGTCTTAAGCAGTTTGTCTCTTTACAGTTACTGAAGATGGAATAAAGAAAGAAACCGAGTCTTTGATGGAACCACTCACTTCAACGCCCAGCTCTGCCGTCTCTGTAAAGAAGGAGTCAGCTGGCTCCAACACCTCTGCTTCTCCTGCCCGGTCCCGAGGCCGACCTCGAAAGTCTAAGCCCGGGTCTCTGCAGCCTCAGCAGCTCACGCCTACCATCGGGGAGCATGATTCAGAACAAGCAAAGACTCAAGTTCACCCAGGACCTCAGCCCCATCCTCAGCTTCAGGCTTCTACCCAGCTCCAGTCGAACAATGGGTTCCTAGAGCCAGAAGGCTCCCCTTTGTCCCTGGGTCAGAGCCAGCATGACCTCAGCCAGTCCGCCTTCCTGTCTTGGCTAAGCCAGACTCAGAGCCACAACTCCCTGCTGAGCAGTTCAGTCCTCACACCTGATAGCAGCCCAGGAAAATTGGACTCCGCTCCATCTCAGTCCCTGGAGGAGCCAGAGCCTGACGAGGCAGAATCCTGCCCTGATCCTCAAGGCCCTTGGTTTAACTTCTCAGCCCAGATCCCCTGCAATGCTGCTCCTACACCTCCCCCTGCAGCTTCTGAGGACCAGCCTTCTCCCTCCCTCCAGCTGCCTGCCTCCTCTAAGTCAGTGAGTAACCAAATCTGTTTGCACTTTATCTTGCCCCAGGCTCCCGTGTCTCACTGTAGCCTGAAGTAGGAGATATGTAAACATGGAATATCTTCATTCATTCCTTCATGTCTCCTTGTTGACAGATAAATACACCTGGTGCTGCCAGTCTCTATTCCCCAGTGCAGTTCTCTTCCACCCACTTGCCTGGAGGGGCCACTAAGAGGCCATCAGGATACTCGGAGGAAATGCCACAAAGTCCCACAGGGCTAGGACAACCAAAGCGGAGAGGGAGACCTCCTAGCAAGTTTTTCAAGCAGGTGGAGCAGCGTTTCTTAACCCAGCCGACAGCCCAGCCTATACCCCCTGGTGAGCAGGCTTGGCTAGGATGGGGTAAACATGGAGATAATAGCAGTTTCCTTTGTGGGCAGAGTGGTTCGTGCCTTGTTCCCATCCCTTGGCTCATACATACCCTCTGTACACAGAAATGTGCTCGGGCTGGTGGTGGATCCGAGATCCTGAGACCCTGGATGTCATGCTCAAGGCACTGCATCCCCGAGGTATCCGGGAAAAGGCACTTCACAAACATCTTAGCAAGCACAAGGACTTCTTGCAGGAAGTTTGCTTACAGCCCTTAGCTGGTAAATAACAGACCTTGACCCAACTTGAGCTGTAGTTTGATGTGTGCTGTAGTTTGATGGACCACTCTGTCTTCCCAGATCCCATCTTTGAGCCTAGTAAGCTACCTGCCTTGAAAGAAGAAACTATGAGCTGGTCCCCCAAAGAGAAGACTTACGAGACAGACCTGGCTGTGCTTCAGTGGGTGGAGGAGCTAGAACAGCGGGTTGTCCTTTCTGATCTGCAGATTCGGGTACACTGGGATTGGTGTTGGGTAGCAAGTTGTTTAAGGGAAGGTTTTGGTTTTGTTGAATTTTTTTGTTTTGATTTATTTGTGTGTTGGGGGGGGTGCCTGCATGAATTTTGTCTAGCATGTGTGTGCAGTATACTGGGAGGACAGAAGTACAGGTCCTAAGATCCTTTGGAACTGGAGCTCAGGACAGCTGTAAACCACAAGGTGTGGATGCTGGGAGTCGAATCTATGTCCCCTTGAGGAACAGCCTTTGCTCTTAGCTGCTGTCCTTTCTCCAGCCCTAGGTTCTGGTTTTTGAGACGAGGGCTCACTCTGTAGCTCAGACTGGTGGCCTGGGACTCAAGGCTTTCTTCCTGTCTCAGCCTTCCAGCTGCAGTCATGAGCCACCACGCCTGGCTGTGGGGAGGGTGTCAGGAAAGCCCTTGGTTTCTCCTTCCTGAGTGATGTACCATGACATAAAATGTTTCCCTTTACAATGTATTTTGCTCTTCTTTCCCTCCGGAAGGGTTGGACGTGTCCTAGCCCAGACTCTACCCGAGAAGACTTGACCTATTGTGAGCATCTACCTGACTCTCAGGAGGAACTCCCTTGGAGGGGTCGGGGCAGGGAAGGAGCCGTACCTCAGCGGCAGAACACCAATCCTCTGGACCTTGCTGTGCTGCGGCTGGCTGTGCTGGAGCAGAATGTGGAGCGGCGTTACTTGCGGGAACCCCTCTGGGCGGCCCATGAGGTGGTGGTGGAGAAGGTCCTGCTGAGCACACCCAATGGTGCCCCTGAAGGCGGCACTGCTGAGATGTGAGTGTCTCCTGCCGCCCAAGGCTCGGCCTGAGAGGTGAGACTGTTCTTCCTCATGCCAGGCTCCCCACTCTCCCTACAGATCCTACGAGATCACCCCTCGTGTGCGGGTCTGGCGGCAGACACTTGAGAGATGCCGCAGTGCAGCCCAGGTGTGCTTGTGCCTGGGCCAGCTGGAAAGGTCCATCGCATGGGAGAAGTCTGTCAACAAAGTGGTGAGTCTGAAATGCTTTGGAGATGGCTAGCTGGCGAGAGTGGGGTCAGTGAGAGGAGGGCTGAAGGACTTATGCTGGCTCCTCACAATGTTGGTCCAGACCTGTCTCGTCTGCCGGAAGGGTGACAATGATGAATTTCTCCTGCTCTGTGATGGGTGTGATCGAGGCTGCCACATTTACTGTCATCGGCCCAAGATGGAGGCTGTCCCAGAAGGAGACTGGTTCTGTGCTGTCTGTCTGGCCCAAGTAAGATTTCCCCTGTCTGATCCCCATTCTCAAGAAGGACTCAGAGATTCTCTTTTCCATCCTTTTTTTAACTACTAGTTCCACAGATGCCCCCTACCCTCAGGCTCTCCCAGGGATGAGTGAGCCTCTGACGACATGTTTGGGTTGAGTCTCTGCTTGAAGACGTAGCTTAGATTCTTTAGCCCCAGTCTTGTCCTCTATGAAATAGGAATAATTGTAACTCATGTACTGCCCCTCCCACTGATAATCTGAATGGATTCACGTGCCGGCTTGCGTGTGAGCGTTTGAAGTCACAGCCATGTGTGAGCAGGATCCTGGGGAACAGGAGGGCCAGCAACAGCACTGCTCCATACTGCTGCTTACTTGTGCTTGTCCTCAGCAGGTGGATGAAGAATTCACTCACAGACCTAGTTTCCTAAAACGAGGCCAGAAGCGGAAAAGTAGTTTCCCACTGAACTTCTCAGAGGGTGACAGTCGGAGGCGACGGGTACTGTCGAGGAGCCGAGAGAGCCCAGCGGTGCCTCAGCGCCCACAAGATGGGCCATCTCCCTCCAAGAGACGGAGACTGTCAATGAGAAGCCAGCACAGCGATCTCACATTCTGCGAGTAAGTTAATGACTAGAGATAGCTGGCTGTCGCTGTGGCAGAGGGGCTGGGAGAGTCAGTGTGTGCTTTGGCACCATAGGGTTATCCTCATGGAGATGGAGTCCCATGACGCAGCCTGGCCTTTCCTGGAGCCCGTGAACCCTCGCCTGGTGAGTGGGTACCGGCGTGTCATCAAGAACCCTATGGACTTTTCCACCATGAGAGAGCGGCTGCTCCGGGGAGGGTAAGAAGATGCTCTCTCTCATGCTTCTCCCTGTCATCCCTGCCCAGGCTGCTCAGAGCTGATAGCTCACAGCCCTGTCTTCTCTGCCCAGGTACACGAGCTCAGAGGAGTTCGCCGCTGACGCCCTGCTGGTGTTTGACAACTGCCAGACCTTCAACGAGGACGACTCTGAAGTGGGCAAGGCAGGGCACATCATGCGCCGCTTCTTTGAGAGCCGTTGGGAGGAGTTTTATCAGGGAAAGCAGGCCAGTCTGTGAGGCGAGGAAGGTGGGAGTCACCGTGTGGCATCTTCTCCAACCTTCCAAACAGAGACCTGCCATTCGCACCTGCTGATTGGCTGCCCTGGGTGGACACAGGTCAGACCGTGCTGATTACTGACTCTGCCCTCAGCAGCACCCACATCCTCTTGTCCCTAATCCCTTTTCTCCCTTCCTCCTCTTGCTCCTCAAATAAGAGATGCAGAGATGAGGTCCTTCTGGACAGAAAGCCAAAAACGAAAGAAATTTCCTGGGTTTTTATTTTTCTGTTTTAGTTTTTGTTTTTTCCCTAATTACAATGGAGAGGGGTGAAGAAGTCCTCCCCAGTCCCAGCTTCCTCCTTCCCTGTACATGCCCCAGCATCCTGGGGTTATTTAACAATAGCAATAGTTCTAGTGAATGTGTGAAACCAAGAAACACTCTGTACTGTGTGCGGACCCGCAGTGACGGCCAGTAAAGTGGACTTAATTCCCAAGTGTGTGTCGAGCCGGACACCGGGCCCTGAACATGCTGCTTCCATGTTCAGTCCTTTCCCTGCTCTCGCTTTTTCTCACTTTTTCTTTTCTTACTCTTCCCAATTTTTACAACTTTGTCCCACCCAATAATATAAAACTGTCGTGTACGGGTTCTTCCTTCCCCCACCCCTATCTCCTTCCCCTTATGTGGAAACAAAGTTCAGAGTTCCCTGTCTTTCTGTCCTCATCTTCTGCCAATAGTTAACCCTCTAAGATGCTGGCCCCTCCTCGAGTGCTGAGTTTCTAGCCTTTTCTGAAACTCTGGCTGGGGAGCGGGCAGGTGGGCAGGTGCCCTGGGCCTTTGGGCCTTTAGGCCTCTTTCCCCTGCTCCCCAAACCTCCCTCTTGGGAACTCCTCAGGGACAACTACTGCTGAGTCTGAGTGCTCCTCCCAGATGGAGGCCAGGTAGCAATTGGCTGGCCTCAGAGAGAGGGGGAGAGAGAGGTGGTTGTGTGTGTGTGTGTGTGTGTGTGTGTGTGTGTGTGTGTACAAATAAGAGCTGTGATCGTAACCCCGTGTAGTGTAATGAGATTCATTCAGTTTCCCCAAATATGTCTTTATTCCCACCTTTCCCATTGTTTCATACCATCACGTTTTGTCTTTGGGAAAACATGGGAACTGTTTCTCTGGGGACAAGGCTCATGGTCATTTCTGTTCCAGCCTCTTCAAACTGTGCAATCTTTCCAGCAGGCACTCCCTCTCCTCAGTAGCTTTTTGAGTGTTGAGCTTTTGCTGGGAGAGGAGTAGAACTGGACCTTTCCTAAACCATGAGTATCTATCTAGGTTTAGTTGTGTTTTTCTTCCTCACATATACTGCCTGTCCCCGGGACCCCTTCCCCAGCAGCAGAGACCCTGGAGCACATGCTGTGCAGAGGGTCCGCCCCTGCCTTGTGTGTGGCTCAGCCCAGCTTAAGCCCCCAGCACGAGAGAGGAGAGCTGCTAGCCCTGAGCTACAGCCATGGGCCGCTGGCCCCTGCTTTCCTGCTCAGCACGGCCCCTCCCATCAGAAATTACGGGTACTTGCACTGGGGAGGTGGCTGCTAGCTGGCCTAAGCAGAGCGCTGAGGCATCCAAGCAATGTTGTGAGGTGGGCAGAGGGTGCCAGGGGAGGTGTAGCATTCCTTGTACTCCCGCAGTACTGAGGGGGTGGGGCCAGTGCCGGTCCCTGGGCAGTCCCTATTCCTTTCGCCTCACCCTCACCCCACTCCCTGACCCCATTGCCTATTTCTAAAGTCGCCTTTTTTGTCGATAAACCTCAAAACTTAATTTTATTTGAGAAATTTTTTTTTTTGCTTTTAAATAAGAGGTGGATTGAAGAATATTTGAATTGACTTTATATTATGCATAAATATTTATATTTTATCTAAATAACTGCGCCGTAACAAACTTTGTGTTAGATGTTTGGAACTGTTGTAGTTGGGGACAACTTTTTCCCCTGTGGCGAGTTCCCCCAGCGTGAAATGTACTGGAGTCATTCACTATTGGAGGTGAATGGGAGGGGGAGTGGGGCCTTAGGCCTTGTGCTCCTCGCCCAGCCCCTCCTCTCCCCTAGGGACCAGGCACTCTGGAGGTGGAGGTCCTAGACTCTGTGAAGAAGTGGGGGCTGAAGGGATTATGGGGTAGGAGAGGGGCCATTTCTCACTTTTCTTTCCTCATCTTCACTGCCCCTCAGCTAGGTGGAATTTCTCTTATTGACAAAGAGTATTTGGAAGGGAAAGCAGGTTAAAAAAAAAAAAAAAAAGACAACCCACCCTGCCCCTTGTGTTCCCTCCCCTATATGGTAACAGCAAGAAACCATCAACACCAACAAGTTTCCGTGTTCCTTTGACAACAAAAGGGACTGACTTTTTATATAACCAAATGTGGTGTTTTAGTGACTTTTTGATAATGTACAGTTTTTTGTGAATTTAAATTTATTTCTTTCTATATTTTTAGGACCAATCTCATTTTTAATAAGGTTTAAAAAAAAAGTCTAGAGAAAAAAAACCTCGTTTTTGCCATGTGATGTTCACAGGTGTGGCTGTAGAGAAGTGCTTGTCATTGAATAAACCACATTTGATAGAGACTAAAGAAGACTTGCGTTTTCTCTCCTGAGGTAGCGAATCGGTGCGGGCGGGTTCAGCTCCCCAGTTGCCCTGTTCTCTGGGGGAAGCCAGCCCCACCCTGTGCTGGTGTGATGGGACACTCAGTGTGCGGGCGTCGACTGTGCTGCGGCAGCACGTCACCACGTTCCCTCCACAGTCATAAATAAGACGCTAACACGGGCTTTTGTGGTTCATTTATCTTTTTAAAGAAAAAAGGCTGAAGTTAGCAAAAGTAAAGCTCTTTCAAATCACAGGGAATTTTGGGGAACCAAAGTCAGCCAAGGAGAGCCAGCAAAGCAAGCAAGAGGTAGTGTTGGTACAGACATGGTTGAATATACAATTCCAGGTTTCTGGGCACAGGGAAATGTACAAAACCTGTCTTAAGTATAAATTAACTTGCTCTCTAGGGTAATAAGTGTGCATTCAATAGTTACCACCCAGCCTACCCAGTGAGGGGCAGGAGCAGAAACATCCCCTTCCAGCCTGTAAAAACTGAAATAGCCCTCTCCGCTCTATAGCAGTCACCAGTCAATTCTCTTGCTCTCTAGGGTCTTAAGCTCTGCTGCAAGCTGGCATCTGACTGCTTAGCCAGGCCCCTGGCTTGTCATCCAAAGACGGATCTGGGAGGCTTACGCTTGTAGGTGAGCAGGGAGCCAACGCTAGAGGTGGCAATCCAGAAGAGCAGTTTCCATTTCAAGGAGCTTGAGTTTGAAAACAAAAGCGTGAAGGGTGATGCTAAGCAAAGAGGTGTTGGTGCCCTGTTAAACTGAGCCTGAGGTAGTTGAATAACGAGGGTGAGGAAGCTTGGGGATTTGCCTGGACGGAAATGCTTACTTAGAACAGGCAGACAAGAGTGGTCATTAGAGTGCTGAGGGCATCAAGCTTTTCATCACTGCACAGAGACCACCTCCAGGGAGGTTCAGAAGGACAGACACAGACTAGCTATAGAGGGAAGGAAAGCTCTTGTAGGGCCTGAATCGACTCCAGGAATCTGATGCTTGAAGGCACTTTTAGAAGGCAGGCTGCTCAGAAGTGGGCTCACAACAAGGCGCACGTCTTAGAGTTACAAGACTCTCCCTGCTCTCTAAACTCGGGTCTGGAAAAGGCTGTGTGAGTCTGAGCCTGACCACCTACTCACTGTATTGCTCTTGGCAGCAACCAGCCCTCAGCGATGCAGTCCTGACACTTTTTTCAAGGGCGAGGGGCATGCCTACTTGTCTGGGAAGGACAGGAAGCAAGAGCAACAAACTGGTCCTTCCCCCTTGTAGCAAATAATGCTTTACTACTGTCCCATCTTTATTTTCAAAGCTGCCTCGCTTCACAGGTTTGAGCATCTCTTCAAAGCCTTGGGTTCAAAACATTAAAAACAAAAAACATCTCATCATTGTTCCCACATCTTCCAGCACCCTTCTCCAAAAGCCCGGTCCATCTACAGCCTGGACCAACGAGCCTGAAAGGGATAATAGTGACTGAGATGGAGCCTAGTAAAGGATTGCACTTTAGGGGCATGGACTCTAGTATGTTGTAACTGGAAACAAAAACACAGTGCTGAAGTATTTTAAGAGTGTTATGGACATCAGTAGAGAGAGAGATCTGGCCTCTAAGCAAGCAGGATTTAGGAGACACAGGGCATCCTGTTGAGAGCCTAGGGCAGTGTGGTGGAGAGATGGCTTATGACTCTCCCCAGCTTCCTAGGAAGCCATTTTGTATGGACCACCCTTCATAGCATACATCCTACTTGTCCCCAGTCACTACCTTCTGGAGTAACGAGAGGAAAATGGAGTGGATGGAAATCACCAAGCAAAAATTACACTGTGCCATTAACCATTGTAAAAATAAAGATTGCCCTCACTTCCCATGCTCACACCTGTTCAACCAGAAACACTTGAATCGCACCAGTACACTCACAGGAGGGAAACCTTAAAAGCTAATTTCAAAAGTGAAAACCATCAGTCATTCAAATTGCTTTGGAACTACAGAGAAAAAAAAAACATTTTTTTTAAGGCAGCAACGGGTCAGCGGTGACTACAGGACGGTCTACAGGGCCCTGTTGTCAGCAGACAGGCCCCAGGCTACTGAACAGTGGTAAACAGGATTCTGGGCTTGCTGTCTGCCACTCAGGGCTGGACGCTCCAGTGGGAACGCTGGCCATTGTGTACTTACACTCTGTGCTCTCCACTCCCTCAGCCCTTTCTCCCCAGAATGCGCAGGGCAGCAGGCCTGGAGTCCCAGTTCTTTGGATGCACAGCTGCTGAGCCAGTCTCTCACCCCATGCTTACCCTGCCTCCTCCACGGACACGTCTCCCTCTCTCGTTACTGTCTAGTGTGAAGGGGACGCGTCACATTGTGTGGGGAAGGCCTTGTAAGGGGGCCCATGGTCTGAGGGGGTCTGCACTGAAAGACAAGGCATTTTTAAAGGACCCTCCTGACCTTTTAAGTAATGAGCTGGGTATATTATTGCCTTTTTCCATTCTAGCACCCCGTTGTCCTTCCACAAGAAGGAAAATGATTTCTGGTGTTCTGGTTCCCTGGGGAAGGGGTCCAAACACACCAGGGCTGGGCAGGGCAGGCTGCT
>CM053764.1:31305455-31343388 GCA_028658305.1 Pachyuromys duprasi
TGACCGCCTCCTCACCCCCGCCCATGAGGAAGAGTTGTGAGAGAGGGCTTGCGCAGGACAGAAACCTGCCTCACTGCAAAGAAATAATGCTCCTACCTCAACAGAAACACTGGAAGAAGGCACGCTGGGGTACTGGGAGACGTAAGCTCCTTGCACAGCGGCAGCTGCTGGCATGAACTGGAATGAAAAAGTGTTTCTCGGCTAGTTTAAAGCATTTGGGAGCTTTGGGAAACTTATCTGCATTGGTGTGGGTGCTGCTTAAATGTGTTCCTGGGCAGCCAAGGGCACCGGCCAGACATAGGGCAACTTCACTTCCTCTCCCCTTCCTCCACACCCTCAATTCACACCTATATTCCCGGGCAATCAGCTTCACTGCTGATTGGCAGTCAGGTCTAAAGGAAACCTGAGCTTCATCCCTTTCCTGTTATGGTATTCTATTAGTTCCAGGAAATATGCATGATGCCTAAGCAAATACACAAATGTTTAGGATGTATTAGTTCCATGACTGGGAGGCAGGTAAAAGGTAGGCAGGGGGCAGAATGGCTTACAGATTACAGACTCTTCCGGCTTATCAATGGCCTTGAGCTTTTGACAGTCTTCCTGCCTTCTGGCAATTATTCCTAGTTCCGAGTTCGCTCTCACTGACCCTGCAACGCTTCCATCCTGCACAACTACTTGTGCCTAGGAACACTGCAACAGGCAGTTCTTACTCAGCAGGACTGGTAAGAGACAATCCTTTACCGTGCCCAAGCTGTTGAGTGACAGGTGGCCCAGTTGCTGGGTTAGATGTCCCATCATGGAGGCCGGCTGGAGAGAAAGGGGGTGCTCCATCCCTGGTGTCAGAACCGAGCCCTAGAGCAGGCAATGAAGGAAATGGTTAGGCAGTGTCTGTGAAGGCACTTGAAGCAGCATGGGCTCATGCTGCAAACAGGGCCACCAACATTTTGTTTACTTTTTTGTTTTTGTTTTTTGACAATTACTTTGTGGAGTTCTGGCTGTCCTAGGACTCTCTTTGTAGACCAGGCTGGCCTCGAACTTAAAGAGATCCGCCTGCCTCTGCCTCCCGAGTGCTGGGATTAAATGCTTGTGTCACTGCACCCAGATGTTTATTTGCTTTTTAAGGGTACTTTGTTAGCTGCACTCTTAAGTGGGAGCAAACTGCACAGGAACTAGAGTACTGTCTGCTGACACTTTCAATCCTGAGACTTACTCCGGGCAGTAATCCAGCTCTACCATAGGAACAGCACCCTGACCTTCAATCTGCAGGTCAAAGAATTAGGGTTCACTGTTGGTCTGCACAATGCACTGAGCCGGAACGCACGCCCACATGTCCTGCTATCAAAGCCCTTTGCATCAAATGGTCTCTTTTGCTTCTGAACACTCACTGAAGGCTGCATGAGGTACGACTGGTGCTGCATCCAAGATGGGTTAGGTACTTGTAGAGATGTCTGAGTCATTCTCTGATACAAGCAAAAACAAATAAGACGTTAACTGCCTAGGCCCAGGGATTGTGGAACAAAGCCCCCCACTGACATGCCCCTTCAGAACACAAGCTGTTGGACAGGAGGCGGTGGCGCATGCCTTTAGTCCCAGCACTCGGGAGGTAGAGGGCCTACAGACGGAGTCCAGAAACCCTGTCTCAAAAACAAAACAACAACAACAAAAAAGCTGTTTTTGCTGGACATGGAAAGCAGAGGCAGCTGAGTTTCTTTGAGTATAAGGTCAGCCTGGTCTGCATGAAGAGTTCCAGACCAACCAGGGCTACATAGGGAGACCTTGACTCAACAACTTTAAAAATTAAAAAGAACAAGCTTTTTAAATACTAGCAACTTTAAAACTCAGATAACCTAGTTAAAAATAAGCAATGGGGCTGATGAAATAACTAAGCAGGTAGCATTTGCTACCAAATCTGATGAACTGAATTCTTGACAACCAGAACCCACTGGGTAGACAGAACCTTCAACCTACATACATACAGAGGGAGAAGGAGAGAGAAAGAGAGAGACAGAATAAATGTGATTTTAAAAGAAGATATTGTAGCTAAGTGTGGTAGCACACACCTCTAATCCCAGCACTCAGGGAGGCAGAGGTAGGAGGATTGCTGTGCGTTCGAGGCCAGCCTAGTCTATAAAAGTGAGGCCAGGACAGCCAGGGCTACACAGAGAAACCCTGTCTCGGGGGGAAAAAGTATGTGTGGGGGAGAGAGAGAAGATGATGTTGATATTGGGGGCAGGAGATGGCTCAGCAGTTAAGACCACATTATGCTCCCAGAGAACTCAAGTTTGGTTCCCGGCACCCACACGGTAAACTCATACACAGCCAGGCATGGTGGCATATGCCTTTAGTCCCAGCACTTAGGGAAGCAGAGGCAGGTGGATCATTGTGAGTTTGAGGTCAGTCTGATCTACAGAGTGAGTTTTGGGACAGGCAGGGCTGCACAGAGAAACCCTGTCTCAAACAAACAAACAACAACAACAAACTACTCATACACATAAAGTGAAAGATGTGAGAATAACACAAAATATATTAAATTTGGTTATATTTTTATAAAACAAATCACTCCCAAAGCCCCTTACATATGTATTTACTCACAGCAAAGTGAAATACAATAGAAGTGAACATGACTTTGCTTGCAGTATTGAAAAGAGGCTGACTTTTAATTTTGTTTGTTTTTAAACAGAGTCTCTCTTACGTAGACCACGATGGCCTCAAACTCACAGAGATCCACCTGACTCTGCCTCCTGAGTGCTGGGATTAAGAGCATGCACCACCATGCCAGCTCAGACCACACCTCTGAAAGTGGTGATAGACGCATACAGGAATACATGCTATGTTTGTACATACACAAATCACATGTTACACTCTTACATACCATTACTTGTGTGTACAACGTATAAAAGCTTCATAATCGTTCACTTAACACACACAGCAGGAAAAGCCCCACACCTTACCTGATAGGACACGGGAGATGGAAGATACGAGGAGAGTGCAGACTGAGCCAGCATCCGGCCATGCGCAATGTTGTAAGGAGCTGGGTAGAACCTGTTGAAAAGGGCTTTGTTCAATGAGACACCTTAGGAAGCCAGAGCCGCCTCCACTCACTGCTTTCTGAGAACCAAAATGAAACACCCAAATGCCTGGACACAAGCCATTGACATTTTCAGGTGACTCGATTAGAGGAAACAGCCTTACCCATTTTGAAGAGCTGTGGTGGGGTCATAGGTCAAGGCCATACCACCCTGTAAGAAAGAATGTGGGGTCCATATTGCAAGCTCAGAGTCCACCCACAGGTGGTAAACCTGCAGTGGAGCGAGGAAACCACTCAGCAGGGCTGTGCCCCATTCTGTCTGCAAGCCCCCACACACAGAAGCCAGGCCACAGCCCTGTCTAGCGCCTCTGCCTCCTCAGACATCTTTTACCATGTCTCCATTCCTTGGCCAGGCCCGTCCATTCTGCACAAATTTTCCTTGGTTCTGTCGTTTCTTTGGCCCGCCATCAGCAAATTTGCAAAGCAAGGGGTCAGATGGTGCTGTGGAGAGAAAAGGCGGCGTTGCTGGGCCATCATGCAGTGCTCAGGCCTCCAAGGCTCCCAGCCCGAGTCCCAGAGCCTCACCTGCCACTCCAGGGGGCGTCTTTATATACTTTCCATTAAAGTGGGTGATGATGGCTTCACACTTCTCCGTGGACTCCATCCTACGACGCACATGAGGAACAAGGCTCTCAGCTGTCCAGGGTATGCATTCTACACACATCCAGCGAGAAAACCCAGGTTCCTACTCCCACAAACGCTCAAGAAGTTATGTGTAATACAGACATGAAGTTTCTGTCACACACGCTCATTTCAAGGTATCTTTCCTTTTTCGTTTTTTAAAAATACATATCTATTATGTGTACAGTAGTCTCCCTGCATGTAAGCCTGCACTCCAGAAGAGGGCACCAGATCTCATTATAGATGGTTGTGAGCCACCATGTGGGTGCTGGGAATTGAACTCAGAACCTTTAGAACAGCCAGTGCTCTTACCTCTCAGCCATCTCTTTTTTTTTTTAGACAGGCTGTGTGTGCATACCTCTGGCTGGCATCAAACCCCCTATCTAAGGGTGACTTTGATCCGATTCTCCTGCCTCAGTGTAGCAATTGCAGAAATGCTCCTGCATGTCTGATTTTCATGCCGGGGTAGAGAGTGTCATGCAGGACAGTCAAGCACTCTACTGACTGAGAGCATCCCCCTGGCCCTTTATTGTAAAATTCCTAATGAAGGGCTGATGAGCTGGTGAAAGGCACTGGCCAGCTGGCCCAGCAACTTGAATTCTAGCCCCGGAAGCCACATGCTATAAGATAAGCGCCAACTCCTGCTGATTGTTGTCCTCTGACCTAGAAACATGCGCTGTAACACGCGAACATGCCCATTTGTTCACACAAAAACAAATAAATGTCAATTTTTCTTCAAGTGTCTACTGAATAACTTTTAACATTTCCTAATGGTGGCACACCTTTAATCTCAGCACTCGAGAAGCAGAGGCAGGTGCATCTTGGAAAGTTCGAGGCCAGCCTGCGTCTACTTATCAAGTTCTAGGCCAGCTAGGGCTAAAATGAGACCCTTTCTCAAAAAAGGGGTGAGGTGAGGTGGAGAAACGACGCAGCGGGTAAAAGTACTCATTGCTCTTGCAGAGGACCCAGGTTCTGTTACAACAGCTCACAACTATGTGTAACTCCAGCTACAGGGGATCTGAGGCCATCCTCTGACCCCTGAAGGCAACAGGCTCACACACTTGGTGCACAAACATACATGCAGGCAAAAGACTCACACACATAAAAATAAATACTAAAAGTTTCGCTTCTTTGATGAAACTTTATAAGCTATGGTTTTGTTAAGATTTCATTTCTGGCAATAATTATCAAGGCCCAGTTAGCTATGGCATATTGTTGACTGACAGGTAAAGCTCATGGCTCAGTGGGTAAAAGCCAAGATGGATGATCCCCAGAACCCACATAGCAAAGGACAGAACTGACTCCTGTGGGTGTTCCTCAGGCATCCACATGCGTAAGTGCTACGGCGTACTTGTTCTCCCCTCAGGGTTTCTCTGTGTAGCCCTAGCTGTCCTGTAGACCAGGATGACCTCAAACTCAAGAGGTCCGTCTTCTTCTGCCTCCCAAGTGCTGGGACTAAAGGTGTGCGCCACCACCACCTGGCATAAAGGGGCGGGGGGGGGGGGAGTTTGAGGTATTCCATGGTGATAGAGAGGGAAATGTCAGGACTTGCTCCGTCACATACAGTATCCACAGCGCTCCAGGGGCCACTCACCACCCAGAGCTCTGTAAGCTGGCGCACTCAGGAAAACTGACTGTACGGCACATACAGTGTCCGCCGTGCAGGCCCCTGAGCAGCTCCTGCCTGCTTTTAATGTTCTCAAGTGGGAGTCTTGTTGTATAGCCCATGTTAGCTCTGAACTGGAGATGCCCGTCTCAGTCTTCACAGGCTGGGATTTCAGCAGCTCTAGCTCTGGCAAGATAGCTCAGCAGGTCAAGGATGTGAGTTTGATCCCTGGAGCCCACATGGTAAAAGAGGAGAAGCGAGTCCTAAAAGTGGTGCTCTGCCCTGTGTGCCCCTGCCATGGTGCATCCAGCATCTGCACATATAGACAGCAGTGCAAGCACACAAAATAACAAAGAACAAGCAATAAAAACAAAAATGAATAAACAAAACCCCAACAGTTCTTTAATCCCAGCTACTGGAGAGCTGGGATTCAGTCTACCTAAACCACAGAGTGAGTGCAAGGCCAGTGTGGTCAGTTTAGTGAGACCCTAAAGGTCACCTCATTACAATCGAGAGTCCCGGAAAGACAGTCACAACAAAGAACTGGCTATGGGTTGACCTAGGAGCAGGTCCCTGGCGGTCTGTCTTCCATTCATTCTTGTGGGCGGTGCCATTCCCTAAGCTTTGTTAGACAGGCAAGTGTCCATGCGTGGATTCATTCTGTTGT
Organism: Pachyuromys duprasi; assembly: GCA_028658305.1. Taxonomy (NCBI): domain Eukaryota; kingdom Metazoa; phylum Chordata; class Mammalia; order Rodentia; family Muridae; genus Pachyuromys; species Pachyuromys duprasi. The sequence goes on from CM053764.1 coordinate 31,311,438, forward strand.
GGATTTGGCTTTTTGACAGGGTCTCACTACATAAGGTAAAAAGGCTTGGAACTTACTACATAAATCAGGCTGGGCCTCAAACTCACAGAGATCTGCCTGTATCTGCCTCCCAAGCGCTGGGATTAAAAGCGAATACCACCTCCCCTGGATAAATCTCTATTTATAACAAGAGAGTCTCAAGTTCAAAGCCAGCCTGGATGGCTTCACATTAAGACCATATCATGTCTGAAAATTTTTTTAAAAAATCAAACTAAAAAAAAATTCTTTTAAAAAGTGGAGTCAAAAAGCCATGACTACAAGCCCAGTGAAAATTTCTCTTGTCATACCTGGGGTTGCCGTTAGATGGTGCTACTCACCCTGAGCCTGTTCGGAACATTTTTTTCCTAGCCACAGTTTCTATTTTATTTGGGGTGGGGTGTTCTTTGAGACAGGGTCTCATTTAGTCCAAGCTCACCCCATCCTCTTGCCTCTATCTCCAAAATGTTAGGATCACAAGGTGGGCCATGATACCCACTTCACTCCCAGTCTGACTGAGTGCTCATGAGCAGACACGGGAACACAAAGGCCTACACCAGCGAGCTAAAAACAATTAACAGCAAAGCCCTGGCTGTCCTGGATGCCCTATGGAGACAAGGCTGGCCTTTAACTCACGAAAAATCCGCCTGCCTCTTCCTCCTAAGTACTAGGATTAAAGGTATGTGTCACCAACAACAACTGGCTTCTGCTGTTGCTTTATTTTATTTTATTTTATTTTATTTTATGTGCATTCGTGTGAAGGTGTCAGATCCCTTGGAATTGGTGTTACTGACAGTGGTTGCTGGGAATTGAACCTGGGTCTTTTGAAAGAGCAGACAGTGCTCTTAACCACTGAACCATCTCTCCAGCCCCTTAATAAAATCAACTCAGAGCCAGATGCAGTGGCACACATCTGTAACCCCAGAACTCAGGAAAGCAGAGGAAGGCAGATCTCTGTGAGTTTGAGGCCAGGCTGGTCTATAAAGTTAGTCTAGGACAGCTACGGCTACACAGAGAAACCCTGCCTCAAAAAAGCAAAATAAATAGATAGATAAATGAATTAGTGAATCAACTCAGGCTGACTTTAAAATTTCTATGTACCCGAGGTGAGCCTCGAAATCAGTGACTCTCCTGACTTAGCCTTGCAAGTACATGGGTCACAGGTGAATACAACACCCACACAGTTCTGGGTTTTTGGAAGACAGTCTCCTGTAACCTAGGTCATCAGACACATGCTGGAGATCAAACTGGGGTTTTATGCTTTTTAGACAAGCACTCCACCAACTGAACCTCCTCACCAGCCTGTTCTGAGACAGGGTCTCACTACATAAAGCACACTCACTTAGCACCCACCATTCTTTCAGACACGCTGGCTTTGAACTTTCGAGTCTGGGGGTTCAGACTCAGGCTGGCAGGCTTGGAAGCGAGCACCTCCACCTGCTAAGCCATCTTGCCAGCACCCAAACAAAATCTTAAAATAAATAAATAAACCATTTTCGGGGGAGGAGGGGCAGCTGAAGCTCTATGACACCTAAGCCCAGAAGAGGGCAGCCTAGAGAACAGGACAGATCTGAGTCAGTCTCCACAGAGAACGCTAAGGCTCATATGTCCTACATCACAGGGCGGCCTTGTTGTTTGTTCTAGGATGTAAGTCTCCCTAAACATCTGAAAAGGCAGAGCAAACCTTCCACTTCATGCTGATCTGAGGACCAGGTGTTGCTCTGCTATCCATTCCTGGGAGGGGAGGTAAATCTGGGGTTGCTCCCTCCCACTTGTAAATCACAGGCTTGAGAGACCATAAATGAGGTAGAAGAATGGGAAGTCCCAACAGAATGGTTCTGTTCTGAGTCAGAGGAACAAAAGCTAGGCAGGCAATGGGGAAAGGATGAAGAGGAGGCACTGTGAGGGGGTGAGCAGGCCTAGAATCCCAGCTTTTGGGAGGCAGAAGCAGCAGGATTGCAGCCAGTTCAAATTAAGTGCTAGGCCCTTGGCTCAATGTTCAGCACGCACACACACAAATTTGATTTACTATCAGGTCTTTAGACAATTTTGATTGCATTTGATATATTGTGTGTGTGCGCGGAAGGCACGCACATGTGAAGGTCAAAGGACCATATGCTGCTGTCATTTCTCTCCCTCCACCATGTTGGTGCCAGGAATCAAACTCAGGTCATCAGGCTTGGTGCAAAGTGTCTGTACCTGCCGGGGCACCTTGCTGGCTCCTATCAGGCATTTTCACCATTATTTTGGTCCATGTAAAGGGGAAGGGCACTGTGTGTGTCTATGTATGTGTCTCTCTCTGTGTATTTAAGTGTGTGTGTGTGTCTGTCTATGAGTGTGTGCTGTTTCCTAACTTGTTTCTTTTCAGCCACCTTTAGCCTTCTCTTACCTTGCAAAGCCAACCCCTCTGCTGGTCCCACTAGTGTCTCGAAGGATTCGAGTGGAGATAACCTGGCCAAAGGGCTTCAGCATCCCCTCCAGTTCCTGCTCATCCATCGACAGCGGGAGGTTTGAGATGTACAAGTTTGTAGGGTCTTGCTCCTGTTGCTGTGAACATCGAAGTGAAAATGGAGGCTCACATCTTCATTCCCATCCCATCCTCAGCCCCTCAGACAGAATGACACATGAGGAAAGGAACGATACGAGGGTTCCAAACAAAGTGACTCTTAGCTGTGTGTGACATCCGGTCCCACTCCACATACTACCCATCTTGTCCAGGAGGAACATTAGAGTGTCTGCTGTGTCTAAATCTGTACAGTCTGGCCACACAAGCCACCAGCCCTGTCTGGCTGTATCTTTAAGATTCCCTTGGACTGCCTTGTCAACTCCACAGTTGTGAATTTCTCTCTTCTACCTCAGTAGACTTGCCTAGGTGGGAACACCTGTCACTCACAGGTGAAAGGGAAGCCAGAGAAAGAGAAGGCAACAGAGAAAGGGCCAAGGGACTGTTCAGTGTTTACCTCAAGCAAGAGGCTATACCTCAAATGAGAGAGGGGCAGATGGGACTTCCTACAGGGCAAAACTTACAAGGGTAGTTCTGCCCCAGGGCTGTTCTTTTGCTATTCCTATATTTCTTTGGTTTAGTTTTTTTCCATGTATGCGTGTGTGTGTGTGTGTGTGGCTGGGTTTTTTGTTATTGCTTTGAGACAGGGTCTCACTATGTACCTAGAGGTGAACTTGAACTCCTGACCCCACTGTCTCCTTCTCCTCGAGCAGACATGAGGCCTGGTTCCTGAGCTGTGGTTTCAAGACTGGGCATCATCACTCTGCCTCGGTCAGTAGTTTCCAATAACCTTAAACCCACCATTCACCTTCGGTTTCCTTTCCCTCTTTGTTTGTCCCCAAATTTTATTTTTTACATCCATGGGTGTTTTGCCTGTGTGGATGTCTGCCTACCAATGCGTGTGCCATCCACAAAGGCCAGAAGAAGGTGCTGGACCCCCTGGAGTTGGAGTTAGGATGCTTTTAAGGTATAGATAGGTTCAGGGAACTGGACCAAATCCTTTGTGCTTCTCTCTTTCCTTTCCCTCTCTTTCTCTCTCCTTTTCCCCTTAGAGACAGGGTCTCACTCTGCAGCCTGGCTGCCCTGGGACTCTCCGCACTTCTTTTCTGCCTCCCAGTGCTGGGATTAGATGCCTGAGCCATCACGCCCAGCTTCAGTTTTCCTTTAAGCATTAGCGAAAAGAATGGCTACCTTGGGGCTAGAGAGACAGCTCTTCAGTTGAGAGCACTGGCTGCTCTTCCAGGACTTGGGTTCAATTCCCAGCACCCACATGGTGACACACAACCTACTGTAACTCTAGTTCCAAGGACGCTTCAAAGTATTCAAGATGGGGGCGGTGAGCATACAAAATTCTCAGCTCCAGGGAGATCAGAGCAGGAGGTTCAGTTCTCTCCCCCCCTTGCTCTAGCTTCCTTCCCTTCCCCACCCTTTCCCAGCACACCCCTGCCCTATGGGGGCAGGAGCAGGCCATGTAACATTCTTCAGACCTGAGTTGCACAACTGGCTTCTTCAGAGAATGTTGCAAAACTATAACCATCTGTCCCTAGGAAAGTGGAACCAGGGTGGAGACAGGGAGGCAGCAGCAGAAGAGCCAAGAGACCTGGCCCCCCTGCCTGCCGCACACAGCACAGTCTTCTCAGCAGCCAGGTGGACCCTGGCTCAGCATGTCTGTGCCCAGAGGCTACCAGAAAGCCCTGCAGAGGATTAGAAAGATGGCCAGGACCCGAGTCCAGTTACTGCCACCCACAGTAGGCAGCTCCGCACTGTGGGTGTGCATGCATACACAAACACACAGGCACACACATGTACACACACAAACACACGCACACATGAGCATGCTCACAGACACACGCGCACACATAGACACACACACACTAGCACTGCAGACAATTCTTGCTCATCCACTTCACTCTCTAAGCACTCTGGGCGTTACCTTTGCCATTTGCGCCTGCACACCGCTGGCTTTCAGTGCAATTACAGCCTTCTGGGCCGCTGAAGGGCTGTCAAAGTCCACAAAGCCATAACCTGGAACAGGAAAACAACATCGCAGGGACGTGGGAGGTGTAAGAAAGATGGGAGGCCCTGGCTTGTCAGGACAGAAGAGTTATGGTCTGCATAAGTGATGTAACGGGGAGAGAAAGAGATTGTTTTCAGGTCCATGTAACCCTCACCCAGAGCTCAGGTCTGTGGCTAAGAATGCTGAGGAAAATGAGGTCCTTGTAGAATTCTGCTCTTCTCCTTCTTGTTACGAACCTGCAGCCTCAGACCTAAGGTATTAAACCCTAGACTTCATGCACTTCTAAAAGACTCCCATTTCTCTCTAGACAGCCCCCAGAAATGCTGGGCAGGGAGGAATGCAGCAGTCCAAGCAGCCCTCACTTACCTAAACCACAGCCACCTTCCCTCTGTTCTTCCAGCCCACTCCTAAAAGCTCAGACCCTCCATACCTATTCAGTATTGGAAAGAAAACTCACCAGGCTGTCCTCACAGCTCCCCCTGGCCCAGGGGTGCTCAGACAGAGCAGCAGAAGGCAGAGGCACTAAGAGCAGCCAATATTCTTACCTTTGCATTTGTTTGTGGTCTTGTCCAGTATGGCCTTAGTGGACACAATCTTGCCATATCTAAGGGAAAGAAACATGCAGAGTGATGATGGGGGCAGGAATTAAGAACAGGACAAAAAGCTGGGCACGGTGCCGCACACCTGTAATCCCAGCACTCAGGAGGCAGAGGCAGGCGGATCTCTGTGAGAAGCCAGCCTGGTCTATATAATGAGTTTCAGGCCAACCAGACCTACATGGCTTCGTCTTTTTGTTCGTTTTCATCACTGTGACAAAATGCCTGGCACAACCCCTTTTTAAGGGTGAAAAGACTCACCCTGGTTCCTGGTTTCAGTTCAGCACAGCAGAGAGGATAAAGCATGGCAGCTCACAGCTTGGTGGGGGGAAGATGAGCACCTGTGTCAGTGTGCTACCTCGGGCTCCCTCCTGTTCCTCCTCGCCCACCACATAGAGTCAGGGAAGATTGCCCTGCTTGGTTTTATCTCCCAGGAAAACCCGTCCCTGGCATACCCAGATATGTACTTTGTAATCTCGGAGGCTGCTGTGGTCTGCCTGGGAAATATTCCTTATGTCCTGTGGCTGACTACCTGGTTTCCAGCTGGCGACACAGTTTTAGGAGGTGAAACCACACTGCAGTGAAAAGGCACCCAGGATTGGACAGCCTAGTCCTCCCTGGCTGCCCTCTGCTTTGCTGATGTCCATGACCAGCCACACTCTTGCCACCAGCTGTCCCTGCCAAGATGGACTGCATCCCCTCGATCTCTGGCTAAAACCAACCCTTCTTCATTTAAATTGCTTGTTGTCAGTTTGTTGTCGTGGCAAAGAGAAAAGTCACTACATAGCTTTTCAATCTTATTTGATAGATAAGGTCAACTGTCACGTGATGTAACCTAACCCCACACAGGCGCCACATGAAACCGCTGTCCTGTTCCGGGGAAAGTACTTAAAGCCTGGACATAAAGGCCGAGCGCAAGCTCAGCTGGAATTCTTTGAAGAACAGAAATAATTCTTTCTTGCTTGCTTTTCCTTCAGTTTTTCCAGACAGGGTTTCTCAGTGTAGTACTGGCCGTCTTGGAACTCATTCTGTAGACCAGGTTGGCCTCAAACTCACAGAGATCTGCCTGCCTCTGCCTCTGCCTCCCAAGCGCTGGGATTAAAGGTGTGCCACCACTGCCTGGCTAGCAGAAACAAACCTTTTGTTTATCTGGTTGTTTGAGACAGGGTTTCTATGTATAGCTCTGGCTGTCCTGGACTCTCTTTGTAGACCAGGCTGGCCTCCAACTCATGGAGATCCACCTGCCTCTGCCTCAATGAACGCTGGGATTATTGACATGTGGCCGTCGCTCCCGGCCAGAAATAATTATTGATTCTACTTTTTTTTAGACAAACAACATTCATCCTGTTAAAAATAATAAAATAAGTCCTAAGAGATGGCTCAGCAGTGAAGAACACAAGGACTTGGGTTGGATTCTCAGCATCCACGTGGCAGCTCATAACTGTCTGCGACTCCCGCTTCCCCAGGAATCCAACACCATCTCCTGGCCTCTGTGGGCGCCAGATACATGCAGGCAAAACATCCATACACATAAAATATAAAATTAAAACTAAATGCCTTAAAAATAATAAACATTCTTTTTTCTGATCTCCTATTCTGAACACTGGGCTGATCTTGTACATGGAGGCCAGCCTGATCCAAACTGCTTTGGCTCACATCCTAGCTCTGCTACTTTCTAGCTATGAGTGATCTTGGATGCATCCTATGACCTCCTGTGTCTTGGTCTCACCACTGCAACCTTATCCCAACATTTTTTAGTGTCAACATATAACTTCTCATGCTCTTTGACCTGGTTTTCCATCCTGTTGCCTTTATGAATGAGTTCAAATCTATGACATGTTTTCACTCTGTATTTTATAAGACTCGTGTTTTCCAGCCTTTTTGGAAATCCTTGTTGGCAGCAGGAGCTGGCCTGCATAGCCCCAGAGCTTGTGTCATGAAGTGGTGCAGATCTTGGGTTACGCCAGAAGCATCCCACTAGAAAAAGCTGCTATATCCTAGTCCAATAAGTGTGAAAATGTCAGAAATAGAACAGCAGCACGAACAAAGGGCTGAATAGAAACACTTGGCAGGAACTGAACTTGAGATTAATACTCCAAACAAGCATTAAAAAAAACCTATTCATCCCTAAAGAATATGAGATGTTTGATTAGTTTGTTTTCGCTCTCTGGCTGCCTCCTCCCCACCCCCACCTTTTCCTGGGGAACTTCTGGGACCCCAAGGATTAGACAAAATAAGCCCAGGAGTGCCCGAGAGATTGGGAAAAGAATAGGCTAAAAGGAGGTGGGGACCAGTGCTCCCAGGGTCTTCTGAGGCTCCATTCTAGGCCAAATTTAAGGCAAGGAGGAGTCCTAAGAAGTCTGCCAGAGGACACTCAAGCTGCTGCCCCCATCAAGGCCCCAGGGTGGAGCCTGCTATGGCCCAGCAGCCTGAGACTTTGAGCTCAGAATTTCCACTGCAGCTGGCAACAGCTGGGTCGGTGCTGTGTCCTCCTCAGAAGGAGCCCCTTGCAGAGAGCCAGGAGTTCCAGTCCCAAGCCACACCTCTCCGACCAGCCAACCAGAGTTTAGGATCCAGCAGCCTAAGAAGAGATCACTGGGACAAAGGCAGGAAGTCCTTGTGAGCATAAGGAACACCCTCTTCCTAGGCCTAGCAAGACTGAGTTCCCTGCTCCACCCTTGGCTCCACCCAACCCATCCCTACGCTTCACCCCTACATTTTTGACTGGTTTGTTTGTTTGTTTGTTTTTTTCCCCAAGACAGGGTTTCCCTGTGTAGCTCTGGTTGTCCTGGAACTAGGGCTGCAGAGCAGGCTGGCCTGAACTCAGGTCCGTTTGCCTCATCCTCCTGAGTGCTGGGACTAAAGGTGTGCACCACCACCATCCGGCTTGTCTGACGGATTTTTAAAGACTTCACTCTCTTCAGTTACACATCTGTCCGTGTGTCTCTGTGTGCCTGTGGCTCCGAGGAGGTGCTGGGCTGGAGTTACAGGCAGCCGAACCACCTGGTGTGAGTGCTGACAGCCAACTCTTCTTCAAAGGCGGCCTACGTTGGGAACCACTTGAGCATCTCTGCAGCTCCCCGTTTTTGTCTGTTGAGGCAGGCTACGGGTCTCTAATTCTGGCTGTCGTGACGCAGCCCTCCTACCTCGTGCTCCCAGACGGTGCGAGCACAAGCGTAGCCAACACGCCACACTTTCAGTCTCGCTCCTCCCTATCCCTTCTTTCCTACATGCTGACCCTGGCTAGTTCCTGCAAGGACAAAAATGAAAGCCTAAAAGTGCAGGGAAGCCGAGCGGAGTTTCCTGGACTAGGGATGAAGTACCTGGGCAGAGGCCTAACACACACAAGGCCTCAAGTCTGTTATACAGTAAAGAGCTTTGAACCCCTAACCTTCCTGACTCCATCTCCTGAATGCTGAGATTACAGGCATGGACCACTAGGCCTAGTATGAAAACCATGGGGAGGTGAGGGAGAGAGACTGGGGAGAGGGACAGGAGAGGAAACTGTGGTTGGGATGTACCATATGTGAAAATAAAAAAACAAAACAAAGAGAAAACCATATAGTATTATCTACACTAGCTAAACAGACAAGTACTCTGTGAGCCAGCAATACACCCAACACACCCGCACACATGAACACACATACACATATGAACACACACACGCACAAGCACACACACGAACACACCAAGGTATAAGTTTCCAGCACACTGTTTGCATTCATTAGAGCCATAAACTGGTAACAGTACAAATATTTGCCACAACAGAATGGGCAACTCTATAAAGCAACAAGAGCAGCTGGTATAGGGGCTGCAGCTTCAGCTCGGCAGTTAGGAGCACTCACTGGCTGCTCTTCCAGAAAAGCAGGGTTCAGTTCCCAGCACCCATGTCAAGTGGCTCACACCAGCTGGTAACTCCAGGCCCAACATACCCTGATGCCCTCTGGCTTCAGAGAGCACCTGCATACAAGTGCTGCACATAAGCTCCCACATGCATGTAAACGTACATATAAATAAAAGTGGATAAATCTGTAAAAAAAAAAAAAGCCAGGTATGGTGGCAAATGCCTTTAGACACAGGAGGATAAGGCGTTCACGTCCAGCCTAGACTACATGATACCCTACATGATACATAAACACACGCCATCAAGATTAAGTGTGTGAGGGTCAGTGTTAACTGTCATCACTCTGATAGAATCCGGAGTCACCTGGAAACAGGTGCCTGGTGTGCCTTTGAGAGCCTTACCCACCGCAAGTAGTGTCATCCCAGGCTCGGATCCTAGACTACCTAAGTGCAGGAACAGCTGAGGAGCAGAAAGCAGCCATTTCTCTCTCTTTCTGGGCGTGCGTGTGAGTGTCGCCAGCTGCCTCACGCTCCTTCACCCGGATTGCCCCAGAATGATGGACTGTACCGCAAGCTCTGAGCCAAAAGAAAGCCTTTTCTCTCTTAACTTGATTTTCTTTGATATTGGCTTGGGATCCACAAGACACTGTCTCAAAACAAGAAAGCCGAGACTGCAGCAAGCGAGCATTCTGAGATACGTTGTGATGCTAGCAATTCACACCAAGGGCATGTAGCAAGAAGCTGGCGGCTGCCAATCTGTGCTGCCCCCGGGAGCCTCTGTCCTGGGACCAACACTTACGGCTGACAGAGCTTGACGAGGTCCTGGTCGGTAGTGCCTGGCTGCAACCCTCGGATGTACAGGTTGGTTTTGCTCAGCTGGTCGCTCCCGCTGCCCACACTGCTGCTGTTAGGGGTGCTGTTCCTTGGACTTGGCGGTGCCATCTGCTGAGGCAATGACACATACGGCTGCAGGGAAACACGAAGGTCAGAAAGATTGTACATCTGCCCCGTGGGACACTGAGGTAGTCCCTGGCTCCCGGGAAATAGATACGACACAAAAACAAAAGGGGAATAAACAGCTAAACAGAATAAAAAGACGGGCCAGTGAGCGGACGCAGCAGGTACCAGTGTCCACCACCAAACCTAATAAGCAGAGTCTGATGATCATGGGGGTAAAGGTCAGCATGATGACCTGAGTTCAGACCCTCTGCACACATGTGGAAAGCTGGCGACACACCCCTGTAATCCCGGCAGGGTGGAGACAGGCCAGCCTAGGCAAATCCAGGCTCCAGATGCAGCGAGAGACCCCTGCTCCACACCTTTAATGCCAATGTTTTAGAGGCAGAGGCAGGAGGCTCTTGATGAGTTTGAGGCTGGTCTACAAAGCATGCTGCAGGCCAGCCAAGGTTGCATGGTCAGATCTTGTTTCAAAATACAAACAGCAATAAAACAGAGTCTAAGAGAAAAAACAATCTGAGAAGTACACTTAAGTATCACTTATGGGACTTCACAAAGGAAACTACTTAGAAAGCTGGTACAAGCCAATCATGTTCACCAATTAGATAAGAGAAAAAGAGGTTGCATGTGTGAGTGACTGACTAGGGGACTAAAATATTCTTAGGGGAAGAGGGAAGGCTACCAAAAAGCTATGGTTTGTTCAACACCCTAAACTAAACTGATACAATTCAAAAGTCTTTTGTGTTGTTTTCTGTTTGAGACAAGATCTTGTATATCCCGGGCCGGTCTAAACCCTGGCTTCATTTCCTCAAGGCCAGAATTACATATGTGCCACCACATCAGGCTATATTTCAAAACTCTGGCTAATAGGCACTCATTTGCCACCAAATTCCTTTTTTTCTTTCCCAAGACAGGGTTTCTCTGTGTATCCCTAGCTGGACTCACTTTGTAGACCAGGCTGGCCTTAAACTCACATGGCTCCACCTGCCTCTGCCTCTCAGGATCACAGATGTGCCCACCAGACCTGCCTACCAAAGTCATTCTTGACCTGGGGCCATTAACTCCATTTTTTTGCATTTTTATTAATTATTATTTATTACAATTTATTCGCTTTATATCCCGGCTGTGGCCTCCTCCCTCCTCTCCTCCCAATCCCTTCCTTCCTCCCTCTTCTCCCCCTATGCCCCTCCCCTGGTCCACTGATAGGGGAGGTCCTCCTCCCCTTCTATCTGACCCTAGTCTATCAGGTCTCACCAAGACTGTCTTCCCCTGTGGCCTGGCAAGGCTGCATACTCCAGGCAGAGGTGATCAGAGAGCATGCCACTAAGTTCATGCAGAGACAGCCCCTGCTCCCCTTACTAGGAAACCTACTTGGAGACTGAGTCTATGGGCTACATCTGAGCAGGGGTTTTAGGTTCTCTCCATGCATGGTCCTTGGTTGGGGTATCAGTCTCTGCAGGGTCCCCAGGATGGGGTTTTTTTTTGCTCTGTTGGTCTCCTTTTGGAGCTCCTGTCCTCTCCAGGTCTATCATTAACTCCATTTTTAACCCCCAGAGCAAGAAAAAAATTTTCCTAACCATGAAGCCATAGCCCCTGGTGCAGAGCAGGCATGGGTATTTGTGAAGATGAGAGAAATCAGTTCACAGGCTACCTTTATTATATACGCTTAAAGCCTAAACAGCCTCACAGACACATCCAGTGGTCTACTTTATAACTATGATGGCAACATGGCCATGAACGACCATACAACACATCCTGAAGCTAGTGACCTCTATGTCGTGTAACACAGATGAATGTTTTTTGCTTGGGTTCCAAGTCATAATGCCTCCGAGTAAGAGAAGGTCCACATTCTCCGTGGAGTAACAGATTCTCCAGTAATTACCCATGAGACCCTCTGGGCTACTTCAGTCATTCAGTGAATACTTGAATTGTTCACTACATGTAAGCACTGATTGCTACTATAAGGAATCATAAATAAAATGGGTGGAATACTTCACAATGCTTTTTCATTTGTGTAGTGCTGGGGATTGAACCCAGGCCTTGACAGGACTGAACTCAAAGACAGCCACAGCATGGCAGTCCACCCCAGCATAGATTTCCAGAACTGGACATCCAAGCTGGACACCTGGAGCACCCTGCACAGCCGGCCAGCAGCCGGCTCAACTGGTTGGGGGGTGTCTTTTCCAAGCAGACAGGTTGGCCTGAACCTCTTCTGGGCTTCTCTGCTTGTTTGAGAGTGCCTCTCCGCAGTCCTTACTGCTTATGTGAGCCCACATTGTTGGTATAATGTTCCTGTGGAATGTATACAATTTACCCTTGTTCATTCAAGTGCTGATTTCTCTCCCCCACTCTCTGGTTTCAATCCAGACATTGCACTGTGATGTTTATTCTAAGCATCACCTGCCTCAAGTTTGTGTGAACATGCCACCATTTGTTCTCTGTATTGTCAATAAAACAACCAGCCGGTGCTGATGAGAGAATAGGGTGGGACATCCTGGTTCAGAGGGGAGGAGAAAGAAGCGAATGGGAGGAGAGTAGAAGGAGAGAGATCTGAGAGGAGAGGACCTGGACACACCTTGAGAGATAAACTGGACCTAAGATATGACTAAAAGCAACTATAAAGGGTGAAATCTGATTGGGAGGAAACTATGAGGGCTTGGAGGTTTAGGATGGAGTAACTATTGCCCAGCATTGTGCTCTAGGTTAACTAAGTAAATCCTCCTCTCTGTGTGGTGATTTGGGTATACAACTGGTTTAGGAATAACCACTGCTTAACTAAAAGAAAAATCAACAATAAATATTAGTAATTAACAACACCACGTGAACTATTTATACAGCCCAGGGTGATCTCAGACTCCTGTCAGCCTCACTGGCTGAGCGTACAGCTTGTGGCCGTTAATATAGTTAAATACACTCCCATGAGGAGTTTACAAGTTAGCGCTCACAACCTAGAAAACTCTCAGAATGAAAAGTGTGTGATGGGGCCGGAGAGGCAGCTCAGAGGTTAAGAGCACTGGCTGTTCTCCCAGAGGACCAGAGTTCAATTCCCAGCACCCACATGGCTGCACGAAACTGTCTGTACCTCCAGTTCCAGAGGATCAGATGCCATCCTACATGCAGGCAAAATGCCAATAATGTACATAAAATTTAAAAAAAAATTGATTTAAAAAGAAAAGTGTGTGCTGGTGAAGATCCAAGCGAAATGGTAAAAGCATGAAGAAACAAGCGATCCTGAGAGAGAAGTTTTGAAAAGATCTCTACATTACCCCTGAGAGGACAAGCAGAACAGTGAGCTCAGAATCGAGCCCCTGGGAGGACACAAATCAAAATCCAGAAACCTTGTGTCGGCCACTGCTGCGTCAGAGCACGCTGCCGTCACCTGGAAGAGGGATCCTCAGCTGAGAAAACACAGTGGCCTGTGGGACACTGTCTTGACCAATGATTGATGTGGGAGGACCCAGCAGCCCGCAGTGGGAGCTGCCTCTCTGGGGCAGGTAGTCCTAGACGGTGTAAAACTGGCTGAGCAAGCCACGGACAGCAAGCCAGTAAGCAACCTTCCTCTGTGGTCCCTGCTTTGGTTTTTGCCTCCAGGTTCCCGCCCTGACTTCCCTGGGTGGTGTAAACAGGCTATAAGAGAAAATGACTGCTATCATCCCTGTGGTGTTTGGAACAGGAGTGGCTCCCATAGGCTCACGTGTTTGAGTGCTTGGCCCAAGCGGAGTGCACTATTGGGAGGCGTTGCTGCCAGACTCAGTGTGTCGCTGTGGGGTAGGCTCAAGTTGGGCCGAGTGCAGCAGTCTCCTTTTGCTGCCTGTGGATCAAGATGCAGAACTCTCAGCTCTGTCTCCAGCGCCATGTCTGTCTGCACACTGCCCTGCTTCCTACCACGATGATAAAGGATTAAACCTCTGAAGCTGTAAGCCATCCCCAATGAAATGTTTTCCTTTGTAAGAGTAGCTGTGGAAAGCTGGATGGTGGTGGTGCACGCCTTTATCCTAGCATTCAGAAGGCAGAGGCAGGAGGGTCTCTGTGAATTCGAGGGCAGCCTGGTCAACAGAGTGAGTTCTAGGACAGCCATAGCTACACAGAGAAATCCTGTCTCAAAAAAAAAAAAAAAAAAAACTTACAAAAAAAAAAGAAAGTTGCCGTAGCTGCGGTGGTTACGGTGTCTCTTTGCAGCAATAGCAACTCTAGCTGGGACATAGGCCTTCACACCCACTGAGACAAAAGGGCAGCTGAGGATGCCATGAAACTGCATGTGTGAGGCAATAAAACAAGTTAGTCATTTTTGTGTGTGTTTGTTCGTTGGTCTGAGACTCAGTCTCATGAAGCCCAGGCTGGCCTCTCCTGGTTTGGGTATTATAACTCTGGATGTCCTTGAACCCCTGATCCTCCACTTCCAAGTGCTGGGGCTACAGGTGTGCCCCACCATATCCACCTTTTCTATAGCAATTCAAAAAGTACTTGTCCTCTGTGATTTCATTTTGTCTTCTCGACATCCATGTGAAGAGAAATAGGAAATGTGTTATTTTTTTCCCCTTCTGAAATTTGGAAGCTAGGGCTGAAGAGATGGCTCAGAGGTTAAGAACACTGGCTGTTCTCCCAAAGGTTCTGAGTTCAATTCCCAGCAACCACAGGGTGGCTCAGAACCATCTATAAGGCATACATGCAGACAGGACACTGTATAAATAAGAAATAAATAAATCTTTAAAAAAAAATTGGAAGCTAGGCATATTGGTTCACATGCTTAATCCCAGCATTCGGAAGACAGAGGCAGGGGGGTTCCTGAACGTTCAAGGGTAGTCTGGACTATGCTAAGACCTTGTGTCAAAACAAGGGGACAGAGCATAGCTAGTTGGTAGAGTGCTTGTCTACACGAAACCCTTCGATCACCTAGCCGGCGTACAACCAGGTGTGGTCCTGTGTACCTGTAGCCCCAGAATTATGGAGGTAGAAGCAAGAGGATCGAAAGTTCATCATTTTAGGGCTAGAGAGACGGCTCAGTGTTTAAAAGCACATACTGAGCTGTGCATGGTGGTACACACCTTTACTCCCAGCATTCGGAGGGCTGAGGGAGACCCCCTAAATACACTGTAGAGGACCAGAGTCAGGTCCCCCAGAACTCAGTCAGGTGGCTCTGCAGAGTCTGACACCCTCTTCTAGCCTCCGTGAACACTGTACTCGCGCATAAACCCGGATCTGATGCTCACGTAAACACATCAGTTAAAAGTTAAAATAAGGGACTGGAGAGATGGCTCAGCAAGTTCAAAGCACAGCTGCTCTTGCAGAGGACTCAGGTGAGGTTCCCAGCCCCCACATGGCAGCGCACGAAAGTCTATAACTCAAGTTCCAGGGGGTCTGTCGCCCTTTTCTGGCCTCCTCAGGCACCATGCATATACATGATACACAGACACACATGCAGGCTAAACACTTATACATGTAAAGTAAAAATACATCTGAACAAAAATGTTGAAGTGTTCAACATCATCCTCAGCTAAATAGTAAGCTGAAAGCTGGCCTATCTCAAACACCGAAATAAACCCCCTATGGAGTGGAAATGGAGGTCCAGCCTTGTTTCATCACTCTGGGGTGGAGGGGTGGGTTGGTGGGTTGGTTTTTTAAAGACAGGGTTTCTGTGTAGCCCTGGCTGTGTAGACCAGGCTGATGTCCATAAACAGATCCGCCCGCCTCTGCCTCCTGAGTGCTGGAGTGGCCGCCCCCCCCCCCCCGGGCCACCCTGGGTTTTGTTGCTCAGAAATAAGTAAGAAAACCCATAACTGCTGCCAGTACCCGAACCAGGGCAAACAGCTAAGAAAACACATGGAGGCTTTTCTTCCTTCTTTCTTTTTTTCTTTTCCTCCTTCTTAACCAAGCCTTGACGTTAATTGCTTATAAATGCTGCGTATTTGTTTTGCTTTCTGCCTCTGTGCTTGTGTCTTCAATACTTTCATGATTTTCTGCCCCTCAATAAGGAAAGCCTGCTTGATCCTGTCACATGCACACTTGGCACACATGGAACCACCACAGGCTGATGTGCTTCTTTGTCCTAGACAATCTCATAAGGACTTTAGGCCTCACAGCACGAACCCCTTGAAGTCTACCTGGGCACACACCACACGTGGATTTAGGTGTTTTCCCAACCTTCTTGGTATACAGGCAAATAATCCTGTTGCCAGGGGTGAGAGACAGCCTGGTTTTGTTAGAGGCTACATTGTAGGAGAGCCTATGATGTCAAATGATGGACCATTCAAAGCATCCCCAGGAAAGGCAAAGGCAAATTTTCAATTGAGGTTCTCAACTGTCAAACTGGCAATTAAAACCAACCAGTACAGTTAGAAATATAGAGATCCCAGGCCAGGCATGGTGGAGGGCGCCTTTAATCCCAGCACTCAGGAGGCAGAGATAGAATCTCAAAATTCAAGGCCATAAGGTCTGCATGTTGAGGCCAGATGGGGATATATAGTGAGACCCTGTTTAAAAAAACAAAAAACAAAAAGCAAAGAAAGAAAAAGAAAATCACACGGCCCTGTCCCTGCCTGAGGATAAATGCTGATGGCAAGTGTAGACTCTCTATAGTGGTGTAACCACTGGTAAGGTGCATGGTCCTATGAACAAGCTGCCCACCCACACCCTTGTAAGCAGCCTTATGAGACTCACTGGGACCTACAAACTAGAAAGAGGAAGAGCTGAGAAGAGAGGGATTAATGGATAACAGATTTGGTGTGTGATAGAAATACATTATACACATATATGAAAACGTCATAATGAGCCAGGCACCAGCACTCAGGACGCAGAGGCTGGCAGATGTCCGAGTTCAAGGCTGGTGAAATGGCTCAGCAGGTGATAGCACTTGCTGCACACCCTGGCCACCAGACAAAGGGCAGATGGGGAGACCCTTTCTCCTGACCTCCACATGCAGTGAGTGCCCCTCTTCACTGCACATGCGTGCACGCACGCACATTAATAACAGTTTTTAATTAAAAATTAAAACCCAGCTTAGACTACTAAGATATTGATCCTCTTGCATCAGCCTCGCCATCAAACGTGTGCCATCAAACTCTGCTTTGTCAGTTTAAAATTTCATCCATCCATTCATTCCATTAGTTAGTTTTTTGAGCCAGAGTTTCAAAACAGTGGTCCTGGCTCTCCTGGAACCCCCTCTGTAGACCAGGCTGGCCTCAAACTCAGAGACTGGCCAGCCTCTGCCTCCGGAGCACTGGGGTGAAGGCGTGCGCCACCCTGCCCAGCGCATTTTAAAAAAACCACAGTGTCACTACTCTCACATACAATAGTAACCATTCTTTAATTTTATAAAATGTACAATTATCAGAGTAAAACTTTCCAGTTGTTTTGTCTTGTTGGTATGGTTCTGTGTTCTTGTTTTTAAGATTATTTTTTCTGCCTTAATTATTTTTAACGTGTGTGCGCGCACACGTGTGTGGATGAGAGAAAAGAGGTCAAAGAATGACCTGAAGGAGTAGGTCTTTGTTTCTGCCGTGCAGGCCCTGGGGTCACACACAGTTCGGCAGCAGGCACCTTTGCCTGCTAAGCCATCTTGCTGGACCTCTGCCTTTTTTAATAATTTGAGATGTTCTCACATAATAAACATGGAGCGGAGTGTTGCTTTGTGAGGATGTGTGTATATGATGTGTGTCTGAGTATGAGCGCTCAGATGCCAGGTCATTTATGTGGCAGTTGGACCCTCAGGTATGGGTCTTCACTGTCCACCTTGACACTGTCTGTCGTTCACTGTCGCACAGGGCCAGGGGAGCCCTGGGATTGAAATGGGAGCTGGACAGCCTGACTTACACACTTCTGGAGCCCTCACACTTGCATGTCAAGTGTTTTACATATACCTACTGAGCCCCTAAGGCCCGGAGTCTTAATTTTGACTTGTGTCAACATGGTTCCTAAGTCTATACTTACACAGTGCTGTCTCTCTAAACTGAAGTGGTCAGGACTTTTACCAACTACAGCCTCTATTTATAAAACCAGAAGTCTGTTTCTAAAATGTGTTCAAATGCAGTCTTAAATAAGATTTAAAAATAAGCAAAGAGCAAGAATACTGGCTCACATCTGTAATCCCAGCACTTGGGAATCGAAGGCAGGTAGATCAGGAGTTCATGGCCAGCCTGGCTTATATGAGACCCTGTAGCCCGCCTTTGATCCTTTGTGGGTTCTTTTTCTCACCCTTTATCCCACCAATTTCAACCCTAACATGAGACAGGAGAGAAACAAGGACAAGGCAGAGAGAGGAATTAGGAAAATTTCTGAATCTAATTTCTTTCCTTTTGTTTCTTGTTTGACCATAGCTACCAGCAAACCACAGCCAACCTCCCTAAATGACCACCAACCCCACCTATCAGGGCTCTAACATCACAAAATCACAGAAACTACCTGCAGCTGGCAAACTATGACCTACTAGAGCACGAGGCAAATCCTAGGCAGTAGCTGCCAGCAGGCTGAAGCAGTCCCACATGCCTGGGATTACAACAAAAACACATTCCAGCATTCTCAAATATGTCACTGCAAGACCCTGTTTCAACAAAAAAAGTAAACAAATACATAATAAGGATTTTTAAAAGCAGGTAACAAGCGTAGAATAAACCATTCCTTGTCTCCCTGTGCCCTCTTTTAATGGCTGGAGTATGGTTCAGTAGGGTGCACAAGGTTCAAACTTCAGTACCATCCTTCTTCACCCTCTAAAAAAAAAATAGGCAAAGAGACCTATCTTGTTCATCAACATCTACTACATTTAGGAGTTGGTCTGAAATTTGCAAATGGACCAAGGTAAATGAATTCTGTCATCATTAGTTTGCAGAACACTTGATTCTGTACACCAGGGGTCTCAGCAGGAGGGCCCATCCTGCTTCAGTCAGTGTCTTTAAATCAGCAGCACAAACAATGGCACTGGCCTATCGTCCAGCTACAGGGCAGGCCAGCATGGCCTGGACAACAGTGAGAACCCAGCAGAGGAGAAGGGCAGGGAGGGAGAGGAGGAAGCCAGGGAGGAGGGCAGAGAGAATGTGAGACCTGGCAGCTAGCAAGGAGCACACATTCTGCATAGATACTCCAAATTAGAGGTTTCACAGGGACAGATAAGTTCCCACAGGAAAGTCCACAGGTTTTTATTTGTGAATGAGAAAAAGAAAAGAAAAGGGAAGGTCATGAGTGCTCCTAGGTATGAGGAGAAAGTTTACTGTACATAGAGAGAGCACAGCCAGAGGCAGGGACATCTGGGAGAGCCGAGATGAGCACAATGAGCCGGGCCACACAGGGGAAGAGAGGGAGAGAAAAGGAGGTGAGAGAAGAACCAGGTGCAACAGCCAGGAGGTCCAAAAGCGTGACCAAAATGGCTGGATTGTATAGAGAAGGGCAGTGCAGCCCTCTGGGCTGGAAAGGTCAGGGTAAGGGAGGTTATGCAAACCAAGAGGCTCCTGGAACAGTTAGGAGCTGAGGGATGCTGGGAGAACCTGACCCCCAGGTTTCACGTGTTACATAATAACTCAGCCACTTGTCCCAAGGTTTGAGACTCAACAGTTTGGTTTTATGGTATCTTGAGTCTGTCTGCTTGTAGATTTAGAACATCCAGTGGTCCAGAGATGAACGCTGTCTTTTGCTGTTTGTTTTTGGACTCAGGCCTCATGTCACCCAGGCTGGTTTTAGACTCCATACCCTCCAGCTTCCTGACCTCTAGGATCACAGAAGTGAGCCACCAGGACTGGCCTGATAAAGGAGCTTTCTGAAGATTAGGTTGATCAATACTAAGATTTCCACTTTTATTTCTACTTGTCACCTTCCTTCCTTTTTCTTTCTTTCTCCACAGGAGCAGAGGAAAATGCTTCAGATCAAAATCTCCAAATCTCAGCAAGTTTTAAAGGCCGGAAAGTGCTCTGGTGGTTGAAATGGTAGGGTAAGTGTTAAAGCACAGCCTGCCAGTTTGCAAACCCTGTTTCTGTAAGTAGGACTGTAGGCAGGAGCGCTCATCCTATAATGCTGGCACTCAGAGGCCTCCTCCCTGGGTTGCTCTTGGTCACGGTGTTTCACCACAGCAATACTAACCCAAACTAAGACAGTGGCCAAGGATGGCCCTGAGCTTCTGACCTTCCAACTGCACCTCCTGAATGCTGAGGCAACACACATTATCACATAATCAGTTTTGTGGTGCTGGGAAAGGGACCTGGGGCCTTGTGTGCACTGGGCAAGCACTATAGCAACTAAGTTACACCCCCAGGACATCACTTCATACTTAACATAAGATGCTCATTTTTCACATGAGAAAAGATTAAATTTGCTGGGCATGGTGGCAAACACCTGTAATCTCAGCACTTGGGAGGCAGAGGCAGGCAGATCTCTGTGAGTTGGAGGACAGCCTGGTCTACAGAGTGAGTCCAGGATAGCCAGGCTACACAGAGAAACCCTGTCTCAAAGAAAAAAAAAAGATTACACCCACTCTCTGCATAATTACTCAGTTTTACCCCATTCATTCAGCAATAGACAATGCTTCAATGTTTTATACACTTTTTCAAAAGTGTGTCTTTTTAACCTAGCATTTAACTAGCAAAGTGTAACTAGAGCACAAGCTGTTGGTCTTGCTCCCCTGAAGCCTTCCCATTCTCAGGAGTTCTCATTTTCCTTGATAAATTTGTGAAAGCATGCAAGTAAGCAAAAAGCAACCTAGGCGTAAGTTCCACAGAAAAAGAAAAGCCAGGCATGGTAGTGCTCTCTTGCAGTTGCAGCACTTGAAAGCTAGAGGCAGACAGATGGGGAGCTCAAGGACGCTCTTAGCCAGCCCAACCTGGGTCACGCGAGACTGTCTCCAACACAATAGAAATAGAACACAAGAGACCTACTTTCATCAGCCTCTTCCGAAATTTTAAACAATACTTCAAAAACAAGGATGGGGAACCTAGTTATCTAGAGAGCAGAAGAAGCCAGGCCACTCCTTAGACCCAGCACTCAGCAGGCAGAGGCAGGCCAGTCTGTGTTGGGGTGGTCTTGCTGTGCAGTGTGTCAAGGTTGTCTTTGTATTATTCAAATGCTGACTTCTGTAGGGCAGAGATCTGACTACAGGCTGGACTTTGGTACTGTTAATTTCTTATGGCTGCATCACATTTTATAAACACTCCCTCCAACACTTTCTGATTGGTTTAATATAGAGCTATTGAATGGTCAATAGCTGAGGCAGGAAAGGAAAGTAGGACTTCCAGGAGAGATAGGAACGCTGGGAAAGGATCTGAGGCAGGAAGATTCAATAGCCAGACACAGAAGCCAGACATACTGTAACGAGCCACATTGCAGAGCGTAGATTACGATAAAGAGGCTAATTTAAGAGTTAGTCTAAGCTAAGGCCAAGCTTTTATAATAAATAAAAAGTCTCTGTGTCATTAATTGAGAGCTGGTGGTCCAAAGAAAGTCCTGTTATAAGTCTACTCTGAAGTGAATTTCAAGCCAGCCAGAGCTATACAGTGTAACAGAAGCTTTGGTTTCTTTGTGTGTTATGTAAATATGCTTTTGTTTTAATCCCAAGTGTGGGATTTTAGTTGGGCTATAGTTTGTCCACACCTGTTAATTGTCTCATGCGGAATGTGGCTTTGGCCAGCTGGTAACAGTCTTCCACGTATGGCATGGAGTGGGGCACGGTCTAGGACTCTGAGAGTATAAATATGAGAGCAACAAAGTAATGATGCGGCATTCTGTGGTCAAGTGCTGGCGCTTGGCATGTAGCAGTTTGGAGAGACCAGAGGTGAGATGGTGTGGCAGCTTGGAGCAGACAGATGGAGAGACATGCTTTGGGGCGCAGTGGCATGGAGCCTGCTAGCTGCATCTGTGGTCGCTGGAGAATAGACCCCAACTAGCGAGGAGAAATAAAGGGGTCTGGGCCCCTCTACCCACTAACCTTTCCTCTCTCCTACTTAAGGTTTTGGGGTTGGCAGAAGGGGGAAGCGGCTTAAACACCCCAAATAAGGTACGGCTTTAAAAGAGACCGTTACAGATGGCTTTCTACTATAATACAGCAAGACCCAGCTTCAAATAAAACAAAAAAACCGCCCTTCACCCCCCCAAAAAAATCAATCTGAAAAGAAAAATACCATTTCAGAAAAAGGGAACAGCACCGTCAAAGTCACAAGGAGGTTCTTCCACACAGAAGGCCAGCACGGCTGGAAAATAGAAGATGAAAGACCAGAGACAGGTGGATAATGTTAACCAGCAGAGAAGTTCCTGGGTCTATGTTGTGAAGCAATGACGCTGCCCACTGTGGGAAGAACAGGTCGCAGCGAGACGGGTGTTGCAGTGTAGCTGGAGTATAGCTCACTGGTTTAGCGTACACTAGGTCCAGTCTCTAACTGCACACACACTAACAGTACAAACCTCAGACAATGGAGGGCCTACTAAGCTGTTTGTTTTGGTTTTTTGAGACAGAGTCTCACTATGTATCTCTGGCTGGCCAGGAACTCATCCACCTCTACTTCCTGAGTGCGGGGTGGTTAAAGGTGTGCACTACCACACTTGGTGTTCTTTAAAAGGCCCTGTCTGGTTTCCAGCACCCACGTCCGGTGGCTTGCAACCCCCCGGCAGGCAGTTAACCAGCTGTAACTCCAGCTCCAAGAGGATCTAATGTCTCTTGTCTCTGCGGGTATCTACACACCCAAACACAGATGCGGACACATACACACAGAGTTAAACAATTAAAATTTTAAAAGAGACAATAATATCCCAGAAGCAGAGAGGCAGTGAAAAATGGGATCTGATCTGTAGTTATATAGACATAAGGCAAGCACTCAACATCTCCACTTGATGATTTTTAGGACAAGAGCTAGTCATGGCCAAGGTGGCCTCAGGCTTGCGATGCAGCCAACAACTTTTCGCATCCACCTCCCAAGTGCTTTCCAACCCCGCTGTTATTCCTTCCACTCTGGAGTCCAGGCTAGCATGGAACTAACTATCTATCCAAAGTTGGCCTTGAACTTGTGGCAGGCCTCCTGTCTAAGCATTATGGACAGGTAGGACTATGCCTGTCAGAACTAGTTTATTCTCAGGGGAGGATGCAGAGACTCTGGATTCCTAATCACCAAGCGCAGCTGGATGGGAATTAAGAACCAAACCCAAAACATGCCACCATTTCTCTGGCACCTTGTTTCTGAGAAAACTGTGTGAGATCTCTCTGAGAAAGCAACCCACCAAACAGAAATGCTCAGCCTCGATGACCATCCGCGCTCTCTCATGCTTCAGCTCCATGACTTACAAGAAAGTCCACTGCCTCCCATACTAAGAATGCTTCCATCTGTTTTTTTAATGTCTTCCACTTAAACAGCCCCAAACCAGGAGACATAATTAGAAGAAAACTTAAAGTCAGAAACCAAAACAAACAGAAAATCAAAAAAGGAGCTCAAAGGAAAAAGGGCATAGGGGAGGGGAACACAGTAACATGAACAAAGAGTTTCAAGAGGTCTAAATGTAAATAATCTCATCCATGAAGCAAAGGCAAAACTTAACAAGTTACTTGGTGACACTCCACCTGTCTTAGTCAGGGTTTCTATTGTTACAACTTAACACCATGACCAAAAAGCAAGCTGGGAGAAAGGGGTTTATTCAGCTTACTGTTCATCACCAAAGGAAATCAGGACAGGAACTCAAATGGCAAGAACCTGGAGGCAGGGGCCGATGGTGGAGGGAGCTGCTTACAGGCCTGCTCCTCATAGAGCCCAGGACCACCTGCCAGGGATGAAACTACCTACAATGGGCTGGGTCCTCCCCCACTGATCACTAATTAAGAAAATGCCTTACAGCTGGATCTCATGGAGGTATTTCCTCAGGTTAGGCTCCTTCCTCTCTGATGACTCTAACTTATGTCAAACTGACACACAAAACCGGCCAGTACAACTGACACACAAACATATCACCATTAAGCCGCAACCTTCCCTGCCTTATTCATCCCTAAAATTAAAAACATAAATAGGGCTGGAGAGATGGCTCAGAGGTTAAAAACACTTGCTACTCTTCTGGAGGTCCTGAGTTCAATTCTCAGCAACCACATGGTGGCTCACAACCATGTGTAGTAAGATCTGGTATGCAGGCAGAATGTTGTATAAATAATAAATAAATTAAAAAAAAAATAAAAACATAATAACAAGCCCATCGTGGTGGCACATGCCTGTGATCCCAGCACTTTGGGAGGCAGAGGAAGGTGAATCACTGTGAGTTGAAGGCCAGCCTGGTCTACAAAATTAATCCAGGACAGCCAAGGCTACAACAGAAAAACCCTGTCTAGAAAACAAAAGAAAAGAAAAACAAACAAACAAAAAACCCATAAATAACTTAGAAGTTCCACAGTCTTTGCAAATTCAAACACATTAAAATTTTAGTCTCTTTTAAATATCCAATCTCAACTGGGCACAGTGGCATTCGGGAAGACAGAGGCAGGAGGCTCTCTGTGAGTTCAAGACCAGCCTGGTCTACAAAGCAAGTCTATGACAGCCAATGCTACACAGAGAAACCCCGTTTTGAAAAACCTAACTCAATAAATAAATAGAAAATAAATCCATCCACCCAATCTCACCAGGTAGTGGTGGTGCACACCTTTGATCATAGCGCTTAGGAGGTAGATGCAGGCAGATCTGTGTGAGTTTGAGGGCAGCCTGGTCTACAGAGTGAGTTCCAGGATAGCCAGGGCTAGAACAGAGAAACCCTGTCT
Source organism: Pachyuromys duprasi (assembly GCA_028658305.1). Lineage (NCBI taxonomy): Eukaryota > Metazoa > Chordata > Mammalia > Rodentia > Muridae > Pachyuromys > Pachyuromys duprasi. Next base: position 31,336,064 of record CM053764.1, read on the forward strand.
CAAAACAACAACAAAAGTTCAATCTCATGGGTGGTGCTGTACACCTTTAATCCCAGCACTTGGGAGGCAAACCATGCTGATTTCTGTGAACTCGGGGCCAGCTTGGTCTACAGAGCAAGTTCTAGGACAGCCAATGATACGCAAAGAGACCTTGTATTGAACAACAACAAAATCCAATCTCTATAAAATCTAAAATCTCTTTTAAAAGTTCAGTCTTTCAGCTGTGGGATCCTGTAAAAATCAAAATTAAATACCTTTTGCAAGAGGGAAGAACTAGGGCACAGTCACAATCTGAACAAAGCAAAACCAAACTCCAACAATATAAATAACTCAACGTTCACTATCTGGGATCCACTCACAATCTGCTGGGCTCCTCCTCCTCCAGCTCTGCCCTCTGCAGCGCACAGCTTTCCTTCTCAGCTCCAGCTGGCTCCACGCCACTGCTGCTGTTCTTGGTGAGCATCCTGCGGTACTGGCATCACCAAAAGGCTGCAGCTGGGCTGTTCCTTCACCAATAGCCTTACATAGGCTCTCTTCATGGTGCCAAGCCTCAACTTCTCTGTGTGACCCTTCAGTCCTGGGCCTTCAACTGCCACTGAGGCTGCAGCTTTACTAAGGGCGTCTCCTAGCCTCTCATAGTACCAAGCCTCATCAGCTGCTCTCCACGGCCCCCTTTTACCTCCAAAAGCAGCACTGCTTGGGTTACTCTTACACTGCCAAGTCAAGATGCAACCTCGGCCAGTTCAGGAACACGGCTTCTCTGTGCTCTCAGGAAACACTTCCCAGAATGCTCCACCTCAGTGATGCTGGTCCCTTCTTAATCACTGCTAATTTCTTAGCTCTGGCTAAGCAGTATCAAATGTTTCACTCCAGGAGTGCTGGTCTCAAAATACTGGTCACAAAAATACTAAACCATGAAAGAGAAGAGGTCTACTGTCTCATTCAAGAGGGAGACACACTAGAAGGTAGGGAACCAGGGCTATGACTGTGAGTCTAAAAGCCAGGAGAGGACCAAAGAGTCTTCTCACAGAGCAGACTCAGGCCCAACCAAGGAACACATGCCAAGAAGGAAATCAGGTTTTCTTTCTCCTCTAGGACACATTTTAGATAGCCTAGACTGGCCTTGACCTAAGAATATAGCTGAGGCTAGTCTTGAACTTGTTACTCTATTGCCTCTATCTCCCCAAGTGCTTGAGTTATATGTGTACACCACCATGCCCTGTGAGCAAATTCTGTAGGGAAGGTAAATCATCTCAAATCAAAAGCAGCCCTGTGGGCTGGAGAGATGGCTCGGTGGTTAAGAGCACTGGCTGCTCTTCCAGAGGTCCTGAGTTCAATTCTCAGCAACCACATGGTGGCTCACCACCATCTATATTGAGATCTGGCGCCCTCATCTGGCATGACGTGCACATGTATATACACCTAGAGCTTTCACATACATTAAATACATAAATAAAATATAAACTTAACAACAACAAAACAACAGTCCCGTGCCAGTTGGTGTGGTGCGCAACTACAACTGAAGGATCAGGAGATAAGGATATCGGTTCAAGGACTGAGAGACCCCTCTCCCTCTCTCTCACTCACACACATGCACACATGCACGCACAGGCATGCACATAACACAGCTGGGAGATGGCTCATCAGGTAAAAAACTTGCCAAGCAATCATGAGAATTAGTGTTTAGGTCTCAAGAACCTGTGAAAATGCCACACATCCCAGGTGGACATGATGTGCCAGGTTCCAAATGTAGTGATGGGATTCCTGGAGCGAGCTGACTAGCCAGAGTCTGGAATGCTGAGCTCTGCCTAAATGAGTCAAATACATGTGGTTCACCTCAGCCTTGAGGCTCATGTGCACACACACAGACACAGACACACAGACATGTGGGGAAAAAGGGAAAAAAAAAAGCAGAAGTAATCCCTTTCCTTTTTTCTAAAGGAAACGGCTGCCACTCTGAGGAGTTAAGTTGTGACAAGGGCATGGGTTGACACTTCACCAGTAAAAATTCCTTCATTCTCAAATATTTCACCTTCCTACCATACCCATTTCATCTCCTTCTAACGTGAAGGCACAGTTTTGAGACCTACAACTAATCTTCCTTTCTTCGTTTGTTTGTTTTTTTTTAACCTAACTCAAGGCCATTAACTTTTTTTAAGTAATCACTTTAAATTATCTTGTGGAACCCTTTTTGAAATCCACACTTTGCCATTTTGTAATTTCTCCCCTGGGTTTTTTTGTTTGTTTGGTTGGTTTGGCTTGGTTTTTCGAGACAGTATTTCTCTGTGTAGCCTTGACTGCTCTGGAACTTTGTAGACAAGGCTGGCCTTGAACTCACAGAGAAACCTCTGCCTCTGCCTCCTGAGTGCTTCGACTAAAGGTGCGCACTATCCCCAGCTGGCACCATCTTGGTTTTCTGAGACAGCATTTCTTCCCTACCCCATACCTTTGGGATTTGTTGTTGTTGTTTTGAGACAGGGTTTCTCTGTGTAGCCCTGGCTGTCCTGGACTCACTTTGTATACCACGCTGGCCTCACAGAGATACCCCTGCCTCTGTCTTCCAAGTGCTAGGATTAAAAGTGTGTGCAACACACCATGGGCCATTTTGTAACTTTGTGTATTTACTTATTGCTTGCTTCTTCTTTCCTTTCTTCCTCCCTCTCTTCCTTCTTGCCTTTTTTAAAAAGAGAATCTTGATCTGGCTGGACTGGAATTTGCTGTGTGAACAGGCTGGCTGACCTGCTTCCGTTTCCAGTACGCTGGGATTCCAAGCAATTGCCATGTGCCAACATGCTTGCTTTCCTTTGTAGTTATTTTAATTCCAGTGCATAGACATTTCACACTATATTCCAAGAAACACTGCCTTTATTAGCTGATCTAAATTTTTTATTTATCTATTTATTTGTTTTAGGTGCTGGGAATTGAACCCAGAGACTTGAGTAAGCTAAGCAAGTTTTTTCCATAGCACTATAACCTCATCCCTTAAAAAAAAGAAAAGAGCTGGGAGGTGGCACATGCCTGTAACCCCAGCACTCCAGGAGGCAGAGGCAGGCAGAGCTCTGTGAGTTCAAGGCCAGCCTGGTCTAAAAAGTGAGTCCAGGACAGCCAAGGCTACACAGAGAAACCCTGTCTCTAAAAGCTAAAAATAAAGAAACAGAGATGGCTAGATGTTTAGATTTTTAGGGGCTGGAGAAATGGCTCAGTGGCTAAGAGCTCATACTGCTCTTGCAGAGGATCCAAGTTCAGCTCCCAACACCCATGTCAGGTGGCTCAATTGCCTGCAAGTCTGACTCTGAGGAATCTGGCCCCCTGACCTCTGCAGGCACCACACATACCACAGACATACAGATAATTGTTTTGCGTGTTGTTTTGTTTTCGTTTTTCAAGACCAGGTTTCTCTGTATCCCTGGCCATCCTGAAATTCACTTTGTTGAACAGGCTGGCTTTGAACTCAAGAGATCTGCCCGCCTCTGCCTTCTGAGCCCTGAGATTGAAAGTGTTCACCACCACTGCCCAGCACATAAACATAACTTAAAAGTAAATAAAAATTTAGCAGGGTTTGTGGCGATACACACCTGTAATCCCAGTGCTCAGGGAGGCAGACGCAGGAGGATCTCTGTAAGTTTGAGGCCAGCCTGATCTATAAAGTCGGTCCAGGACAGTCAGGGCTACACAGGGATACCTTGTCTTGAAAAACCGAAAAAGAAAAAAGTGTACAAACTGGGCTGGAGAGATGGCTCAGCAGTTAAGAGCACGGCCTATTCTTCCAAAGCAAGCAGGTTGGTTCCCAGCACTTATGTGGCAGATCACTCTTTTTGGTAGGTCCAGTTTCAGGGGATTGGACGCCTGTTCTGGTGTCTAAAGGCTCCACCGGGCACACATGTGGTATGCAGGCATGTGGGCCAAACCTCGTACACATTTGTTGTTGTTTTTGAAGTGCACAAATTGCTTTGCATGGTGGTGCTCACCTGCGACCCTGGGAGACGACTGGGCCAGGGAGGAGCGATCTGTTTGGGAGAAGCTTGGCGTACACAGCTACAGAGTAAGTTTCAAGCCAACCAGGGATACACGGTAAGAATCAAAATCAGGGCCCCTCCCCAAAAGCACAGATTTATATGAGAATCTACATCAAAACACTTTTCCTGAAACAAGTGTCAACAGCAAGATAAAGAGCATCCCAGGTCATATACCCCAAATTCACAAGCCCATATATATACCCCAAATTCACAAGCCCATATATATATATACATATATGTACACACACACACACACACACAATCAGCCTTTCCCACAGCCACAATATGCGTGATATACAAATACCACTCCCTTAGGCATTCTAGAACATTGACTTTTGACTTATAAGAATTCAGAGACCCCGGGGGCTGGAGAGATGGCTCAGTGGTTAGGAGCCCTGATCTTCCAGAGGATCCGAGTTCAATTCACAGCACCCACATGGCAGCTCACAACTGTCTGTAACTTCTGTTCCAGGGCACTCAGCACCCTCACATGCAGACAAACACCAATGCCCATAAAATAAAAATAAATAATTTAAAAAAAAAAGAATTCAGAGACCTCTTTTTTGTTTTTGGAAACAGGATTTCTCTGTGTAGCCTTGGCTGTCCTAGACTCGATTTGTAGACCAGGCTGGCCTTGGAATTCATGGAAATCCGTCTGCCTCTGCCTCCCAAGTGTTGGGATTACAGGCATGCACCACACCGAGCTTCACTTAACATTGTATGTAGAGGTCAGAGGACAAATTGTGGGTGTGTCCTACCATGTGGGTCCCAGGATGGGACTCAGGCTTGAAGGCATCTGAATCATCTTGACAGACTCCCAAATACTTTTATAATTACTTTTTTTTTTTTTTAGTATCATTAGTGTATATCTCTCTCTGTGTGTGAATGTATACACATGCCACACTCCGAGTGTGGAGGTCAGAGGACAAATTTCAGGAAGGGAGTAATTCTCTCCTTCTACCATGGGACCAGGAACTTAAAATCAGGTCATGGAGTGTGAGCAGCAATTGCTTTTACCCACCATCCCCCAAGGTCTTCTAGACAAACATCTGATTCTGCAGATTGTTCCTCCTCTTATCCTGCCCATTAGTCCCAGTATTTCCTGAATTGCTTCCCAGACCTTATAAATTATCAGGAAGAGATATGAGATTAAATCCAAATCCCTCAGTCCTAGCTCTCGTTCTCCCATCTCTCCTACACTTAGAACCTAAACATTAGGCTGTCTGCCAATGATGTATCCAGCATGTGCAAGGCCTTAGGTTCCATCCCAGCATCACCACCAACAATACAAAAGCACAGAAAGGGATCTAAACCTTAGACAGCTCCCATGCTCCAAAGGGAGTGGAGAGCTGAGACAGACGTTTTAGAGACACTCAAATACATAAAACCCTGACGGAGAAAACTCATTTAGTTTTATTTTAATGGGTACCCTAAGAGACTTGGAGGGGAAAGAGAATCAGAAAGTAGCTGTAATGGGAGCACTAGGGAGGCTGGGCCAGGTCCAGGTTGGGCTACGCAATAAAACCCTATTTTAAAAACAAAGATGAAAAAGGATCCAGGTACACTGGCTCATCCATGCCTACAATCCTGTGACCAGCCTGGGCTACAGAATGAGTCCTACGCCACCCTGGGATAAGGAGGGACACCATGTCTCAAAAACAAAAAAAACTAATAAAAAAGACAGCAAAACTCTTATACAGTGCTATATGGATTTGAGAATAAAGACAGGTGGAATGTTCCCCTTTCAAACATGCATACATATAAAATGAATTATGTATGTGTGTATTTGATAGGACATCCATCTATATATTATACCTATTGAAAATGAGATATATATGTAATAAAAAAATACGCACAGCGCTTCATTTCTTCTTTTTTTTGTTTTTGTTTTTGAGACAGGATTTGTAGACCAGGCTGGCCTCAAACAAAGATCCTTCTGCCTCTGCCTCCCTGTGTGCTAGGCCCGGCCCGGCTTGCTTTTGTGTTTTTCTAGACAGGGTTTCTTTGTGTAGCCTTGGCTGTCCTGGACTCACTCTGTGGACCAAGCTGGTCTTGAATTTAAAAGACCCACCTGTCTCTGCTTCCTTAGCACCGGGATTACTGGCCTGTGCGACCCCCACCTGGCTGTAGAACTTTTATTTCCTAAGTAAGATCCTCTGGGGTACAGGCCTGATGAGATACTAGTGTTTTCTGAGTCTCTGAAATGGCCTCTTCAGGTCCATGAAGATATGAACCTCTCCCCACCTCCAACATTCCATCAGACAAGCATAGATCTCTGCTCTAAAGAGCTGTAATGCTCAGAGGGGGTAAAAAGTCACGCCGCTGTGGCTAACAGCTCCTCCTCCAGCATACCACGAAAAGCCAGGAGACTGCCGACGGTATTCTCTGGCAAATGTGGCAAGCCTGTCCCTCTCTCTCCAGCCTGTTCCCTCAACCACAGCTTAGCTTCGCAGGCAGCCAAGGGTTAATTGTAAAGACTCCAGGGCTCGCTGGCTATCTGCAGGGCTCCAAGTATCCGCTGAAAAGGCAAGACCCAAAGAATCACAGAGTTTTCTGCCTTAATCCCAAGGCGTGTTATGTCCCCAAATTCCTCTTCCAGGATGGGTGGGGTGCGGTGGGGTCTTCAGTACAGAAGCACACACTCAGTTCTTGAAGAGCCTCTCTACCTGTAATTTCAGCTGGTGGTTTGAGCAAAAAGCGGAGCGGGGTGACGGTATGGACCCAATTAACCAAAACCAGAAAATTATCTTTTGGGGAGTGAGCCTAGGGACTAGGTCTGAGATGTCACACTATCCCCAAGAAGAGCCGCACATTTGCAGTCAAACTAACTTCGTCTCACAAGATAAAAAGTTGCGAAGTTGATTTGTTTTAATTCGGCTGCCTTTCCCAGACTCACAAACCCTGGCTCTAAACTCCTTTAACTCCAGAACCAGGTGCAGAAAGGCAGGGAAAGGAGTGCTGGAAGGAGAGGCGCTGGCGGGGAAAGCGGCTTCCAGTTCCCCCTTAAAGGAGAAGCTAAAACCAAGGGCACTCCCGGGGCCCTAGGAAAGGAAGTAGCTGGGGTCCCCAAGAGCGCTTTTTCCTACCTTCTTGTTCTTGTTATACCCAAAAGTCGAAATCCCAGGCCTGGAAGTCACTGATAGCAGCATTTTTTCTTTACTGTTTGGGAGCTGAGAGAGAGAAAGAAGAGAGTGAAGGAAAGGGAGGGGGAGAGGAGAGGGGGAGAGGAAGGGAGGAAAAGAGGGAGGGAGAGGGAGGGGGAGGAGAAAGAAGGAGCGAGCAAGGGAGAGAGAGTGAAAGAGAGGGAGG
>CM053764.1:31343488-31375296 GCA_028658305.1 Pachyuromys duprasi
TCTGATTATCATAAAATGACAACTACCCTATTATCAATGGAAAGACAAAGATTTTGTGGTTATTTTGTTTTGACTTGAAACTTTCTTTCAGCTACAAGATTTCAAGCTTGGCATGTAAGATGACTTAGCAGTAAAGTTAGGCCTAAGTTAGGTTCCCAGATCTACACGGTAGAAGGAGAAAACCAACTACCATTGCTGATTACAGCACTTGAGGAGTCCAAAGCAGGCAGATCTCTGAGTTAAGGCCAGCCTGGTCCACACAAAGAAACCCTGTTTCAAAAAACCAAAAATAAAAATAGATAAATAATTCTCCGACACCCCCTACCCTAAACACCCATGTGGCATGCCCACACATGCACATACAAATTAAATAAATGAAATGATATTTTATGAAGATTTCATACTTGAGTCTGCCTTCCAGAACATGCAAAGAAAACCATACTGAGGTACAGGATAGGAGATGAGCTCAGATCTCAAACTATATTAGTGTAATCTAAATGCATTAAGAAAGATCATGGAGGATCAGGGGATGACTCCCAGCATCCACGTCAGGTGAGTCACACCATTTCTATGGCCCCTTCTACGGATACTAGCATTCTCAAGCTCACCAGCTCTCACCCTCTCTCTCTTCCATTATTTTTCTGTTTGTTTGTATGTTTTGTGAGGCAGGGTTTCTCTGTGTAGCCCTGGCTGTCCTAGAACTCATTCTGTAGACCAGGCTGGCCTTAAACTCATAGAGACCCACCTGCCTGTGCTTCCCAAGTGCTGGGACCAAAGGGGCGCACCACCACTTCCAGGAAAATATTTTTAAAGATAAAAATGGATCTTTAAAAAATAATAAGGCAGGGCTGGAGAGATGGTTCAGAAGTTCAGAATAGTGGCTGCTCTTCCAAAGGTCCTGAGTTCAATTCCCAGCAACCACATGGTGGCATCTGTAATGAGATCTGGTGCCCTCTTCTTGTGTACAGGCCTACATGCAGGCAGAACACTGTACACATAATAAATAAATATTTTAATAATAATAAGGAAAAAGAAAGACTATGGCTTAGGAACGGTGATATACTATTTAAAGCTGTAGCCCCATTAGATATGAAGAAGGATCACCAAGTCTGAGGCCAGCCTGATCTATATAACAAGTTCCAAGACAGCCAAGGCCACTTGCTGATGGCAAGGGGATCACAGGCTCCAGCCCAGGCCGTACTATTCTTTAGATGATGCTTCTTCAGCAGGTAAAGGTGCCGAAAGTCCTGGATTCAATTCCTGGGACCCAAATGGTACAACGGAGAACCCACTCCTGAAGTTTATCCTCTGACCTCCACATATTCTGTAGCATGCACTCCCCAACACACACACACAACATTTTAAATATAATAAAACAGAACAAAAGTGAGTACACCAATTAAGTATACCGCGGAAATAATTTCAAATCCTTTGTACTGTTCCTTCTGGGGTAACATTAACCAGCTGATACCAGTATTCCCATCTCAGATTCTCCTGGCAGGGGTTCATACCTAAGAAGTCATTGTCAACAGAAAAGTCCACAAACCTCAGTGCTTTGTGATCTTTTTCTTAAACAAGTGGAAGCTTTTTATTTTATCATTTTGTTTACTTATTTCTAGGAGCTCTCTCCCACTCACCAAGCTAAGCCTTCGACCCAAGTGGAAGCCATCTTACTTAACTGTATAAATTATTTACTTACTTATATATACAAGATAGGGCCTCACTCTGTCACTCTCACTGACCTCAAACTCAATATTCCCCCTGTTTCAGACTCCTTAGTGAAAGATTACAAGCATATACAGGAACAGTCACACCTGGTTTTGTTTGGTTTGGGCTCTTTTGTTTGATGGTGTCAAGATGATAAAGCACTGTGCCATGAGATGGAGTCCCACCCTTCCAGCATAAACTTGAACCTTTCTTTTTTGTTTTTTTCTGTATTTGTTGTTTCTTCAAGACAGGGTTTCTCTGTGTATTCCTGGCTGTTCTGGACTCGCATTGTAGGCCAGGCTGGCCTTGAACTCACAGAGATCCTTCTGCCTCTGCCTCCCTGAGTGCTGGGATCACAGGCGTGCGCCACAGCACCCGGATACTTGATTCTTATTTTAAAGTTAGATTTATTGAATCATTTATGAGTATGGTGTACCAGGTGTGTTCCTGATGCCTATGGAGGTCTGAAAAGAGCACCAGATTCCCTAGAACTGGAGTTACAGATGTTGGTGAGCCATCATGTGGGTGTGCTGAGAATCGCGTCTGGGTCCTCTGTAATAGTTCTTAACCACGTAACTCTCCAGCCCTGTTTGATACTTTTTTGAGACAGGGTCTCATATAGCCCAAGTTGGTGTTGATTTTCACCTAGCCATAAACAACCCTGAAGCTGAATCAACACCGCTGCTCTCATGAGGTCTCGGTAGGAGCATAACCTTGGCCAGCACTTTGACTTTTTATTCTATTTCCTTGCCCTTAAGACCCACGAAGTTTAAACAAGTATAAAAACTCACCAGGTGTGGATTTTATAGCCAAGTTGAATGAAGTTCACAGAGCTAGGAGGTCGGCTCTGAGCTGTCAAACAAACAAATCATAACTCTTTAAAAAACATGTTCCATAAGGAAGGAAAATTTGAAACCTTTTAGGAAAGGAGAATATAACTGTGTCAAGAATATCACACAGTTGCAGTAACGCTCACCTCCAATATGCCCTTGAAGAAAAGAAAACTTAGGAATGATACCAAGGAAGCCTACCCATCCAGCTAGAACAGGAAGAGAGAGAGAGACCGCCTTCAGATTCCTTCCTCAGGCCTCCCGATGCCCTCACACACAAGCTCCTGAAGTTAAGTTAACTTGTCTTTGTCACAGCAGACATTATGCCCAAACTCCCTCTAAAATGAAGCTGTGCTCTCCGCTTTCCTGTCACTGTTTTGTTGTGATGATGGAGCAGACAGTGCCAGCATTCTGCAAAGTAAATCCACACATGCACGGCTACCCCCAACTCTAACTTTCATTTCCAACAGGGCAGGAAGTGCCTGCTCAACTCCAGGGACACAGGAAGGGTGGGAACAGCCTCCACGTGGGAATTGCAACGGAGAATGGAAACAGCAGCTCAGTACAGTAAATAAGTAAATAACGACATCTCAGGAACACAGTACTTTTTACAAACTTCCTTTTCTACCCTTAGAAGCTTTCATTCATAATATCCCAACTCATTCTTGCCATTTTAGAACAGTCTTCCCAAAGGACATTAAGTGGTTATCTGATTATAGCCAGTTCCAGAACAGCCAGAGCTATATAGTGAGAGCTTGTCTCAAAAAAAAAAAAAAGGCTAGGCTAGTTGGTCTTTAATCTCAGGACTCAGGAGGCAGAGGCAGGTGGATCTCTGTGAGTTTGAAGCTAGCCTGGTCTACACAGCAAGTTCCAGGAACAGCCAGGGTTACATAGTAAGACCCTGTCTCAAAACAAAACAAAACCAAACCATTCTAGTTCAGTTCCTCAACTCACAAGCTAAATGACCCTGAGAGAACTAAGTACCTCACATGTATGAAACTTAAAAAAACAAAACAAAACTTCTATTTGGTCTTTTGAGACAAGGCATCCCTGTTCCGAGTGCTGGGACTAAAGGAGTGTGCAACCACTGCTTGGCTGATTTACCTTATTCATGTGTGTGTGTGTGCATGTAATCACAGAAGTCTCAAGAGCCGGCTCCCTCTGCAAAGCGGACTGGACTCAGGTCATAAGTGCCTCTACCTGTCTTTTTTTGAGATGGTCCCTTATATAGAAGACTTTTCTCATTTGTAAAATGGAGTAAATAATTACCTGTTTCCTGTAAGTGTAAGTGAAACAAAATGAAGCAGCCTGTATGCAGCCTGGAAGGAAGTTCCTGACACTCAGTGAACACTCAGGTGTTAGTACCATTAGGATTAGTTACTGTTTCCCAGCGTGTATCCCTTTGAGTATCATGTAACTAGTTGAAGACCTTAGGTGAACATTTCCAAAAACCAGCATCTTAGTTATTCAAGGATTTGCTATGGGCCAGCAGGGTGGCTCAGCTGATAAAGATGCTTACTGCACACACCTGCAAAGCTGAGTTCAGAATGTGGAGCCCACAGAGGAAGAAGAGAACCAGCTGTCTAGAGTGGTCCTGTGGTTTGCATACACATCATGACACACACACTCAGTGATGGTAAGTTTCAACTAACTTAAATATTAAGATTATCCTAGGACTCCTGAGAGTTGAGGCTCCTACTTGTAATCTTAGCACTCAGGAGGATCTCTAGAGTTCCAGGCATATCTGATCTACACAGAGTTCCAAGCAAGCCAGGGCTGGATAGTGAAATCCTGCTAGACAACAAAGCATATCCTAGGATGGACCAAGAGGCTCGTATACATACCAGGAGAACATCAGATAAGTTTCAAAGTTGCTTGCAGATTTTCACAGGTAAGCCTGCCCACTTTCCTGAATTATAACTCAAAAAACACTAACTACCCCTCCATCTCTTAATATTCAAATCCTAAGCAAGCTCTCCCTTCCTTTGGACATTCTCACTTTTTCTCTGAATCCTGACCCCCCAATGCAACTGCTTACAGACCTCAATTGATGGACCTGTCTGCTTTCTTAGACTCTTAATTCAAAAGGTATAATTTTCTTTCTTTCTCTTTCTCTTCCTTTTGCTTTTGTTTTGAGACAGGGTTGCTCCCTGGCTCACTCTGTAGACCAGGCTGGCCTCGAACTCACAGCAATCCTCCTGCCTCTGCCTCTCAGATGTTGGGATCACAGGAGTGTGCCCCCATACCTGGCTCTTTCTTCCTCTTAACCCAGCTCCTCCTCCTAGCCTCTGCCAAGATTGATGGCTTACCTGCTCTGGTGTTTTCCTCTCAACTTCTGATAAAATGGTCCTGGGGGTTCAAAAGGAAAAAAAAAATTAATGGAAAAAAAAAAGTTTAAAACCAGCCATGTAACCCCAGCACTCAGGAGGATCACTCAGAGGTCAGAGGTCATCCTCAGCTACATGGTGACTCTGAGGCTAGCCTGGCCTACAGAAATGTCTCAGAAAAGGGGAGAGACAGTAGTTAAGTCTTGAGATGCATAAAAGTCACACTTTCCCCTAGATATAATACTAGATTTTATAGTCTGTCCAATAAATTTACGACCACAAAAATAAAATGGCCCAGATATACAAACTGATATAAAGTTAGGTCAAAACACCTGAACTACACTCAATACAAACTGAGGGTTTTTTTTGTTTTTGTTTTGGTGCTGGATGTCAAACCCAAGTCCAACATCCTATCTACCTGTGAGCTTCATCCTTGTAGGTTTTTTGAGGCAAGGTTTCTCTGTGTAGCCCTCTCCGCACTCAAGCTCACTCTGTAGACCAGGCTGGCATACAGCACCACCGCCTGGCCAGACGCTTATATTTTTCAAGGGAGTTTTGTGGCGACGGGGAAGGAGCAGGGTTCTGGAGCTCTTCTGGAGAAGTATGTATGGGAGGAAGGAGAATTTCAACCCTCCGGCATGTTTGCTGACGCCTCTCTGCCCTTTCCCTTGTACTGCTCAGTTTCTAATTCTTAGCTCTCATGAGCCCAGCACTAACATTCTTTTGGGTTTTGTTTTATTTATTTATTTATTTATTATTATTATTATTGTGTGTGTATGAGGGGCACCTCATTATGTTGCTTATTTGGTTCCCAACTCAGATTCCTAACTATCCTCCCAAGTAGGCGGGATTATAGGCAATGCCACTGTGACCAGAAGAAGAGTTGTTTTGGAAAGGGGAGTAGGAATTATTTGTAACAACTTTTAGGAAAAAGAGACATTTATGCCCCCCTGAGTCAGTACATCCTAGTTTGTAATTTCTCTAGAACATACACTGAAAAAAACAGAAATATACTCCTACCGTATGGTAGCACATACACTCCCAGCACTTGGGAGGCAGAGGCAGACAGATCTTCGTTGAGTACGAGGCTAGCCCGGTCTACATAGTAAGTTCCAAGACTTCCAGGGTTAAAAAGTAAGACCCTGACTCAATAAAACAAAAAGAAAGAAAAACAGTTTTATTTTTATTTTTGTGACTGTGTATCTATGTGTCTGCCAAAACCAGGGGAGGGTGTTGGATCCCCTACAGCTGGAATTATAAGCAGCCGTGGGTGCTAGGAACCATAGGTCCTCGGAAAACAGCATTCTTAGCCTGTGAATCATCACCAGTCCAGCACAATTTTTTTTTTTTTTTTTATTGTTCAGTGTCACAAAGTTGCCTAACCTGGCCTGGAGGTCAGTTTCTAAAAAATACAACTGAGTTGGGTGTGGTCACACATGCCTGGAATCTTAGCTCTTGAGATGTAGAGGCAAAAAGATTCAGAGTTGGAGAACAGGTTCAATCACATAATGAATTTGAGGCCAGCCTAGGCTACAAGACAGACAGACATACATACAACACGCAGGAACGCATGCACATGGGAACACAGACCCTTTTACTATCAGCGACAATACTCATGAATGTTCCCACCACTCTGGAAGCTGAAATAGGACAATTGCATGAGCTCTTCTGGGCTACACAGTGAGATCCTTTCTCAAAACAAAACAAAACAAAAACAAAGAAAAATACACTTCCAAATAAGAATCACAAGCAAAGGATTTGGAGCTGGTTGGACTTGGTCTGTTCCATGAGTGATGTCTGTTACAATATTCCACCACAGCCAGTTCCTGTGTGCTTGAAAGTCATAGGGCTGGCCAGCACAAAAACTATATGAAAGCCAAGGACACCCCAGCAGCCACCATCTGCAACATACTAGCTCCTTCCATTGACTGACGTGTCTGCCCCTAGTACTCTGGCATGGAAATGATCTAAAAAGTTGAATTTATCTCCTTGTAAAAAGACGAGAAAAGCATGGTTAGAAAGAACTAGGAGAAGAAAGAGGACATGGCTTAGCTGATAGGTGCTCTCTGCCATGAGCGAAACCCTGGGCTTGATACTGGCATCACACAGAACCAGGTATGGTGACACCCACCTGTACTCCCAGCTCTTGGGAGGGGAGGAGGAGAGTGAGGAGTTCAAGGTCTTCCTCTACTATCTTCGAGGTAGACTGGACTGTGAAGGACTGTCTCAAAGGACGAAAAAGAGATGAACATAGGAAAGGGGCACATAGGGAAGAGGTGTGTTTGTCTAAGTGTATACACGGGCACGTAGGTGCATGAAACAATACACACGTGCACGAAGGGAGAGCTCCCTTGGAACTGGAATTACAAGCTACCTCATGGCTGCTGGGAACTGAACTTTGGTCCTCTTCAAGAACAGAACATACTCTTACCCTCTGAGCCATCTCACCAATCCCACCCTACACCCTGCCCTGCTCGTTGTGAGACAGGGCCTTAGTATAAGGCCCTGGTAGCTTAGAGTTCACAACGCAGATCAGGCTGGCCTCAGACTTGCAGAGACCTGCCTGCCCCTGCTCCCCAAATGCTGAGATCAAAGGCATGTGCTCCTCTACCTGGCTTTTTGTTTTTTGAGATAAGGTCTCTGCTGCCCAGGGCTCAGGCTGGCCTTGAACTCACTGTGTGGCTAAGGACAACCTGGAGCTTCTATCTTTCACCTGCTAGCATTTCAGGCACAGGCCACTGACAGCTCTCAGGCTGGAGTCTATTCATTCTCAGGGGACTGCATTGATTATATACTTCTAGTCATGTGTCTTCTTCACACCTGAGATATTAGTTCTGCCTAGTCCTAGCTATCTCTAAAACAAGTAACTTGCATGATCCCAACAGGGCTCATGAGCTCAACTCAACTATTAGGTTCCATCAAATGGAACTATTGCATTTATAGAGCAAATTTCAGTATTTTTATCATTGAATACTGGCAGCTGCTTATAGTTAAATTACCACATAGCAATAACTGGAAGAGCATGAGGATGACATTGAACCAAAGTACTGACTGAGAGGCTTGGACTAGAGTTCAGTGGTAGAGTATTTACCTCACATGCACAGGGCCTTTGTTCAGTCCCCAGTAAAGCCTGGGAACAAACAACAAAAGAAGAAAATCATGCCAGATGGTGGTGGCACACACCTTTAGTACAGTCCCAGCACACGGGAGGCAGAAGCACGTGGATCTCTGTGAGTTCGTGATTTCAAGGCCAGCCTGGTCTGCAGAGTTAGAGCTACACAATTTGAAGCAGCCTTAACAATACCTTGTGTAAGAGCTTGGTGCAGTGGTGCACTCCTGTAATCTCAGCACTCAGGAGGCAGAGGTATGAGTTTGAGGCCAGCCTAGTCTACAAAGCGAGTCTAGGACAGCCAAGGCTACACAGAGAAACCCTGTCTCAAACCTCCCCCCCCCCAAAAAAAAACAATACCTTGTTTAAAATTGTCAAATAGCAAATGCAAATAGTAAAAACAAAAACTTGGTAGGAGTCATAGTGAATACATTTAATCCCTGCCCTGTGGAAGCTGAGTCCCAGTGAGCAAGGCACCCTGCCTGTAATCCCAGTACTTGAGAGGTGGAGAAAAGGAAATTTCCAGAGAAACTAGATAGCCACCCTAGTGAAAGACCTTTTATCAAATATAAAGTGGAGAGTGATCAAGGCAGACATTTGATGATGACCTTGGGTATCCACACCTTGGGTATCCACAAGCATGTAAGTGTATCTACATGTACATGTGTGCCCACATACATGTACACACAAAAATGCACACAACCCACATTTCATATGCAAAAGAGAGTCAGGCACCAGAAAAATGGGTGTGGGATAGTGATCTGGAAAAGGCATGCCCAAAGGTGCTTCCTCTGTTTTTAGGAGCTCAGACTGACCTCTGACTTACCTTGATCTTGTGGCTCAGCAGCTAAGAGCACTTGTAGAGACCACAGAGACTTGGGGGCTTGGTGCCCAGCACCTACGTGGCAGTTCACAACCATATGTAACTCCAGTTCCGGTGGTTAGCGCCCTCTTCTGACGGCCATAGGTACTGCATGAAAATGGTACAGGTCCAGACAGGCTAACTGCCTTAGCCGCGAGAATGCCGGGAAGATAGATAGGTGTCTGCGTTCACTCCAGCTAGGAATCTATATTTTCTGGGTCTTGAGTCTAACCCATTTGCCTATCATGGGCACGTGCCACCACACCTGGCTTTGTTTTTCTTTAAAAACAGGTTCTTACACAGTCCTGCATGGCCTCAGAATAGCTAAGGAGGATGACCCTGAACTCCTGACCTTGCCTCTATGTCCACAGTGCAAGCGCTACAGGAATGAGGTACACACGCATCCTCTGACTTTTAAGAGGTTTGCCTCCACCTCTTTTTACATTAAACTTTTATTTTACTTTATTATTTTTTGAGACAAGAGGTCTCATTGTATAGCCAGGCTGGGACAGAACTGTCTCTCTCACCTTGGCCTCCTCAGTGCTGAGTTTATTTGTGACAAACACAGCGGCTCAGGGGAACGAAGGGTAAGCAAAGGCTTACTTTTCCATGTCATAGTCCCCGTTAAGGACCGAGGCATAGAAGAAACACTGCTTACCGTTCCCTTTGGCTTGCTTCACTAGCTTTTTCATACAGCCCAGGACCACCTGCCTAGAGATGGCACCGCCCACAGCGGGGTGGGCCCTCCTCTGTTGCTCAGCAATCAGAATGCTCCCAAAGACGTGCAAGGTGGGACGATCGGAGGGAGGCAGCTCTTCAACCAGGCTCTATCTCCAGGTGTCAAGTTGATTAGTAAGCTCAGCCATCACACAGCCCTACACCCAGTTCTAACTCTGTTTTCAGTTCTGAAAAGCAATCCCGGGGCTTCTTGCATTCTAGACAAGAACTCTGACACTGAGGTACACCCCAGCCCCCCATTTTTACATCTTGTTCCCAGATTGTGAGCGCCTACGGAGTAGGGACTCTTGTTTTGTTTTGCTTTGTCGCTTTTCTTTTTTGAGACATGGTGTCTCTGTGTTGTTGCCCTAGCTGCCTTGGAACTCACTTTCTAGACCAGGCTGGCCTCCAGAGGTCCACCTGCCTCTGCATCCTGGGAGCTGGGATTAAGCACATACCACCACCTGATGCTGATCTTTTAATCTTTACTATCTTTTTGTTTTCTATTGCTGGGATGTCATTATCAAAAGCAATATAGTGAGGAAGGGTTTATTCCAACTTAAATGTCCCTATCGTAGTCCATCCTGAAGGGAAGTCAGACTCTCAATGGTGGGAAGCAGAGATCCTGGAGAAACGTTTACTGTGGTCAGCCAGCTTTCCTATCTAAACCAGGATCACCTGCCCAGCACTACCTACAGTGGGCTGGGCCCTCCTACATCAATCCTTAACTAAGAAAATGCCTGCAGGCCATTCTCACTGAGGCATTTTTTTTTTTAAAGTGAGGTTCCCTTTCCCCAAACAACTTCAGTTTATGTCAAACTGACAAAACAAACAAAAACAAAAAAAGCCAACCAGGACACTATCCAAATATAAATTATTTTCAAGAATCGTTGCTGATAACATAATCTCTATTCATGGGAAAGGCAGCCCCAGTGAAAACTATGTAAAACACCGCCAACTGCTGGTTAGAGCAGGTCATGCTTCCTTCAGGGAATGGTTGGAGGGGAGAGCCTCCTTCAGGGAATAATTGGAGGGGAGAGGGTGATTTGTTTCTATTTTCATTACTGGGGGGTCTGTACATGTGTGAGACAGAGGACTACATCGTGAAGTTCTTTCTCCCCTTTCACTTTGCATGCGTTCCAGGGATCAAACTTAGGCTGCCAGATTCAGACTTGAACAGCAAGTGTTTTACCCCTTGAACCATCTCGTGGCCCAACATTTGCTGTTGTTTGCTCTGTTGTTGTTGTTGTTTCTTGTTTGTTTGTTTGTTTTGGGTTTTGTGTTTGTTTTTGCTTTCCGAGACAGGGTTATTCTGTGTAGCTTTGGCTGTCCTGGAACTCACTCTGTAGACCAGGCTGGCCTCAAACTCATGAGATCCACCTGCCTCTGCCTCCCAAGCCCTGGGATTAAAGGCCTGTCTACCACTGCCCGGCATGTTTGCTCTGTTTTGAAGCGGGCTATGTAGTAGAAGCTGCCTTGAACTGTGCATCCTTCAGTCTCTACCTCAAGAGATCAAAGTGTACCTGGGGCTGGTTCTATAGGCAGGCCTTTGCCCAATCAGCTCCTATTTAAAGGAAAAGCAATAAAGTTGAAACTCATTACTGTTTATATAAAAAGCTAATTCAGAGAAGAGGGATATAAGGAAAGTAAATAGCTTCTGGGTAATAATTAGAAATCTTATAACCTATGGCAGTTTTCTCTTGAACAGAACTCAAGGCTTCATAGAAATAACAATTTTCCTGTGAAATAAGGATAAGACTAGCCTGCTGCATACTTAATAAAACCCTAATTAAAGGCTGGGAGAATGGTCCATTGTGTAAAGTACTGGCTAAGCGAGCTTAAGGACCTGAGTTCAGATCCCCGAATCCACATAAGAACTGGAAACATGTAACCCCATTATCAAGGTAGGTGCTGCTGGCAATCAGATCCAGCTGAATCTGCTAGGTTCACTCAAAAAATAAGATGGGGACAGGAGAGATGACTCATCAGTTAAGAATACTTGTTGCTCTTGCAGAAGACCCAAGTTCAGTTCCCAGCACCCATATGGCAGCTCACAATCATCTGTGACTCTGGTTCCAGCACTGCCCTCTGTGGTCTCCACAGGCACCATTCGCGCACATGCATACACACAGGCAAAACACTATAAAAATAAAAGGGAATGCACTGTCATGGTGGCACACACCTTTAATCCCAGCACTTGGAAGGCACAGAAAGGTGGATCTCTGTGAGTTCCAGGCCAGCCTGGGCTAAACAGTGAAATCCTTTCTCAAAATAAACAAACAAATAAATAAATAAAATAGACTAGGTAGGGCTAGAGAGATAGCTCAAGGTTAAGAGTATGGTCATCTGATGCCCTCTTCTGGACTGCAGGTGTACATGCAGACAGAACACTTATATACAGAAAATAAAATGTTAAAAAAATTAGTCTAGGTAAAGATCAATTGAGAAAGATACCTGAGGTTCTCCCTCTGTTCTCCATGTGTGCACATACAAGAGATATACATACACCACACACAAACAATGTTGAATGAAGTTTATACTGAGTATTCACAGTCTTAATTAGGGCTGGAGAGATGGCTCAGAGGTTAAGAGCACTGACTGCCCTTCCTAAGGTCCTGAGTTTAGTTCCCAGCAACCACACGGTGGCTCACAACCATCTATAATGAGATCTGGTGCCCCCTTCTGATGTGAAAGTGTACATGCATGCAGAACTCTGTATATATAATAAAAACATTTTTAAAAAGAGTCTTAATTGAATACAGGCATGGAGGCACCGATGTATGTAATCTCAGTTACTTAGGAGACTAAGTCAGGAGGCAGCATAAACCAAAAAAATGGGGATGCTGAACTGGGATAGCGTTTACTTAGCATGCAAGAATCCCTCGGTTCAGTCCCTAGCCGGGAATAAAACTGGGCAAGGTGACATAGGTCTATAATCCCTGCACTTGAGGTAGAAGCAGAAGGATCTGAGGTTCAAGGTCAAACTTGGGTAGCAAGTTCAAGGGCACTTTAGGAAACACCCTATCTGAAAAGCAAAATCAGGAGTAGGGCAGCTGTAGTCCACCAATTAGAGGAAGCGCTTTGGGCAGGAGAGCAGATAAGCCATACAGGAAATGGCTAAGAGAAGGAAGAACAAACAGAAAGTCCACTTGATTTCAAAGTAAATACCTCTTGAAACAGTAAGGCAAAGCATGGTTCTGATATGTGTTTTCCCGTGGTTACATTGTATCTGTGGCAGGGTCTCCTCACCCAGCTTGCACTCCTGTCTTGCTGCCCAGAAGCTTCTCCAATGTTGGGATCTATGAGGAATGCTACTTCCGCTCCTGCTCAGTATCTTGGTAATGCAGCCTGGGCAGCAAAAGAGACAATGCCCAGTACTATTTCATAGTATAAAATACCTCTTTTACAATTGTCAATTTTGGAGAAACTGCCATCAGAGGTTTTGTGGGTTATCTTTTTTCAAAAAAAATTATTTATACAGTATTCTGTCTGCATGTATGCCTAGACATCAGAAGAGGGCACCAGATCCCATTATAGATGGTTCTTAGCCAGCCTGTGGTGGCTGGGACTTGAACTCAGGACATTTGGAAGGTAGTCAGTGCTCTTAACCTCTGAGCCATCTCTCCAACCCAGCTCTGGGTTACCTTATGCAAGCACTCTTAACTTTCTTTTATCTGGGGGTAGGAGGGGCACATGAGTGCCAATGCCTGAATCAGCAGGATTGAACAAAGGTAGTCATCAGGCTAGCAACTAGTTAGCACCCCCCTGAGGCTTCTCGGTTCTAACTTAGTTTCTTCTTTGAAAACAAACCTAGTAGCTGCTTTTTAAGTCACCTCCAGGGAGAGAAAAACTAAGTGGCTGACACACCATACACACTCAATAATAGCAGTTAATAAAATGCCTACTCAACAGGAATGCTGTGGCCTCGGGAGCGAACGCTCTCACAGCCCACGCTGGCCTTGCAGAAGATGACCTTCAACTACTGACCTGCCTGCCTCCCTCCACATCTCTCGTAGCGGGACTGCAAGAGCGCGCACCACCACCCCTTTAACTCTCAAAGATTTTTGTGCGCCCCCCCCATCAAAGAGAACAAGAGGGGCAAATGATCAAAACACACAAAACAGATAAAAAACAAACAAAAAACAGGAATGGTAGCATGCACCTTTAATGCCAGCACTCCGAAGGCTGAGGCAGGTGGATCTGTGAGTTTGAGGTTAAGCCTGGTTTACCTAGTGAGGTACATAGAAAGGCCCTAGGAAAAAAAAATGGGGAGCCTCCATTTCCTCTCCCCCCGCCCCGTCTATCCGTCTCTCCTTGTGTGTTCTGTGCTGCGCACACCTGTAATCCTAGCATTAGAGAAGCTGAGGCAGAAGGTTGACCAGGAGGAGTTTGAGGCCAACGCGGGCTACAAGTTGAGTTCTAGGGCAAAAGAGCCATATCCCAAGGCCTTGTCTGCAAAACAGTAAAAAAGATTTTCGTGTTCACTGGCTTATTTTTATGCATGGACTTTAGAGAAAGAACATAAGTCCTCCTCCGCGGCCACCGAACAGACTGCAGGGAGACAACGTAAGAACCTAGGCTCGGTGACAGCCTGCACCGACGCGCGGCTGGACGGGCATCCACTCACCGCCAGCGCGCGTCCGTGTCTGGGGTACCTGCGGCCCGCAGAGCGTGCAGCTGCGTGCCGGCCACTTGCTGCCCGGCTCCCGCATCCCGCTCACTCTCAGCTTTCTCCAGCAGCATTTCACCTGCACCAGAGAGCTCCAGCGACCCCAGCCCGGCCGCGCCTGCTCGAGCTCCGGCTACGCAGAGGCCGAGTCCGCTCCCGCCCCCGCTCCGCCCCGTGACTCAGGGAGGAGCCTCCCAGGGCCCGTTCTCCGCGGTGATTGGACGCGGGCCCTGCCCATCTCCTCTCAGGTGCCGCCCTCTGCCCGCCCAGCGGCTTCCAGCTTCTCTGGGAGCAAGCCCGCCGTGCTCCGCGCTGGAGGCGCGGAGGGGCTATGGGTGCTGCGGCGGGGTCGGAGTCGCCCCGGCCAGGCGCCTCCTCCAGCCCCACCCACCCGGCCGGGCCGGCCCTCCTCAGGCTCGGCTCGCGCCGCGGGAGTGCTCCCGGGAGCCGGCTGTCGCCCGCCACTCGCCCGCCCCTCCCTCCTCGCGGCCGCTCGCACGTCTGGAGCGCCCGGGCAGAGCGGGCGGCGCGCCGGGGGCATGCGCTCCTTGAGGGCTCTGCAGAACGCGCTGAGCCGCGCGGGCAGCCACGGCCGGCGGGGAGGCTGGGGTCACCCGAGCCGGGGCCCGCTCCTGGGCGGGGGCGTCCGGTACCACCTCAGTGAGGCCACGGCGCAGGGCAGGGGCACACCGTACAGCCACCAGCCGCAGCACACGGATCAGTAAGGCTCGCGGGACAGGGTCAGGGGACAGGCTGGCTCCTACTCCCGCTGTCGTTCTTGCTAGCTCCCTGGGAGTCCTCTTCCCCGGAGAGCGCATCTCTCCGAGCTCACTAGCCTGCGATGCCCTTTCCTTTAGATGTGGGGCTTTGGGTCCGCCCCGCTCGGGCGGTCAGGTGCCGTCCGCCCGGGAGGGCGTTTGGGCAGGTCGGTCTTCGAGACGATGCCTGTCCAAGGTGCGTACTTAATTGGGAACGCAGATGGGCGCGGAGTGTTGCTTGGTGCATGTGTCTGAGTGCAGGGACGCGTGCCCACCTGCACCCCGTCCTCTCTCTCTTCTCTGGTCCCGGTATTTTAGGGGTTTGGAACAGCTTCCTGCTCCAGGTGCACTTGGGTCTCCCTGTGTGGTGTGCTGTTTCTTGTTTCTGGGTGTCCTCAGTGGGTAATGTGAGGTGCGCGTCATTGCTGTTGCGCACATATGTGGAATGTGTCCGGCGTGTTTTTCTTTTTTTCTTTCTTTCTTTCCTTTTTTTTTTCAGCAGAGCTTAACTGTAAAATCTTACACGCAGGCAAAACACTCATACCAAGTTTCCAGATTGGTCATTGAATATACTGAGTATTCGTAAATGAGAAAATCGTTGAGACATTTCTCTTTTTATTTTTGCCTTAGCATTTCTTTTACCACATTCTTGGAACTGTCTTCATCTAAGCTCGACAGGGAATAGCAATGGTGGAAAAGATACTGGCTCTTACCTCTGAGAACATTTGTTGGAGCTGCTGGGGAAAATGTACATATCAGGAAATTGTGGAGATGCTGTTCGGGTGGGCAGCTGCCTGCAGCCAGCCCAGCAGCTCTGGAAATCGGGGCTGGGTTGCAGCCCAGTCTCTCACAGAGGCGTAGGCAGAGCTGCACTTCCTCCAGGCACTTGTCATAGGCCTCCTGATATTCCTCATGGGGCTTCACTATGATCAGGCAAGTGGGACTCTTGGAGTCTGCACCAAGACGGACTTAGCTGCACCCAAGTCCATCTTAGAGGGCATATAAACATAGGGCAAGTTCGGGTCCTTGCACATAACTGGAAGATGGCAGTATATCTCAATTGGCAATGTGTCTCCTGCCAAAACCATGATCCCTTTCTCTCCCTTGTTGACGAATTTCTAACCCTCCTTCACCCCACGATGAATCTGCTTCCGCTTCACTGCTTTCTTGATACAGTTGCAGAGCTTGCTTGTCAGGCTGCGGGACCGGGTTCAGGTTGACCAGAAGCTCTTGGTATGGTGCTCCTCGCTGCAGCTCTCTGCCTGTGCCTCAGACTCTTCGGGAAAGGCCATTTTGTCATCTTAGCAACTAGAACAGCGCAGTCCGAGACAGATTTTTCTAAACCAGTCAGAGCTGTTATGTTGCTCAGTTTCTCTGAACTGCAGTTTTCCCTTTGGGCCCATCTTTAACCCAGGAAACCGACCCCGACCCGTACCCCCACCCCTGACACACAAAATGCTCAGGAATACTTGGTGCCTGTGATTTCTCCCCACCGCCAAGATGCAAGTCCTAGAAATGTTGTTATCTGCAGACATTGTCCTGGTAGCCGCTGCCCCATTATTGCAGACATCTACTTAAGGGTATTTAGAAACATATACCATATTTGAATGACACAGGCAAACATAGCAAACTACGTCACCACCAACATGGTGGAATAAGCAAAGGCCCTTTAATCCTTGCATTGCCCCCGGGGTGGGGAGCCCCCACACATCAGTTCAGTAGGGGACAGAATTTTTTTTTTAGGAGTCCTAGTTTCTTGTGGCTGCTTGTACTCCAGGGAACTTACGGGTAAAGGTAAAGGTCTTGAATTTTGGTTCCCTGGGCAGAGAGGTGTTGACAGTATCAGAGAGTGATGGGCTCTAGGAGAGTGATGCCATGAGGTAGGTGGGTTTTTGTGTTTGGAGGGTAAAGGAGGTTATCAAAGAGGAAATACCTTGTAATTCAGATTGTTTAAAAATATTTAGACATACCTGGCATGGAACCTTTGTTGATCCCCCTACACCTGCCTCTTGAGAGCTATGGGATTGTGGTGATATGCTCCACAAAAAGCTAGCCATGGTTATTTGTTACCATGCTTGTAATTCCAGCACTTTGGAGGCCAAGACAGATGATCATGTTTTTAAGGCCAGCCATAAAATTATTTTTGTTGCTACTTCATAATTGTAAGTTTGCTACTGTTATGAATTGTCATGTAAATATCTGTGCTGTCTGATGGTCTTAGGCAACCCCTACCCCAGAGAATTGAGATCCACAGGTTAAGAACCACTGCTTTAGCTGCTTCCGGAGATCTTTGGGGTCTAAGGGCCTTCCTAGTAATGTAAGTTGGTAATCATTATTGAAGATCTACGTATTGCATACTTTGCTCAAAGCTAGGGAGAGAAGATGTATAAGGCACAAGGGCCCAGCAGTGGATCAGTGAGTCTCCTGACATTCATTAGGATGTGCATGAGGAATGTGTGCAGCAGAAACAGAATCTGGAGTTCTAGGATAGCTACCACAGCCAGTTGAAGAAGACTGTCATGAAGGGCTTATAGTATAAACAAAGGCCACAAAGCCTCATAGTGTCTGCCCCACTTAGGAGGTCGTAATTGGGATGTGGTGTTACTTACCATAACTGATGTATATAAGAATGACATACTAGGAAAAAAATGTAGTTTTAAAGATTGGTGGGTGCCATACTAAGAATTGAGAACTAGCCAGACATAAAGGTAGGAAGGAGTGGGAATTAGAGGAAATGCAGGAACAGGTAAAAGCATATTATATATGTCCAAAATTATGAAAGAATAATAAAAAAAGAGCTAGCCATGATTATTCGTTACCATGCTTGTAATTCCAGCACTTTGGAGGCCGAGACAAGATGATCATGAGTTTAAGACCAGCCAGGCTACACAGAAGACCCTGTCTCAAAATCCTGCCCCAACAAAGAAAACAAAATCAAACTACTCTCCGTCACGTTGCCACCGTCACACACACAGTTGAGTGCAACCCATTAAACTGGCCAGGGTCACCAAAGTACTGATAGTGCTTCGGTAGGGACAGTACAGGCAGGGGCATGTCGAATTTGTGGGTGGCACCAGGCATTCTGACATCTGCAGTTTGAAAGGCACCATGAACAAGAAAGATATACTCATTCTGTTGGAGTCCGAAAGAGAGACTCTGAGGCTGAACTTGCAGCCAGGTCCTGGTTATTCATTACTGTTCCACAGGATGGCTTAGGAGCACTAAATAAAGCATTTGTACTGTAGGGGAGAAGGAGGAAGAAAAAGACAGAAGAGAAAGGAAAAAGAGATCTTAATCTGTACGCACTGGGACTTTTGTTTTGTTGTTTGTTTTGAGATAGGTTCTCTCTACATAGCCCTGGCTGTCCTGGAACTCACTGTATAGACCAGGCTAGCCTCAAGGTCACAGAAACCCATCTGCTCCTGGCTCCCAGGTGCTTGGATCAAAGATGTGCACTACCATGCCCAGCTGGAACTGAGGTTTTTCCTTTAATGTTTATTTCTACTTTTGTTTATTGTGGGGGGTGTTGCCCATGGAGGCCAGAGGAAGCATCTGATATCTGGGAGATGCAGGCAGTTATGAGCCGCCTACCCAGTCAAATCCTGGGAAGTGAACTCAGGTCCTCTGTGCCTCTTGGACGTTTCTCCAGCCTCTTGTTTTTGTTTTTCACATGGTCTCAGGTAGCCCAGGTAGCCTCAGACTCACTGTGTGGAGGATGAACTCCTGATTCTCCTGCCTCTAGTTCCACCTTACCTAGCTTTTACCATAGGGTTTTTGTTGTTTTGACCTGGTTTTGTATAGCCATGGCTGTCCTGGAACTGTAGACCAGGCTGGCCTTGAACTCAGAGATCCTCCTGCCTCTGGGGCTGCCTCCCAAGTGCTGGGATCAAGGCATGAGCCACTAGTCCAGGCTGGGATTAGTGGCTAAAGGTGTATACCACCATGGCTGCCTTTAGGATTTTGAGTGGAGAAATGGTAAGTTTTAGAATGACAGCTGGCAAAGCATATAGTGGTAGATAACAGACAGTAAGTTGGTACTTGGCTTATTTTATGTCAGATATAAAATATGATGGAGTACGTACGGTCTTAAGCCTCACACTACCCATTTAAGGTGGACATTTCCACCTTAACTTCATAGATAAGCAATATTAAGTGAGCTGCCTAAGATCTACAGCAATTAAGGATCAAAGTAGAACCCTTTCCAGTATACTATACTGCACAGGAGAAAAGAGGATGGATCTGTCCAGTGTTAGGGACCAGCTCAATAGAGACACAGAGTGTGGGAAGTCACAGATAATTCAGTATTTCTAGCTCGGCACCCAGGTGGGTAGTCATGTACCTGGGAAGCACAAGAGAACTCATCCTGGACATGTTCAGTTATCAGTGTCTACCGGACATCTGGAAGTGCAGTTATCTAGACGGCAGCTGGAAATAAAGGTCTGAAAGCTTAGAGTTTCTTTTAAAAGAAAGCTAGAGAGTAAGATTAACAACATCTCATGCCCAGGTAAAAGTTAGGACTACAGAATCTGCCAGATGGCTCAAAGAGGAGGCATAGGATGACACCTGGTGACAGTCCATGTTGCAGGAGGAGGAGGAGTGGGGATCGTCCTAAGGCCCCCTGCCTTCCCCGTCTCTTCCCTCAAACAGTGATGCATCACACAGCGGCATGCTGCCTCGACTTGGTGACCTGCTCTTCTACACTATTGCTGAGGGACAGGAGCGCATCCCCATCCACAAGTTCACAACTGTAAGTGGTACTCTGCCTGTTCAGAGAACCCTCATTCCTCAGGGTCCCTGGAACATGAGAAAAGGATGGTTGACAAGTGCAGGGTAGCTAATGGGCTGTTGTGTGAGGATGGAAAATACAGAGGGGTAATGGCTGCCCAGACTAAAGAGCCAATGTCATCCTTCCCCCAAGTCTGGAAGATAACACCCGCCATGCGACATGGCAAGAGGCTTGTTAGCCTTCAAAGCTGCCCCGGGCCTTTTCACTTAGTTCCCAAACCCATTTGTTTTGCTTGTTGTAGTGATTGGGATTGAGTTACTGGAGTCTCTTGTCCTTGGCTGACCTAACCAGACCTCTCCTTTCCCCCAAGGCACTGAAGGCCACTGGATTGCAGACATCAGATCCACGGCTCCAGGACTGCATGAGCAAGATGCAGCGCATAGTCCAGGAGTCCAGCAGCGGGGGCCTCCTGGACCGAGATCTTTTCCAAAAGTGAGAGCCCCAGACATGAGCGTTGTCCCCAAAACAATTCTGTAGGAAGAATTTTATATTATTCATTATATAAGCAATACCTACTCACTATGAAAAATAATAAAAAAATATAGTTCTCTTCCCAGGCCTAGTCCCCTTCCCAGGTGTGAACACTGTTAACTGTTAGTATCTTCAGAAGATGTCCTGTGTATTCACATACATATGTGGCTGTGTATATCAGGGCTTCTCAATGCTGATGCCTGTGTGCTATGCTTACTCTGATTTTAATATTCTTTGCATAATGTCTTGGGATCTCTTCCCATGTCTTTCTTTTGAACATCTTGTTTTGGAGGTTATGAAATTTAAACCTAGGGAGATCAAACGACACACCAAAAGTCTGGTTTCGGCTGTTAGTCCAAAGCCAGATGGACACTAACAACCCTTCTTTACTCCCAACTTCCATGTCCCTGAGGGAGACGCAGCCAAGCCCTGTCTCCAGGCCCCAGGGAGGCCCAGCTGTGTGTCTCTCCAGCCCCTAACACACTCTTATCTGGGATCCAGGTGTGTGAGTGGCAACATTGTACTCCTGACTCAGGCATTCCGAAAGAAGTTTGTCATTCCTGATTTTGAGGAGTTCACGGGCCATGTGGATCGCATATTTGAGGATGCCAAAGAGCTCACTGGAGGCAAAGTGAGGGCCAGGGGAATGAGGGAGGTGTGGGGGCTCTGGGCCAGATACACATTGCTTCTCAGAAACTCCTTCTTGGGTCTGGGGAGCCAGTGATAGACAATCAGAAGCAGAGCCTCTAAAATTGAGGACACAGTCTTGTGTGTTTCTATGTGTGATTCTAATGGAATGTTACTTAATGTTTCTATGGGTATTGATGGCAGAAGCGAGGCTGGTAGTCCCAGCTCTCACCAGGCTAAGGCAGGATCAGAAGTTTGAAGTCAGTGTGGTTTACATAGGGAGACCCCGTCTGAAAGTAGAGAGATTCAATCCAGCCCTCATGGAGACTTACAGGGACAAAACCTGAGAACCTAGTCCTGGAATTGCCAATTTTTATATTCCATGGGCTTCATTGCTATCCCTCCAGGGTTCAGTCTACAAAGAGGTAAGGATGCCAGGGACTAAAGGCTTGGGTGTTTGTTTCTGGAAGCAGTACACAAAAGGGAACCCGTTGGCCATGTAGGGGATAAGATTTTAGCTCTTACGTAAAAGTTTCTGGCTCTGAGAACAGCTGAGCTCTCCATGATCACCTCTCTCCTTCTCTATCCGTTTATGCCCAGGTGGCAGCCTACATCCCTCACCTGGCCAAGTCAAACCCAGACCTTTGGGGAGTCTCCCTGTGCACTGTGGATGGGCAGCGGTAAGATTTTGGGTGATGCTGGGCCTTGTAGGGCCTTTAATCTCAGTGCCCAGGAGGCAGAGGCAGGAGGATCTTTGAGTTTGAGTCCAGCCTGGTATCATAGTGAGTTCCAGGACACCCAGGGCTCTGTAGAAAGACCCTGTCTCACAAACAAAGATGCTAGGTAGGAGCTGCAGGGCACAGGTGTTGAACAAAGCCCCACCTCATTCATGGCTGCTGTCTGTGTCTAGGCATTCTGTAGGCCACACGAAGATCCCCTTCTGCCTGCAGTCCTGTGTCAAGCCCCTCACTTACGCCATCTCTGTGAGCACCTTAGGCACCGACTATGTGCACAAGTTTGTGGGCAAAGAACCCAGTGGCCTGCGCTATAACAAACTTTCCCTCAACGAGGAAGGTGAGCATCTCCCGGGCTCACACTCACACCTGCCTTCTCCTCAGCCTGTACCGTACCTCCTCCTCTGTTTCTTTGCCTTTTCTCTCTTCTGGATTTAACCCTGATTAGCTTCAGAGTGGGAACAATTCAGAGTAGGCATTCATTAGTGGCTGGCAAGACTCTGAGTGGTTTCTATTTCCCCAGGAATCCCCCATAACCCCATGGTCAATGCTGGTGCCATTGTCGTCAGCTCCCTGATCAAGGTCAGTGCCACTCTAACCTTCTGAAAGATAATATTCTCTCAACTCCCCTCATTCCTACATTCCCATGTCTGTTTAGCTTTCCAGGGAGATGGGGGGGGGCAGACTGAATCACTCAAGGGTTAATAAGAGGCGTGGAAAAAGCATCAGGAAGCCCCAAGTTATGTGCTATGGATGTTAGTGAGAGCTTCTGCATCCTTATCCTTACCCTCACCCATAGTGCTCCACACCCCCACCTAGAGTTCCTGAACCTCACAGAAGTGAGCAGGTCATGACCCCTGCCTAGGACCAAGAGCCAAATGCCAAAGGCAGGGGGAGGACAACACCGTTAGGCATTGATTGGCCACCCCTGGGTGAGAGGCACTCTGAGAGGGGTGAACGGCCAGGCCAGGGCAGTTATTCACGTCACCTGCAACTGTGAGTTGGCCTTGAGCAAGGGGTGTCAGACAGGCCATCAGCTGCAGGTCTCCCAGGGCAGGAGAAGTGTGGGCAGTGACACTCTGGGGCCAATCACAGCGCCTCCTGAGGAAGGTGGTGTTAGGAACCCTTCCCCCTAGCAACTCAGGTGTCAGAGTCCTGGGAATGTTGACTCTATAGCTGACATATGCAGGAAGCAATGACTGTAGGCGAAGACTAAGGCAAACGTATCTCTCTGTTCTCTAACAGTCTGTCCACAGTCTTGTTTTGGGACTGCCTTATCTCATTCCCATCTAAGTCAGCTTAGTGAACTCTCAACTAAAATCTTTAGCTCCAGAGTTGGGGATGAAGCCCATTGGTAGAACATTTGCACCACCATGCACACTTCAATCCTGGCACTGCTAAAAAGAAATTGTTTTCGTTTCATTTATCAATATAGGTTAGTGGCAGAACATTTGACCGGCATACCTGAGGACCTAGTTTCAATCCTGGTGGTAGAAAAAAAAACACCAAACCATTTATAAGTATAATTGAGTACAATAGACACATTGCATTTCTGTCAGAGGTGGTATAGAATCGGGTGTAGGCTAGAGGAGGCTATGTAGAACGGGGTAAGGAGAATGGGAGTTGGACCATGGTAGCACAAGCCTATAATGCCAGAGCTCGGGATGTAGAGGTTGAAAGATCTGAAGTTCAAGGCTAGTCTGGGATACATGAAACCTTTATTAAAAAATAAATGAATAAAATGGATGGTAATAATCGGAGACGGGGGGCGGAACTTAGGGATAAAAATGCAGATAGGGGTGAGTGAGCAAATGGACGGGGTAGGATCTTCTGAATTCTCATTCCTTGATTTTTCTTTCTGAGACAGGGTTTCTCTGTGTAGCACTGGGACTCAGAGAGCCCCCTGCCTCTGCCTCCCAAGTGCTGGGGTTAAAGGCCTGTACCACCACAGCCCAGCTCTGTCTTTTGAGGCAGGATTTCTCTCTATGTAGCCCAAGCTGCCCTTGAAATCTTTCAGCAATCCTCCTGCCTCAACCTCCCAAGTGCTGGGATTAAAGGTGTGCAGCACTACATAGGCTAGTGGTTTGGTTTTCTGTCACTAGACATAAACCTGCGTGCAAAAGGTCTCAGCCGTTTAAACAAGGAGGATCACATGCATATAACATCA
This sequence comes from Pachyuromys duprasi, assembly GCA_028658305.1. Taxonomy (NCBI): domain Eukaryota; kingdom Metazoa; phylum Chordata; class Mammalia; order Rodentia; family Muridae; genus Pachyuromys; species Pachyuromys duprasi. The sequence goes on from CM053764.1 coordinate 31,367,253, forward strand.
GCTACTCCAAGGCCAGAGGAGCACTCAGCCACAATTCACAGACCTGCCTGGACAACAAAGGCTTGTCTCAGAACAACAAAAGGCATTGTAAAATGTCACATTCCCAGCAGCAAGGCTCGTCCAGCACATCCGTTCCACCTAACCCTTGTGACTCTTCTGGCTGCCGTTCCCCTAGACCTGGAGCATTGTCTGCTTTCCCCTTTCTTTCTCTGCAGATGGACTGTAACAAAGCCGAGAAGTTTGACTTCGTAAGTTCTTCGCACTCAGCTATTTACTGCCTTTCTCTGTGGCACGCTGTCTGCTACAGCTGTCTACAGAGCAGTGGAAACCACCGGCTTCAGCCTCTTGGAGTCCCTGCTCTCCCGGGGAAAGCTAGGATAAGGACTGAGCGGTTCAGAGGGGCACGCCTGGGTATGTTCAATAGGGCTCCATAGTCGAAAGGTATCTTTCTTGCTCCTCTTCTTTTCCAGGTATTGCAGTATCTGAACAGGATGGCTGGGAATGAATTCATGGGGTTCAGCAACGCCACGTAAGGCTCTGTTTAGAGGATCGAGTACATTGTACTGTTTGTGTATATATGTGCACACATTGTATATTGTACGCTTTCTGGGGAAGGCGAAAAGGGAAGGGAAAAGAGAATATATATTAGCTTAGGAAGAAATTCAAGGGGAATTTTGGCCTCCCAGCATCCCTTCACTGTCATTTGTTTACTTGGAGAAATAGCATCCCGTTTCTTATTTACATGTAATGAAAAAAGCAACATGATAGGTCTTGCCTAGGCCCTAGTCAAGACTCTGAAAGACAAAAACCTATCCAGGTTTCTAAGACAGAACAACTAGACAGCTTTGGGTGGGTTTTTTTTTTTATTTTGGTCTGTTTACATTTTGCCACAAAGCTACACCAAGTATTTGTTCAGCTTTGGAAGGTCCCACGAACATTCTAAGACTAGAGGGACTACTTTAACTCTAACCCAGGTGACAGAACTCTGTCCCAGGAACCATACATTTCCTCTTTTCCCCTCTCCACCTCTTAAATGTCAAGCACTAAATTTCGTATTTGCTTCAGATTCCAGTCAGAGAAGGAAACCGGGGATCGGAATTATGCCATTGGGTATTACCTCAAGGAAAAGAAGGTAACGGGGGAGAGGCTAGCGGGGAATCGCTGAGGGTTCTGCTGCTAGAGGGCAGAGGGTATGGACTGTGGGAGACCCTGGCAGTGTGACATCACACGTCCACGGAGACTTCTTAACCCTGCTCTCCCTTGCAGTGCTTCCCTAAGGGAGTAGACATGATGGCTGCCCTCGACCTCTATTTCCAGGTAAGCAAACACTCTCAGGGCCAAGGGGAGGGGACAGATTGCCCTCTTGTTGCACATTAGACACTCCTCTCTGGTGAAATTACAGCATTCTTCACTGCTGCGTTCATGCCCAAATTGCCCTTTGACCCCTCTCTCTCCTTTTCATAGCTGTGCTCTGTGGAGGTCACCTGTGAGTCGGGCAGTGTCATGGCGGCCACTCTTGCCAATGGCGGCATCTGCCCCATCACGGGCGAGAGTGTGCTGAGTGCTGAGGCCGTGCGCAACACCCTCAGCCTCATGCATTCCTGTGGCATGTATGACTTCTCTGGCCAGTTTGCCTTTCATGTGAGTGTTCCAGTCCTGCTGTCCATCCGCCATGACAGGTGCCAAGGAGAGAGGATGGGGTGAAGGATACTCTTGCTTCCTTCATAAACATCTTGCCAGGCAAATAGACTAAGAATCCTTAGTTGGAATTTGCCAAATACGTTACATTCCTCAAATACAGAGATCCCTTTTCCATCTTAGATGTAACTTCCAAGGAGAGGCATGGTTGGTTTGATTCTCTTTTCCCCATGATAGGTTCTCACTGTGCAGTTGGGGGTTAGCCTCAGACTTACAGTGATCCTCCTGCCTCATCCTCTAAAGTGCCGAACTATATAGTCATGCCCTTACACCTGGCCTCTTTTCTTGTTTGATTTGGTACTGGGGATCAAATATAGGTCTTACCCAGGCTATGTGAGTGCTGCACTACTGACCCATTTCCAGGCCCTGGAGAATTCCTGGTTGGTGGATCTCAGACAGAACTGCCCCCACCTCTGTTCACAGCACCCCAGTCCTTTTCTGTGTTGCTATAATTATTTATCTATCCTTAAAGATTAATTTTCATTATTGGGAGGGGGTTATCACAGGTGAGTGCAGGTGCTCACTGAGGCTAGAGGTCTGCAGTCCCCTCAAGCTGGAGTTATGCCTGCCAGTTTTGGTGCTTGGAATTAGACAGGGGTCCTTTGCAGGAGAAGTGCAGGCGCTTAATTATTGAGCCACTTCTCCAGGTCCTCCTCAGTTTTTAAAATATATATACACTTTAAAATCCCAGCACTTGGGAAGCAGAGACAGGACAATCTTTGTGAGTTTAAGGACAGCCAGGGCTGGCAGAAGACAGTAGTCAGAGGCTAAGCAAGTGTTCTCTGTTAGTGCACAGGGTAAGGGAAGACAGGCAGAGGCAAATGAAAAATCTAAGGAGTTGAGGTGGCTGTGCCCTCACCCGTGCCATTTCTTGTCCCTCAGGTGGGCCTGCCAGCCAAGTCAGCTGTGTCAGGAGCCATCCTCCTGGTTGTGCCCAATGTCATGGGGATGATGTGCCTGTCACCTCCATTAGACAAGCTGGGGAACAGCCAGAGGGGCATCAGCTTCTGCCAGGTAAGTTCTGCATAAAGTACTAACTACTGTTTACTTAAAAATAAATTAATGGGGGGATGGAGAGATGGTTCAGAGGTTAAGAGCACTGGCTGCTCTTTCAAAGGTCTTGAGTTCAATTCCCAGCAACCACATGGTGGCTCACAATCATCTATAATGAGATCTGGTGCCCACTTCTGGCATGCAGGCAGATCACTGTATAATAAGTAAACAAATCTTTAAAAAAATTAATGTTAGCCATTAATGGTAAATTAATGGTAGAGCAGTATAATTTTGAGCTACCAGGAAGGGCAAGGGATAAGTAAAGCATTCCTTCGGCCTCTAAATCTAGAAGTTGGTATCGCTGTTTAACTTCCACAACTATGACAACCTACGGCACTGTGCTCGGAAGTTAGACCCGCGGCGAGAAGGAGGAGAAGTGCGGGTAAGGAAAGCCCCGGGTGGGTGAAACCGTCCATAACACTTCAGCATTGACTTTGGTGAAGGATCCTTGGAAGAGGGTCGCAGGGTAGAGCTCGGTGATGGTGGACTCCAGGCCATAACCCATCTTAGGTGAGTGTGCTGTGTGTTCCAGAACAAGACCGTGGTGAACCTGCTATTCGCTGCATATAGTGGAGATGTCTCAGCTCTTCGAAGGTAATTCTACTGTGACTATATGACTGTAACGAGATAATTACCTTCAGACAGCTTATCAGGACACTGTACAGCAGGCTGCTAAAGCTTCAGTTTTATGGTTGGAATTGACATACCGCATTTAAATAAGTGTGCGTGTTGGCACAGCTGTGTGTTTGTATGTGTGCATGTGGTGGCCAGAGGAGTTTCAGGTGTCGCTCCTCAGGGGTCATCCACCTTGCTTTTTGAGACAGAGCCTCTCACTGGCCCGGGGCTTACCTGCCTCCTAAGCCCCTGGGGATTACCCCATCTCTGTTCTCTACTACCAGTCTGGGATTACACTTGAGCTACTACTTTTTTTTTTTTTTTTAACGTGGGTTGTGTGGATCAAAGTCAGGTCTCAGGTCTTCATGCTTGCCTCTCGAGCCTAAGGATTGGCTTGTTTTAAAATCAAAGTGCCTGCCATAAATTAGGAACTAATGGCAGTCACTGTGATTGACATGAACCCATCCAGCCTGGCCCCACTTCAGAACGCTCTCTGGTGATTCTGGACCAACATGGGTGACCCAGGCTGCTCTCTGCTACCCTCAGGTTTGCTTTGTCAGCCATGGATATGGAGCAGAAAGACTATGATTCCCGAACAGCTCTGCATGTTGCTGCAGCTGAAGGTATTTTTTGTTTTGCTTTTGTTTTTTGAGTTTCTCTGTGTAGCCTTGGCTGTCCTGGGACTTGCTCTGTAGACCAGGCTGGCCTTGAACTCAGATATCTGTCTGTCTCTGCCTTGCAAGTGCTGGGATTAAGGGCGTGTGCCACCACCACCCAGCTCAGACAAAGGTATTCAGAGAGTGAAAGGAGAAAGGTGGAGTGTAAGATCCTTTTTCTTCCACCATGTGGGCCCCTAACATGGTGTTCAGAAAGGGCAACAGCCAGTATCGTTTACTGTTGTAGTAAATTAAAAAAAAAAATGGTTGTCGGATTATATATTATTTATTATTAGCCCTAAGATTATTGCAGTGGTATTATTTAACCTGCTACCACAAATAATAAGATATAGGCATCTGTTAGATTTTAATTCCCTTATTTACCTTGGGCCAGGCAGACATCTCACTTACACTGTCTCACCACCCATCTCCCAGCCCCCATCCAATGCCATCCTCCTTAAACATCCTCTTTTAACTATCGTCCATCCATAAGCTCATGGTACTTGCTTGTATTCTTCATCTGAGCCTTTTTATGCCATTAGTAGAGTCCTTCCTCCAGGCCCACATGATTTCTTCTCCACTACCCATCGTGGTGTCCTCCTTCCCCCTCTCTTCTGTCTGTATCCTGTGATTCTATCTTCAACCCAAAAGTCTGGGAACCCTTAGCCACACCTACCCCATTCTGTCCAGCCCTGGTGTAAGCTGTCTAATCAACCGATCAGGTATGTTTACACAACAAAGATAGGTGTGTCCAGATCTTGAGGGCTAGTAACATGCATCAGACCAACCTCCAACAGTCCACAGACCCTACAGCTGACAGACTGTAACTAGGAGCAAGGGGCAAATGTCAAGGATGTTTCTCCTCCTTCTTGGTGCAGACTCTAGCTACTAATGGTCTACACCAAATAGTTCAGGACCTTCCAGTGCCCTCTCATTTTCCTTCTACCCATATTCCTAGGGCACATTGAAGTGGTCAAATTCCTGATTGAAGCTTGCAAAGTGAATCCTTTTGTCAAGGACAGGTGAGTAGAATTAGTCCTGAAGGGGAGGAGGGTAAGCCGCCCTAACCACCATGCACACTTGCAGCAATGGTGCTCTCCATTTGCCTAACCAGCATCCTTGTTCCTTGCAGGTGGGGCAACATTCCCCTGGATGATGCTGTGCAGTTCAACCACCTGGAGGTGGTCAAGCTGCTGCAGGAATACCATGACTCCTACTTGCTGTCTGAGACTCAGGCCGAGGCAACGGCTGAGACCCTGTCCAAGGAGAACTTGGAAAGCATGGTGTGAGCACAGGCCCGGGGCAGCCTCTGCCCGAGAAAAAGCCTGAGCTGATACACATTTAATCCACAGCCACCAAAAGTACTACAGAAAGCTGCTTCAGTGGAGATCAACACGGCCACTTGGTGACACAAGCCAATGTTTCAGTGGGAATCAAACACCCCATTCCCTCAGTGGATACCTGCAGTAGAGCTAGCCACAGAGACCTCCAGGTGTAGTCTAATGGTTCATCCACTCAAAAGTAGCCCAGGGCTTCACCCAGGCCCCCTTTTCCTCTCTGAAGAAACCATCAAGAGAACAAGAGACTTCCTTGGAGAGACTCTAGCAAGCACATGCATCTGCTAGAGAAAGAGAAGCAGGGAGGAGCCAAAGCACCCAGCTGTAGGCGTCTGCAGAGATCTGTCCCTCATAGCCAGGACATGCTGCTACTGCTGACACCAATTTTATAGACAGAGAAAGTATTTTGTGTTCAAATAAACTTTAATTACATGAATTATCTTCTTTCTTTTTTCCTAAATCTAGTCATTCTCTTTCTCCCTAATATCCCTAATGATATTGAGCTTCATCACCATCATAGTAGAATAAGAGAGAACTCAGGGTTAAAGTCCAAACAATATATATTTCACATACATATTCACTCATTCCACCAGGTTTTCCTCAACCCAAAATACTGCTTCGAGTTTATTCTGTGGCCACGGGGGTTGAGTTGTAGGTCTGAACAGGCTCCAAAATGGATTATGTCAAACTCCCCTCTTCTCCGGCTGTGGATGACCGCAGGAGCTTCTCCAGGGTAGTTTCCAGCTTACATATCTCCCTACTGTCTCTTCCCCTTTGTCACATAACTGGCACAATGGTTTTGACAACTGGCTGGGTATCTGAGGTGTGCAGAAGGCAGATGGACTCAACAGTGTGGATAGCTGCACCACTGTAGGACTGACGTCTATGGTATTGAGGTGCTCACCAAGTCAGGAAAGCTCTGAGGGAGCCAGAATCTGAGATTCATCAGACAAAAGGCCATGTTCGCGGCTAACCCTTCTCCAGCCAGAGGTAGAAAACATTTATTCTGGAGAATCTGGTGAACACCCCCCCCCCCAAACAAATTACATATGGGTAAGGGAAGGAGAGGTAGCAGCTCAAACGACAGGACCCCAGGACTGAACAGGCTAAGACATCCGGGCACAGTACAACTGGGGGAGAAAATTCTCCCAGTGATCTAGGAAACTGGCAGTTTGAGGGCAAAGTTTGGCTGTATCCCTAGCTGTCACAGAGTAAGGACGAGAGGAAGATGGCTAAAAGACTGCACAAAGGATCCCAACCAAATTGTAAGCTACCAGTTGCTTGAGACAATAAAACAGCTTTAGACACTAAGAACAGAAAGGTGATCATGAGCATGATTAAGGGACTTGGATAATAGCCACATTAGAGGCCCTTGGGCACTTCAAGTCCTGAGTGGGTTAGCAGCTCTCCATCCCAAAGCGCAAAAGCCGGCGTCACTGGGCCCCGGAAATCTGTCTGTAGTGTGTACAGCACAGAGCTATGACTCACATCCACCAGGCTTAGCTTCTTTGCCTCGTAGTCCAGCAGCAGTCCCACCTTCTCCGGTTGCCCAATACCTTCAATTGGGGCTTTTTCCTTGGCCAACATGCTGTGCCACTTGCGCTGGGCGTAGGAGAAGACCCAGGAGCGATCATCAGCACCGACGCAGCTGTCCCGGGACATGTCCACCTCTGCCACTCCTATCCGGAACTGCTGGGAGCGCTTCACCGTTACCTCCCAGTAGTGTCTGCCACTGGTGACAGGGGTGTCTGCGAGCACCACTGCCCACTCCCGGAAGCGCTCCTCATTCAGGGCCACCCTGGTGGGTTCCAGTCCCACCAAGCCATATTTGACACCCGTGTCACCTCTGAAGAGTGCCAGGCTGCTGTGGGCAGTTTTTTCTTCCAGTTTGAAACTGATGCCTGAGCGGCGGGGGCGGGGTTGAGGGGAGGGGCAGAACAAAAAAGAGTGGGTTAGAACTCTAAGGGATGGTTTGATCTGAAGCAGTCCAGGCGATGAAGGGAAAGCAGGAAAAGTTAAATGTTAAGATGGAGAGAATAGGGCTGGAGAGATGGTTCAATTCCCAGCAACCACACGGTGGCTCACAACCACCATGAGATCTGGTGCCCTCTGCTGGCGTGCAGGCACACACGCGGGCACTGGATACGTAACCAATACATCTTTAAAACAATAATAATTAAAAAAAAGAAAAAACTAAAATAAATAGCAGCCCGGGAAGCCAGAGAGTGGAGGGACCGAGGTTTGGACTCTTGCTAGACGGAGGCAGATGGGGGAGAAGTGACGGGTGGAGTTCTCTGAGCGCACGTCACCTACTCTGGAGTGACAGCGTAACAAGGAGGACGCCTACCTCTCCGGGCTTCCCCGGCGGGGACCCCCCATCGCCTGCTTCCCCAGCGGTACAGGATCCGGCAGCGGGCGAAGGGCAGCGCCATCTTGTGTCCCTGGTGCACAGGGCACGACCCCGCGGGGGCGCCGGCCAATGGCGGCTCTGCGCCCGGACCACGTGACGCGAGACGCTGCTTGCCTGACGGCGTGTCAGCCCGTGTTGTGAGAAGTGGCTTTCAGGGATTTCTAAGCGGGGTGCTCGGTACTCGGTCTCTCGTGGAGAGACGTAGCGGTCATATCACAACCAAGTAGTGCCTCCGGAGAGACTATGTAACCAGAGTCTTTTTTTTTTTTTTTTTT
>CM053764.1:31382813-31413797 GCA_028658305.1 Pachyuromys duprasi
AAGAAAGACCCATGGCTATTCTCTGACCTTCAAGTGACATACACACACATGGACTCATGTACATGCAAACATATACATAAACCCAATTCAAAAAAAATTTTTTTAAGAACTGGGGGTGTTCAATGGTAGAGTACTTGTTTAGTTTACAAAAGGCCTTCGGTTCAATCCCCAGCACTGCCAAAATCAACGAACAGGCCTATTCAATTTTTTTCCAAGAATGGTGTCGCTTTCTTTTCATCCCAAGGTGGAGGTAGAAACAGGTGGATCCCTGTGAGTTCCCGTGTAGTCTGGTCTACATAGCAAGTTCCAGGACAGCCAGGACTACATAGGAGACCCTGTCTCAAACAACAACAAAACAAAACAAACAACAACAAAAAACCCAGTCAGAAGTCTGTTTGATAGCTGTTTTGTTATATGATGTTAAGGATCAAACCCAGAGCTTTCTGCATAGCATGCAGTGTGCTCTCCTTTCACCTGCTGAGGGGAAAGAGAATGGGGGAGGAGGAGGAAAGGTTGATGCTGGCAGCCAGGACAAAAAGCCTTCCTCCCCAGCCCCAGTAGGAGCTCCATGCTGAGCACAGCCTCTCCTATGCAGCCAGCCCGGCTTCGAGTGCTGCTGCTGCTGGTGGTCAGCCTGGCATAGATGTTTGGTGAGATCACTTAGGCATGGCGGAATCCAGCTCTGGCTGTGCCGTAGCTCTGTGCCCACCACTTGGCCCTGTCCACGGGATGCTTATGTTCTGAGCACAGAAGCTGTCCTGGCCTACTCCTTCATACCGCACTGCTCTGGGAGGCTGCAGCCAGCTAGCTGCTCACCAGGAGAAGCCAGCTACCCTGCCTTGAATAGGACAATGATGTTGTGCAGGTGGTGAGTCTAAATAGCTTTAAGGAATAAGCAAGACAGAGAGGAATGCTGTTGGTGTAGTTTTTAAAAAACTCTTTTATTTATGTCTCGTATCTTTTTCTCGTGCTCCAGCCCAATCCCTTCCAACACCCAACACCAAGAAGGAAGGAGAGAGTTAGTGGGAGAGGGGGCACAGTTCTCATAGCTGCCTCTTGCTGGTTAGGGTCATCGGGTTCCTTGGAGCCAGTTTAATCCTCATTTCAGGAGATCTCCAACTTCTTGTCTCACAATAGCAACCAGGAGCAGCATTGTTCTTTCTCTGAGCTCCTCACTCTCTGGGCTCTGGCATTTATTCTCACTCCAAAGGCCTCAGATTTTAACTATCTGCAGCTGGCAAAGACTTCCTCTCAGCCTGCATGAGACAGTTTTCTTCTGTGGACTGTCTGAGTAAGTCCCACATCCCATACCTGGGCCAAAACAAAAACATGTTTTTACCCACAATAGAATGCTACCTGGCCAGTCTCTCAGTAAGCCACATTGACTGTGGATCAGGTATGTCCACTGTATTAGAAGCAACAGCTCTGGATTTGGGGAGACTTGCTTTATCTCTGAAACCTTCCTAGGTAGATTGTAGTAATCACCAGCCCGTCCCTATAAAAGAAAACCTCATGACCAATAAGTTATGACAAGAAAAATTTTTATGTTAGCTCATGTTTCTAAAGGTTCCAGCCCAAACCTGAGTGACTCCATGGCTTTGGGCCTCTGGTGAGAATGTATGGCAGAGCACCAGCTCTCATCAGGAGGAAGAAACCAGTGTTGGGAAAGCCCCTTTGAGGCACTTCACCTGGACCTAACGGTCTCACACAAGGAGCTGGGTGGTGGTGGCACACACCTTTAATCCCAGCACTCAAAAGGCAGAGGCAGGCACATCTCTGAGTTCGAAGCCAGCCTAGTCTACAGCCTGAGTTCCAGGAGAGCCAGGCTGCACAGAGAAACCCTGTTGGTAGTTGGGTGGGAGAACTTAATTGTTATTCAAGCAATTTCGTAGGCAGATGGTAGAACTCTGGAGGAATGAGGAGTTAGGGTGAGGGTTAGGAAGTGCGCTTCCTCCCATCACTGGTCTCACACAGGGATTAGGCTGTGAGCTGTTTTTCTTCATGTTCCATCTGTCATTCAGCTCCCTGTCGCTTCCAGCAGTGACTGGGAGGCAGGTAAGCCTGGCAGACTTTCTGTGATAGCTGCATCAGTAGCAGTGGTGTCAGATTCACTTCTCAAGGGAAGCACAACCTGCTTTCATTTTTAAAAATGAGTTATTTATTATGTATACAGTGTTCTGCCTGCATGTACACCTGCACACCAGAAGAAGGCACCAGCTCTCATTATGGATGGTTGTGAGCCACCATGTGGTTGCTGGGAATTGAACTCAGGACCTTTGGAAGAGCAGCCAGTGCTCTTAACCTCGGAGCCATCTCTCTAGCCCCCGCTTTCATTTTTTTTTTTTCATTTTCATTTTTTTAAGCCTAGGCTGAGGCAGGATGTAGTGGTATGCACCTAAGATTCTAGCTCAGAGCCTGTGGTGGGGGAATTCTGAGTTCGATGCCAGCCAGGACTATAGCTGGGCCCTATCTCAAAAATAAATAAACTAAGCTAATGGAAACCAATTAATATGCTAATTATGTCCATATATGTAAGATTTAAGTCACTTTTATGAGCTTATCTCCAGTTAGCGTTTTGTTCAATTAGATTTATTTATTTATTAGAATTATTTTTCTTTAATTAGATTAATTATTGTGTGTATGCCAGGGCATGTGTGTGGAGATCAGTGCACAGCCTGAGAATTGATTCTTTCCTTTCACTGTGTGGGTCTGAGGAATCAAAAACTCAGGGCGTCAGGATTGGAGGCAAGTACCTTAACACAGTGGACCATCTCACTGGCCTCTTGAGTTATGTTTGACAGATGCTGGCATTTAAGTAAATGAGGAGGAGCCTGACGTGAGAGGAAAGGGCCTGGGATTCAGTTATCCATGCAGTAGTTAATAATTTTTGTTTGTTTTTTTGAGACAAGGTTTTCTTTATAGTCCAGGTGGGTTTCAAACGTATATGTAGCCCAGGCTGGCCTTCTATCTCAGCCAGTAGAGTGCTAGGATTACAGTGTGAGCCATCACACCTGATAATTGTTGACATGTGACAAGGAATAGAGAGGGGAGGTTCTTGGCTGCAGATAAGGAAATCTGGCCCTCGATCCCTCTTATAAGGAGTGTCCCAGGTTGGGAGAAAAAATATTTTTTTGTGTGTTAATAGAACCCTTGTTGATATTGATTGGCTTCTGTATATGAAATGTTTTGCTTTGTGTGAGACATTTTATCTGACTTTTAATCTACAATATTTGTTTTCTTTTTGTTTTTAATTTTTTTGAGACAGTATTTCTCTCTGTTACCTTGGCTGTCCTGGACTCCCTTTGTAGACCAGGCTGGCCTTGAACTCACAGATATTCACCTGCCTCTGCCTCCCAAGAATTAAAGGTGTGTTCCCCTCCCCCCCGCATATTTGTTATTAAAAATTTTTTTTTTATACAGAAGATACTGAGCCCCAATAGGTTTATATTAAATTGATTCAACAGGAATTTAGCTTCTTTTTCTGGATGCCAAGTACTGGTTGTGGTTGTGAACAATCAGATGTGGATTATCCTGGATTTTATCTGGTCAGGGAATTTGCTACCTATAAAGTCAGAATGCACGGGTTACCATTGCAACTACTGCTCTTTATCCGTGGGGGACACAGAATACCCTTTGTTCATGGCCTCTCTCACTGGCCTATATACACCCCAACTTGTTTACTTTTAAACTTTTCAAAAATATTTACTTATTTTAAATTTATGCATAGGAATGTTTGGCTGTATGTATGTATGTATGCATTCATGTGTGTATGTTTGTATGAGTGTGTATGTATATATCTGTATGTGTATGCTTATATATGTATGTGTATATGTGTGTCTGTGTATGTATGTATGTGCATCACCTGGGTGCTTGGTGCCCACAGAGGTCAGAAGAGGGTGTTGGATCTCCCAGAACTCAGGTTATAAATAGTTGTAAGCCATCATGTGGGTGCTGGGGAGCAAACCTAAGTTCTCTGCAGGAGAAACAGGTGCTCATTTTAACTGCTGAGACATCTCTTCAGCACCTATTTATTTATTTTTTTGAAACAAGGTCTCAACTATGTATCTTCGGGGCTCTCTTTGAATTCAGAATTCTCCTGCCTCTACTTCCCATGTGCCAGAATGACAGGCGCATATCAGTGCCATATTGGCTTCTTTGTGTGGTTTTATTTTGTCTGTATGTATTCTGAAAAATGTATTTTTACTCTGGTTGAACCCAGGTTTCCTACAAAATGGGTACGCACTCTACCAACCAGATGACATCCTCATCCACTTAGTCTTCTTATCTATCTATCTATCTATCTATCTATCTATCTATCTGTCTGTCTGTCTGTCTGTCTGTCTGTCTGTCTGTCTGTCTGTCTGTCTGTCTGTCTGTCTGTCTGTCTACTTATCTGTCTATCTATCTATTCGCCTATCTATTTCAACACAGGGTTTTTCTGTGTAGCCCCGGCTATCCTGTGGACTAGGCTGGCCTTGACTATTTTTTGTTTTTTTGTTTTTTCCTCTTTTGGGATGGGGGTGAGCATGGGGGGGGGGTTGAGACAGAATTTCTCTGTCCTGGATTTGATTTGTAGACCAGGCTGGCCTCAAACTCACAGAGATCTGCCTGCCTTTGCCTCCTGAGTGCTGGGATTACAGGCATGCACCACCACACTCAGCATTTTTGTTTGTTTGTTTGCTGTTTTATTTAATATTTATAAAAAGATTATCACAGCCTGAGCCAGTGTTCCTAAGTAGCCCTGGTTAGCTTGGTGCTTGTTATATAGCTTAGATTGCCTTGAGCTTGGTGCTTAAGGCTTGGGCACTGTCACTCTAGCCTTAGTAGAGGTGGTCCTTGAGGCTGCATGCCCCGGTGGGAGCTCCACGCAAGGCACAAGTCTCTCATCCCACATGACTGACCCTGGCTTTGGGCATGGTGGGGTGAGCCTGGCACAGATGATTGGGATGAGGTCCTCCTGCCTTTACCTCAGTAGTTCTGTCCATTACTCCTCAGACAGACAACTCCCTAGAACTTCTAAAACTATTCTCTTGCTAAGATTTATCCTTATTGAGTGTCACTGACTATTAATATGTGATGACTATTGAGTAACATTCTTGTTACTACTGACTGTACAGTTTGTCATTTCATTCTCCTGTTGATGAAAGTCTGGGTCATTTTCAGTTTTTTGCCACTGTGAATGGCTGCTCTAAACATTCTTGTATATTCTGCTGGTGTGTCTATAGATGAGTTTCTCTTGGACATACAAGTGCAGTTCTTGGGTCAGAAAATATGTATTTGTTCATGGTGCAGTACTATGTATCAAAGGGTCCACCTTAACTACACTAGCCAGTACCTGAAACTATTTCTGTCATTTTGTACGCTTACCCAACCTGCTCCAACATGTGACTACTGTCTGAGGGTGTTTTCTGGAGGCAGTACAAACCCTGCATTTTCCAGGGCCAACAGAGGTGACTGGGATCTGGGGGCATCACTGGGTGAGATGCAAGAAAGTATACAGAACCTGAAGTCAAGAGACTTGAGGTACTCCTGCAATGTGAGTGAGTCCAAGGATGTTGTTTCTCCTCCATCAGTTCTTTGAGTGCCTCTGATCTCAGCAACATCTGTTGCTACCCTGTAGGTTACAGGGGCCTTCCACCATCCAACCCCAACCTACATATTGCAGGAAGGCAGAAACACAACTCCCTAACCTATGTTCAGTCTCACTCCCCACTGGAGGAGAGCCTTTGTCTAGGCCATCTTGTAGGGTCTTTTCCCCTCCATTGCTTCTCAAAAAAAGCTCTGGTGGCCTGTATGACTTGCCTGAATGTAGAGGTACTCCATTTTGTCTTCTTTACCCACACAGCTTTCTCTCCTAGGTCACATGTCTATCTCTAAGACTGAACACAGCCGAACCTCTTTCTTTTTCCTTGACCAGCCTGCTTCCCCAGATCCAGCTCCCAGATCTTAGTGTGGGGATTGAGGCTGAGCACTCTTGTGTCTTGATCACAGCTGTCCTGGAGAACACACTTTAAGCTGCTTCACCAGATGACTGTTTCCTTTCATTCATCACTTCCTGTTATCCCTCATGGGTTGGTAAAGTGCACAAAGTGATAGCGGAAGTGTAATAATGGACACCTTTCCTCCTAGGACCCCCAACCCCACTCTCAGCGTATGCTTCCTCCCTCTCTCTCCCTCTGCTCTCTCTGCTCTCTCTCTCTGGTTTAAAAGGGCAGGCTAAGGGCTTGGAAGGGGAGGTGCTGCCGTGGGCTGGGGGTAGGGAACCTGCAGCTCTGGGAAAACCAGACACAGCAGAACTATTCTGCTCCAGAGCTGCAGGGTCCACAGATTCCAGTCCAAACCAGCCAATGGGAGAAGGTCCCCTAATCCCAGAGAACTAAAGAATTCTCTTCAGTTATTCAATTTTCCTGCTGCACCCCACTCCTTATCCCCTCCCCCACCCTTAACCCTGATAGACTCAGAGGAGCCTGAGACCACCCCCACAATACAAGAAAGCCCAGAATATATTCACTGAAATTAACTCATCTACCCTCCAAGAAATTTGAGGAATGTTCTAAGTCAGATGTCAATCAGGACTATGAACCCCAACTTTGACACAGACAGACAGGCTATTCCAGTTCTCCTTCCATGAACCCCATCCTCCTGGCTCCCCATCCCCCAGCTGAGGAGAGAGGAAGGGAATCCTGCCTCTCTATCAGATGTTTGGGAATAGATTTCGACTTTCACAGCCGTGAAGGGGTTAAGAGGCAGAGCTAGCTACCTCAACCTGCCCCTCCCAGGGATTAAGAGTCCTCTATAAAGGGGACTGTCCACCCAGGCAAGTCCAGGGGGTTATTAGGGACCTAGGCACTGTGCCCACCCACCCCCCACTGCCATGTGGGAACTTCGGTCTGCCTCCTTCTGGAGGGCCATATTTGCTGAGTTCTTTGCCACTCTCTTCTACGTCTTCTTTGGGCTGGGAGCCTCACTGCGTTGGGCCCCCGGGCCCCTACATGTCCTGCAAGTGGCTTTGGCCTTTGGCCTTGCCCTGGCTACATTGGTGCAGACTGTGGGTCACATCAGTGGAGCCCATGTCAACCCTGCAGTCACCTTTGCCTTTCTTGTGGGTTCCCAGATGTCCTTGCTCCGTGCCTTCTGCTATATGGTGGCCCAGCTTCTGGGAGCCGTGGCTGGCGCAGCTGTGCTGTACAGTGTCACCCCACCAGCTGTCCGAGGAAACCTAGCACTCAACACGGTAAGGGGGGCTAAGGGGCTGGGGGCACATGGTGTCTTGACTGTTGCTCTAACTCTAACATGCTTGCTCCTGTATGCACATATGCTTGTGTGTGCATTTCTGTTTGCCTCTGTGTGTGTGTGTGTTTTTGTAGCAATAAGTGCTTTGGAGGGGAAAGAAAAGCATAAAGCCCTCCCTGGAGAATCAAGAAAGCTGAGTTCAGATTCCAGCTTTCCTTCCAACTCAATTTAGGTTCTACTTGTTGTTGCTGTGAGATGGGAGATACTAGCCCTGGCCTTCTTAGAAAGCCAAAGATGCTCCTCCTGAAGAGCCTCCACCTTGAAGAGCTAAGATGACAGGCACAGTAAATACATCCAGTTTATATTACTGGGAATGGAACTCAGGGCCCTATGAATGCTAGACAAGTCATACCAAATGGGCTGTATCACCAGCTCTCCTTACATGTTCATTCATCCTTCTTTCCTTCCTTCCTACTCTCCCTCGCTTTCTCTCTCCCTCTTTCCTTCCTTCCTTCTGCCTCCAGAGTGCTGAGACTAAAGGCATGCACCACCACAGCCAAGGTTTATTTTACTTCATAAAGCCTCAGTTTCCTCCCCCATAAGTAAGTGCAATCCTTTCTTCAACAAAGAAGTGCTGTTAGGAGAAAGTAAGATGGAGATACTTTGACTCGGGACCAGTTATATGTCTTTCCTCTCCTGGGAACTGAACTGTAAGGGGATGCCTGGTACTAACATGGCAGTGCTAACAGTTGCCTCCTTTTTCTCCCCCTTTCTCCAGCTGCATGCTGGGGTAAGCGTGGGCCAGGCCACCACTGTGGAGATCTTCCTGACGCTCCAGTTCGTGCTCTGCATCTTTGCGACATATGATGAGAGGCGGAATGGCCGCATGGGCTCTGTGGCCCTGGCTGTTGGCTTCTCCCTCACCTTGGGGCACCTCTTTGGGGTAAGCGAGAGAGGTGGGGAACCTCTTACTGAAGGATTCTAGGGGCTCCAAGGTGTCGGTAGACTTGTAAGGGTTCTTTCTTCCCCAACCCACCTTTAATGATGAGTATTATCCACCCTTTTAAGTACCAATTGGCATAAAAGGATGAACTTCTTGTAACTCCTATGTCTAATCCTTCTTGACTTCAGAGTGGAAAGTTACACATCATGAGTAGAACTGTTTTCCTGGGCCCATGTATCTGTCCCCAGGTGGAATATCAGTGCTTCTGTCTACCCTGGAGAGTTATGAGGCGGGTATTAACCCATTTGCTGCTGGTTGGAGACAAGATAGCAGCTCTGGCCAGCCATGTGGGCTCTAAGGAGAGAAGCTGGAAGGGTGGAGTGGGGGTGCCTCAGGTACAACTGTGTCTTTTGCAGATGTATTATACTGGTGCAGGGATGAATCCTGCCCGCTCTTTCGCTCCTGCCATCCTCACCCGGAACTTCAGCAACCACTGGGTAAGTAAGAGCACGGGGTAAGGTCTCAGAGCACATTTGGACAGGGCTAGACTGCAGGCTGCATTCGATCTGGATGTGTCGACTGTTCTGCCAACATGCAGCTAATAACGCTGTCAGAGAGCCTGGCGTGCTGGCATGTGCACATTGCACTACTGAGCCCAGAAGAGAAGCTCTTAGCAGGGTACATGACTGTACTGCCGGCACTTGGGAGGCTGATGCAGGAGGAATATTTGAACCCAGAAAGTTGGGGCCAGCATGGACGGCAGAGCAAGACCTTGTCTCTGAAACAACCTGACAGAGGGCTCTTGCTCACAGGGGCCTCTTATAAGCTGGATGTGAGAACTAGAGGCTATTGGATAGTCAGCTACACTTAAGACAGAAATCAGAATGTATGCATATGGGCCCAGGTAGCACCTTAGTTCTTTTTTTTTAATTTTTATATTAATCACAGTTTATTTACTTTGTATCCCACCTGTAGCCCCCTCCCTCATTCCCTCCCAATCCCACCAGCACCTTAGTTCTAACACTTACTAGTATTGTACATGATTCTGACTAAGGACTCATTCTTCGCCTCTGTCCATTAATCATAAAATAAGGTAGTATAAAAAAGCACATGTGAGAGTTATTTGTGTAGAGCATCTAGCACAGACTCTGGCATGGAGTAATCACCAGTAAATAAAGTTAACACTATGCTGCTCTGGGCACATGCAAGGTAAACATGAAAATAACTTAAAAGAGTCTGCCATGATGTGCAGTCAGTTCCACACCAGCATTAGTTACAACAGCCGAGGGTAAAAGCAACAGACTCCCCTTGCTAGATGAATGGAGAAACCAAACATGGCCTATGGATACATGGGGTATTATCCCACCATAAAAAGAAGAAAAGTTCTGATAGGGAATAACATATGCCTCAAGGACATTATGCTCTATGAAATTACCTGTCTCCAAAAGATAGCTCTTATATAGTTCTACTTACGTAAGGTAGAATATTAAAATTCATTCAAACAAGCCAAAGTGGTACAAACCTACATTTCTAGCACTCGGGGAGGTAGAGCAGGAGGATCAGGAGTCATCCTAGGCTACATAGCAGTTCGGGGCCAGCCTGTCCTGCAGGACATCAAAAAGAGAAGCAGAAGGGTGAGGAGGAAGGGAAGAAGGGGAGAAAGAGGAAAGGAAGGAAGAAAGAAGGAAAGAAAATTGCTAGGAACAGGAAGTAGAAGGGTGGTTGTCAGAAGCTGGAGTGGAGGTCAGACAGGCTATGTAGCTTTAGTTTCACAAACTCAAAAAATCCTGGAAATGAGTTACAGGACAAAGTGAATACATTTAACACTATTGAGGCATGAGTACCCTGAAAATGTTAGTAAGCAGGCATGTCAGCTTACGCTAATCATAGCCCTTAGTAGGATGACTTAGGAGAGTTGCCTTGAGTTTGAGGCTAAGCTGGCTCACACAGTGACTTTGACATCAGCTTGGGTTACAGAGTGTCCTCAAAACCAAACAGTTCTGCAGAGCCCAGGCATGGTGGCATACGCATTTTATCCCAGTACTCCAGAGGCAGAGGAAAGTGGGATCTCTGAGTTTGAAGTCATCCTGGTCTACAGAGCAAGTTCCAGGACAGCCAGGGCTACACGAGAAATCCTGTCTTACAAAACAAAACAGGAAGACAAAAACAAAAACCCCAAACCCCAAAGGAAACAGTTCTGGGATGTTGCTCAGTGGGTACTATGCCTGCCTAACAAGGGCAATGCTGAGCTCACTCCCCATCATGAATGAACTTGGGCAGTGGTATATGCCTTTGGTCCCAGTACTTGGGAGGACCAGGGGATCAGGAGTTCAAGGTCATCTTCAGCTACATAGCTAGTCTGAGGTCATCTTGAGCTAATGAGCACCTTTTTAAAGCAAAATAACAGTAAACAATGTTTAGTAAAGTAACTTTTATATTGTAAAGGATATTTTACCACAATTTATAATTTTTTTCTAAGAAATATATAAACTTGTTCAAAATAACAGCAAATAGAATATATGTATGCTAAGGAGGTTGAGGTAAGATAGAGGAATAAGATAGTTAGTGAACCAGAAGAAAATGACAGGTTTTGATGTACAGACAATAGTCTAGATATTTTTTTAAAGAACAATTTAATTTCTTTCTTTTTGTTTTTGGGGGTTTTGTTGTTATCTTGAGACAGATTCTTGCTACGTAAACTTGACTGTCTGGAACTTGCTATGTAGACTAGGCTGGCTTGGAACTCCTAGAGACCCACTTGGCTTTGCCTCCCTAGTGCTAGCATTAAAGATGGGTACCACCATGCCATGTTACATTTCACCTTTTTAATATACAGGTGTTTTACATGTACGTTTATGTACTGCATGCTTTTCTGGTGCCCTTGGGGGCCAGAAGGAGCATCCCCTAGGAACTGGAGTTATACATGGTTGTGAGATACCATGCGGATGCTAAGAATTGATCTTGGGTCCTGTGCAAGAGCAACCAGTGTTCTTTTTTTAAAAATTATTTATTAATATTTCATGTGCATTAGTGCTTTGCCTGTATGTCTGTGTGAGGGTATCAGATTCCCTGGAACTGAAGTTGCAGACAGTTGTGAGCTGCCATGTGGTGCTGGAATTGAACCCGGGTCCTCTGGAAGGGCAGCCAGCCATCTCTCCAGCCTGCAACCAGTGCTCTTAACCAACTACTGAGCATTTCTCCAGCCCCGTTGAGGCTAGAATTCTAACACCAACCAAACAAGTGGGTTGGTGTTTTGTTCAGTCCCACATGCTTAACATGCAGAGCCCCAAATACAGCAACAGCACTGACTTCTCCTAAGACAGTGCCCAGTCCTGTGAGACAAGAGCAGGATGTCTTGTTTTTCCCTGAGAGTCCTGAAGCCTGACCTGCCTTCTCTCTTCTCACAGGTGTACTGGGTGGGCCCAATCATCGGAGGGGGCCTGGGCAGCCTTCTCTACGACTTTCTCCTCTTCCCCCGGCTCAAGAGTGTTTCTGAGAGACTGTCTATCCTTAAGGGAGCCAGACCCAGTGACTCCAATGGACAGCCAGAGGGTACAGGGGAACCTGTGGAACTGAAGACTCAGGCCCTGTGAAAGTTCCAGTTGGAGAGAGGAGGAGGAGGAAGCTTCCGGGGTTCCGAGAGGGGCCAAGGCAGCCCCCGATGAAGAGACTGTGGGGAGGGGCATGTATTTCTTTATTTTTTAACTTATGTTTTTCATTTTTCCTTTTGCTGTGTGAAATCTTTCAAGTTGCATTCACGACTGGCTGGTGCAAACTTCCCTTCCTCCCCGCCCCAGCTACCTTCGCCGTGTGCATGACTGTTCATATGAATGTTGGGTGCGTGTGGCTGCGTCTGAGTTTGCGGACACAAAAGCTAGGGTAGGGAAAAGAGGTGTCCGCATGTACGTCCCTCCCCAGGCCCACTTTGGTGAGCACAGGGAACCCAAGACCTTAAGTTTCTGATCTTTACCCTGCTTCCAGTCGCGTTTATGGACCTTGATTTCTGAGGGATCATGGGAGAGATGAGTCACTTCTCTCAGGAAGCAGCCGGACAGAACGGAGGAGGCAAGGCATTCCAGGGTTTGGTAGGCTGGGTGGGAGAGATATTGAAGATTTTATTTCCAGATCACAAGGCAAGTGTACCTAAAAGTTTTGAGGGAGTAAATCGGAGACTACATAGCTTGCTCAGACATTAGCCTAGGAGGAGCCCTGAGAAAAGTCAACACTGGGTTTTTTAGTTGTTCTGTAAAGCCACACCAGAGAAACTGGCCTACATCCACTGTCAGGGCTGCGTGTTCATTTAGAAGCCTTGGACCTGGGACCTTCCAAGCGAAACAGGGGTTGGACAAAGCCTAGAGTCTAGAAAAATTAAGGCCTGCCTGATAGCCCTTGGCAAATGGTACTGAAGCCTCAGAATTGCTCTCTCAGATTAAAACAGAAAATCTGGTGTCTAAAGTAAATTTACAGGAGTTGAGGGGCAAGACGGAGGAATTTATTTAGATAAAATTGAACTTTGCAAATGGCATCTCTGTACTTTTATCACTAGACATACTTTGTATGTCTTTTCACTTTTCTCACAGCAAATTTCTGCTAACTCTTCCTCATGCCCCAGATATCGATCTCCTCTATCCAAATGCTTAATTCTGGAGATGATTTTTTGAGCACTATCTTGTACTGTTGGTAAAAGAGCATCGTCTCAGCAGGGGCGCAGGTGACCATGAACGAACAATGAATACTTATTGCAGGTCTCTCTATTCTAAGCCTCCTGTATGAAATTCTCAAGCTTTAAAACGTATGCCTATAGTAAGACGATCGTAAATCCATCCCACACAGCAACCTCTCTGCTTCCTCCCAAATAAAACACAACTTTTCTAAGCAGCCATGTAAGACTTTGGAATAGTCCACCTGACTGGAATGGGAAGAATGTCTGTAAATTCTACTTTAATTCGACCTTGATTCTTATTATAATTCAGTAGAAAACCCAGAGCGTTTTGGTTTTTACTTTAGTGCAGATGCCCAACTCACGCAAAACAATCCTTACCGATGTCCTTCCCTATGTCATCACCAACCATCCCTCTCCCCTCGCGCGGAGTCAAATGGATCTGCCCGGCTCGCTCCGCCCCTCTCCCCGCCCCGCCTGCGCAGGCGCGGACTGGTCGGTCCCAGCCGAGTGGCGGGAAAGCCCGCGGCTCGGCGGGTCAGGGCCGCTGGACGTGCGAGGCTCCGGAGGTCTCGCGGGGAGCGGGTGAGTGTGTGGAGAGGACCCCAGGTCGACACGGACAGCCGCGAGGCTGCGGGCACAGCGTGCAGCGGGGAAGCGTGCAAGGGGACGGTGTGCGGCCGCGCGCCGCTCAAGGGAGGGGGCGGGGCTCCGGGCGCGCACGCGCGTTCTGACCCCGCCCCCAGCGGGCGAGCCTTGGACCAGCGGCGCCTGTGCGCTTCTCCGCGCACCCTTCCAGGAAGGGGCCGCGAGGCCAGGATCTTGGGGGTTCTGAAAGCAGAGCGGAAGGCTCCCCGGGATTGCCATCCAGTCCAGAAGACACATCGCCCTGGTGGTTGTCAGGCGTGTAGCCTGGGTTTAATCCTCATGTCCCCATCTCCGTTGGGGATGTCAGCTAGACCGAGAGCCATTAGTTAAACGACTTTCCTTGTCTTTGATGCTGTCACTAGAACCTTCTTTTGGAAAGGGAAAAAACGAAGCCAGTCGTTTTACATTGACTTTGAAAGTCGATTTTGGTCACTAATAGTTCCGCTTACTCAGCTGACATTTTTCTCATCCAATTTGACTACCAGCCTGAGGGAAAGGATGTGTTTGTTTCGTGTTCTTTCATACTCCAAGGCACTTGAACTCCCTCTGGTGGGGAGTTCTTGTCACTGAAGTGCAGTTGGCCTGAAATCCAGTGATTCAATTTATCCGTCCCTCCAAGATGGTCACCTCACAGAGATGCCAGTGGGTTGGGCTGCTTGTTTTGAGCCTGGGGATCTGAGTTGAAATCCTAGAGGTTCACGTGGTGGAAGGACAAAATTGACCCCTGCAAATTGACATTTGAACAGGAACACACACAGATGTAACATAAATGAAAGGGTGTCAATATTAGCCCTGGCTGGACTGGAATTCTCTATGTAGATCAGGATAGCCTCAGACTCACAGAGATCCACCAGCTCTGCCTTCTTAGTACTGGTTACTTCCCTCTTTTTGTTCCTGAAGTATTGTACCTTTGTTCACTATCAGTGACACTAAACAAAGTGTATTGAGTAATACAACAAGGCACGGTGGTGCACACCTGCGATCCCAGCACTCAGGGAGGCAGAGGCAGGTGGATCACTTAGTTTGAAGCCAGCCTGGGCTACAAAGCGAGTCTAGGACAGTGAAGGCTACACAGAGAAATCGTGTCTTGGAAAAAAAAAAACCCAAATTTTATCTTTGATTACATGTATATGCATGTATTTGTGCAGTTGCCTGTGGAGACCCTTGGTCTCCTGTGAACTGCCATGTGGATGCTGGGAATTGAACCTAGGTTCTCTGGAAGGGTGCGAAGCCACCTCTCTGGCCCCAGCACAAACTTTCTTGAAGAGAAATGTGGGCAGCCACATGGCGGCCACATCACCCTTTCTTTTCCAGAGGTGTAAGCTGAGATGGATTTGCTAACGGGTGGGCTGGTCTGCATCGTGTGGTGAACTCACAGGCAGTTACATTCTGCAGTCTTTTAATTGTGTATCTCCTGTATGAAAGCTACTGGATTTAGAACATTCAAAAAACGACATTGTAGCAGAGGAAGAGAAACTGTCCCGGTACTTTGATGTGAGACAGCTTGCAGGTGTACCAGTAAGAATTATGTGTGTAGGTTCATGCTTTCTGACCCTGTCCTGCATCCTGCAGATGATTCGGGAGAGGCTTAGGGAGGAAGGTCATGTAGGCTTGGAACTGTGGGAAATAACAGAGGAAAAAGAGGGGGCCTCCAGGATGAGGGCATAGGCTATGAGAGGAGCTTTGTGTGTTGGGATGTTTGTGCTGTTGGTGAGGTCCTACCTGCCAGAGAAAACAGTCGAGCCTGAGCCATGTGGGTTGGTGGCTGTATAGCTGTCTGTCTAGGAGGGAGGCCAGAGAGACTGAGTATGCAGGTTTTAGTTATCTGAAGGAAGAGAGAAAGAAAATACTCTCGCCTCCAAATTCCAAAGCAAAGAAGAATTTAAAAGGGGGGAGGGTAAACTCTTGATTTTTATGTGCCTGCCATCTACCCCTTTTTCTTAAATTTATGGCAACTCTGAGGAGTCAGTTCTCGCCTTCCAGTGAGAGGCAGGGTGTTTGTCTCTGCTGCTGCACTGCTTGGTCCAGGCATAGCTAGCCCTTACTATCGGCCACTACTGCTCGTGCCTTTTCCCTGTGTAGTGGGGATCTGAACCCCGGTCTCTTAAATGGAGTGGAAAGTGTTTTTACCTGCTTAGCCATTTAGCTAGCCTCCTCTTTGTTAGCTGTCAAAACATTTGGTAGAGGAGAAAGAGAAGAAACCATTCCAGCAGATAAGGGAAGGCAGGAGGTTATGTAAGAGAGCCA
This sequence comes from Pachyuromys duprasi, assembly GCA_028658305.1. Taxonomy (NCBI): domain Eukaryota; kingdom Metazoa; phylum Chordata; class Mammalia; order Rodentia; family Muridae; genus Pachyuromys; species Pachyuromys duprasi. The sequence goes on from CM053764.1 coordinate 31,398,545, forward strand.
GGACTTTCCTAATCCCTTGCAGTTGTTTTGAATGATGTCAGAGGCAGTGTAAAGGAAAAAATGGGTCAGAGACTGTGGGTCAGGAGTTCTGCAGCCTGACAGCCCTCTCTGGAACTGGGGGAAAGGAGCTTTCAGTAGGAATTTCAGCTCTTAATGCTAACACAGCCCAGGACAGGTGTGGAACACTCCTTTAAGCCCAGCAGGTGGATCTCTGAGTTTGAGGACAGCCTGGTCTACATAGTGAGTTCCAGGACAGCCAGGAATAGAGTGACTCTGCTCCAAAAAGGGGAGGGGGGAACCAAAACAAAAAAACCAACCGTAAGTAAATAAAAAGGTTTCTGCTTTTTACTGTGGTACAGCACTAGGTGTTGATGTTGAGTACGCTGAGTAAGTGCTCTTCAACTGAGACAGCTCTTTCATCTTTTCCTGGCCAGCTTCCTAGGCCACCTTGGGAAGGACAGACAGGAAAGGCCTCTGGTCTGTTAGTGCCTCTCTGTGTGCCTGTGCATACACATAAGTGTGCACACCCACCCACCAGTGGTGTCCCTGGAAGAGCATTCAGAAGCCGCTTCAGCAGAGACCAGGTCCCTGAGAAAAGGCAGCAGAGAACAGGCTCTTATTAGTTCTCCTGGTCATTTTGTGAGTGTTTTACTCGCCCCTTGTATCGCTGGGCATTGCAGCTCAGAAGTAGGTTAGCTCTGGGGGTGGGGCTAGTGGGACAGGAGGCGAGGAAGAAGTAGACCAGTTAGGTAAGCAGGGCCTGGGTGCAGGGAGACAGCATTAGCTGTCACAACTCAGGCCTTTGGAGATGTGTTACCTGTAGGGGTGGAGTCTTATAGCTAGGGAAGGTCATTTTAGAGGGTGCTTCCAAAAGAGCAAGGTGCAGCTGAAGATGCCCAGGGGGCAAGATCAACAAGTGTGCCTGATCTTCCACAGGAGTGGGTAAAGAATGCAGTGTGTGTGCGTGTGCGCGCGACTGTGGTATTAATGCCAGCTTCTAGGATTCTGGGTTGGTGCTGTCTGGTGAGGGCTTGGGGATCTGGATAGATTCGCACATGCTCCATGAGAGGAAGGTAATGCTTCCAGGGAAGAGGCAGGGGAAGTTTATTATCTCCTGCTTGCTGCCTTTACCTCCTGTTCTGTCAGGGCTAACTTCCACTGAAATTACTGGGTCTTATGAGTGGCTTTGGAGGGCAGAGAAGGAACTTCCTTTACAAGCTGAGGAGATCCTAGGAGGCATCAAATCCTACACAGGGACCTGGGGAGATAGCTCAATTGATGAAAGTGTTGTACAACCATAGTGACCTGAGTTTTATTTTAAAAACCAAAAATAAAAACCAAAACCCAAATTGGTTTGTGGTTGTAATTCCATCGCTGAGGATGCAGAGACAGGAGGATCCCTGGGCTCTGGCAAGTCACCCTCGCCTGATCAGCAAGCCCCCAATCCCAGTGAGCCACCCTGTCTCAGAACAATGAGGTGGACTCTTCTGACGAGTGATGCCTGAGATTGACCTCTGACCTCCACACATGCATGCGCAGACAAGCACCCATTTATACTTTTGGACCTCCCTCTGCTCCCCCACCCCCAAACATAAATCTTACATATAATCATTGTGAGCTTGGGAGTGGGGTCTCTTCTTTTGGAGGGAGGGGGACATGTGGAGGTCAGAGGTCAATCTGATCAGAGTTCTCTGAAGTGAACATCTCAGAGTTGATCCCCTTTTTCCTGCTGGGTTGTCTTAACTCTGACCATGGTATGGGTCAGGTCTTAATTCAGCAACTGGAGTCTCTTTTGTTTCTAGTCAGTAGAAAGAAGCCTTAACAACAAGCTTTCCCCAGGGGTGGAAGATGCGGCTCAATGGTAGATCATTTACTCACCATGCACAGGACCCTCCCTAGATTTGAGTCCTATGTACAACAACTGATTAGTTAGTTTTCCCTGGACCTGGAAGCAGCACTTTTAGTTCTGAAAAAGTGAAACAAAAAATTAGGCTGGGCGTGGTGATACACGCCTTTAATCTCAGTGCCCGGAAGCAGAGGCAGGTGCCTCCCCGCCCCAAAAAAGTGAAGCAATTCAGGGTCTTGCTCAGCATATTCTTTAGTGTTAAGGCCCAGTTTGTACCTGACCACAGAGGGCCCTGCATCCCTTTTCCTTGTTGATACAGGTCTCATCGTTTCCATCTCCTGCCTCCATTGCCTTTCCTCCTGCTAGTTGGGCCTCTGTTGTATGAACTTGTATATGATGAACTGTGAACTTCTAGCCACGTGTAGTGCCCTCGGGTACTTGGAAGGAGGCACTTACCACAAGGAACCAGATTGCCTGGGTGAGTAATGTTGAGGAATCAGGAGGAAAACCTTACTAATCTGAGGCCTGCTGAGTCTCTCCGGCCGCAGGAACAAGGAGCGCGTGGACCTGCGCAGTTCTTCTGGGATTACAGGTGAGTGTTTTATTCTGTCTCTAAAGAGAGTGTGAAGGATTTGATCCGATACCTCAGGCATGAGGACGAGACGAGAGACGTGCGGCAGCAGCTGGGGGCTGCGCAGATCCTGCAGAGTGACCTCCTACCAATCCTCACGCAGCACCGCCAGGATAAGCCGCTCTTCGATGCTGTCATCAGGTTCGTCCCTCGGCCTCTTGACCTTTACCATGCGCAGTGTCTGCGCTGGCAAGGAAATCTAACCGCTTTCTCCTTCATCATCTTCCCAGGCTGATGGTAAATTTGACTCAGCCAGCCTTGCTCTGTTTCGGCAGCGTGCCTCAGGACCCCAGTGTACGGCACCATTTTCTGCAGGTTCTAACTTACCTGCAGGCCTACAAAGAGGTGAGGAGCCTTTCCTCTGGGGTGTGGGGTCAGCGTTCACAGGAGGAGGGAGAAGGTATGAGCTGTTCCCTGTTCCACAGGCCTTTGCCAGTGAGAAGGCGTTTGGAGTACTCAGTGAAACTTTGTATGAGCTGCTGCAGCTGGTGAGTGCATCTCCATCCTATGCATCCCACAGGACAGTTAGTTCTTCCTGCCCTGGGCAGAGGAAGGTGCTGTGCCTGGGAAGGTCCTCGGCCATTAGAGAGACTTCTCTGGACTACTTGACCCCACCCACTCCTGCCCTTCCCTTCCTTTCTTTGCTTCCTTCCTTTCTTTCTCTTTCTTTTTAAACATTATTTTATTAGCTAGGTGTGGGGTGACACACCTGTAATCCCAGCATTCAGGGAGGCAGAGACAGGCGGATCTCTGTGGGTTCGAGGCCAGCCTGGTCTACAAAGCAAATCTAGGACAGCCAAGGCTACACAGAAAAACTGTCTCAAAAAACTAAAAAAAAAAAAAAAAAAAAAGAGAGAGAAAACTTTTTTACACGTACAAGTGTTTTGCTTACATGTATGTGTGCCAGGTGTCCTCAGAGGTCCGAAGAGGGCGTTGGAGCCCCTGGAACTGTAATTATGGATAGATGTGAACTACCATGTAGGTGCTGGGAACTGAACACAGGTCCTCAGTAAGAGCAAAAAGTGTTCTTAACTGCTGAGCTATTCTTCCATACTCCCCTTTTTGTGATTGAGTCTTTTGTAGCCCAGGCTAACTTCGCACTTAAGTTCACTGTGTAGCTGAAGACAGTCTTGAACTCAGTCCTGCCTCATCCCCCTGAGTGTACTACCGTACTTTGGGTCGTGTTGTGTCCCATCCTGTGTCTGTGCCCCTGCCCTGTAGTACTGGGGATTGAGTCAGGGTTCTGATGCATGCATGCTAAAAAAGTACTCTAGCACTGAAATGTATCCCTAGCAATCTTGTTTTTTGTTTTTTTTGGGGGGGGGGCAAGGTATCACTACGTTGCCAGAATAAAGTTGAACTCACTCTGTGATTTAGGCAGGCTTGGAACTTGCAGTCTCCCCTGCCTCTACCTCCTGAGTGCTGAGATTAAAGACCTGTGCAGCATTCCTGGCTTTTATTTTTATTGTTAGAAGTTTATCGGACTGGAGAGATGGCCCAGAGGTTAAGAATACTGGCTGCTCTTCCAAAGGTCCTGAGTTCAATTCCCAGCAACCACATGGTGTCTCACAACCATCTATAATGAGATCAGGTGCCCTCTTCTGGCCTGCAGGGATACATGCAGACAGAGTGCTGTATATATAGTAATTATTTAGGTGTGTTTGTATATATGCACATAGAAACCATAACAAATTGCAGGTGTTTCTCTGGACACCTGGCCTGCTGTGTGCTGGGATCGGAACTTCAGTCCTCTCAGTCCTTAACCGCTGAGCCATCTCTCCATCCAGCTGCCTTTTCTTTCTTTTCAGTCCTGATTCTCAGGCCTCAGTCTTGCAGCCAGTTTTTTCTCCCATTGCCCAGGGCTGGGAGGATCGGCAGGAGGAAGACAACTTGCTGATTGAACGGATCCTGCTGCTGGTCAGGAATATTCTCCATATCCCCACCGACGCTGAGCAGGAGAAGGTGGAGAGGGTCCTAGGCCATCTGCGCTGTGCTGGTTTCCTGTCTTTTGACAAGTCGGGGAGGAGCCTTAGGCAAGGGGTGAGCTGGGCACTGGGGAAGCCATGGAGCTCAGTGTGTCCTTCCGTCCCCTCCACTGACGGCTCAGCGGATCGATGACGACGCCAGTGTCCATGACCGGCTTCTTTGGGCAATCCACCTCAGTGGCATGGACGACTTGCTCCTCTTCCTGTCCAGCTCGTCTGCGGAGCAGCAGTGGAGCCTCCACGTGCTGGAGATCGTTTCCCTCATGTTCCGAGACCAGGTTAGACGCTACCCTACTGGATCCCTCCCAGCGTGCTTCTGCCCTGTGGCCAGACTAGCGCTCTTAGCCGCGGGGATTACCTGAGGAGGGCAGGCGGTGGGGACCCTAGCTGTGTCTTCCATCAGAGGCCGTCAACCCTTGTGAATGCTTGTGTCTTCTTCCGTTCCTAGGAGGAGTGAACGAAGGCTCGGAAATGCCTGTTCTCACTCTCATTCTTCCCTCTTTGTTCCAAATCCAGAACCCTGAGCAGCTAGCAGGAGTAGGGCAGGGGCGCTTGGCTCAGGAGCGAAGCTCGGACGTGGCAGAGTTGGAGGTGCTGCGCCAACGGGAGATGGCGGAGAAGAGGGCTCGAGCCCTGCAGCGAGGCAACAGGTGGGCGGCAGGCTGCTCCCGTGTGTTCTGACTCGCAGCAGCAAACACCTAGCACTCAGACCAGTTTGAGGCTCGGTAATATTTTAAAACTATCTTACAGAGCTGTTGATGAGAGAGAATTGCCTAACACTCAGAGAGAATCGAGGAGTCATTTTGGAACCTTAATTTTTTTTTTTTTCCCCCTTGAAGGCACTCTCGATTTGGGGGCTCCTACATTGTCCAGGGGCTGAAATCTATTGGGGAACGAGACGTCGTCTTTCACAAAGGCCTTCACAATGTGAGTATGCATTCATAGGAGGAGGAGACTTTGGAGTCACCAGGAGCTGACCATCTCTGGAATTAAAGTGGCTCTGTTTTTAGGCTTGGAAAGTTGATGACGACAGAAGTATTGATTGTACTGTTTACACTGATGCCTTTCTAGGCAATTTTTTTCTAAGAAAATTTCAGGACAGTATAGAAAGAACTATAAGGGGCGGGGTAGTTCTGACTTCTCTAATGCTTCAACCCATACCTTCAGCTCCGAAACTACAGTTCAGACTTGGGAAAGCAGCCCAGGAGGGTGCCTAAGCGTCGCCAGGCTGCCCAGGAGCTGTCTGCTCATCGCCGCTCTGCCCTCAACGTGAGGCTTTTCCTCAGAGACTTCTGCTCCGAGTTCCTGGAGAACTGTTACAACCCGCTCATGGGTGCGGTTAAGGTGAGAGCCTGGGGAGATATCTGGCCAATGAGGGGTGGAATGGAGAGGCACTACCCAGAGCAATGCTGTGCCCAGTGGTTGGTAAGCAGGACAGCCTGACAGTGAGCCCAGGGGGAGCTGACGTAGGACCACACAGGGAGTGGGGCCTTGACAGAATGAAGAGTCAATTAAAAGTAAAGTGAAACTTCTTTAGAAAGAAGAAAAATAAGGGCTCTGGAGCAATTTCCCCAGAAAAAAAAAAAAAACAGGGAATTTGAACAGACCTGAGGAGAACGAGAGGAAACTGGAAATTGGGGATTCTAGGAAATACTAAATATATTAGTGTGCAGGGTCCAACTCCTCATCGCAGACAAGGAGGGCTGGGAGGGAGTTGGAAGCCCTGAGGTCCTGATGTAATTGTTTTTAGGATCACTTGCTTCGAGAGAGAGCTCAGCAGCACGATGAAACCTACTACATGTGGGCTATGGCTTTCTTTATGGCCTTCAATCGAGCCGTCTCCTTCCGCCCTGGCTTCGTGTCCGAGACCCTCAGTGTTCGTACCTTCCACTTTGTGGAGCAGAACCTTACCAACTACTACGAGATGATGCTGACAGACCGCAAGGAGGCCGCCTCCTGGGCACGCCGGTAAGTGGGAAGGGGGTTGGCGATCACAGCAGGTGCGTTAGCCAAGTCTCAACACCAGGATCTTGAGTAATAATAATTTTTTTTTCTATTCAAGTGAAGTGGTTGGGCTAGGGCACAGGGACCGGCGGTGTTCTTGTCATTTTGGAGGTACTGTTGGGGGAGTGTTGACATTTATATTTGCCAGAGCCTTAACCTCCACCTTGGCAGGATGCACCTGGCCCTGAAGGCCTACCAGGAGCTGCTGGCCACAGTGAATGAGATGGACACGAGCCCAGATGAGGCTGTGCGGGAGAGCAGCCGCATCATCAAAAGTGAGGGCCAGGCCTGGACTCTGATCCTGGCCTTTCCCATTTATTGATTAGAATCTCATTCTTCCAAGTCCCAGCTTGGTCTCTCCTTTTCCAAGCCCTTTCTTCCCTTGTTCCCTCTCCTAGACAACATTTTCTATATGATGGAGTACCGAGAACTATTTCTGGCCCTATTTCGAAAGTTTGATGAGAGATACCATCCACGTTCATTTCTTCGTGACCTGGTGGAGACCACACACCTCTTCCTCAAAATGTTAGAGCGGTTTTGTCGGAGCCGGGGGAACCTGATGGTGCAGGTACAGGGCAGCCCCAGGGTGTGGGAGGGACAGAGGCTTATGGCATTGCCAGTGTGCAGTTGCTTGTTAGGTTCATGTTTAATCTGTCTCCAAAGGGAAGCTAGAAAGTACAGTAGAAGATACACCAGCCACCAACCTCTGCCATGTATTCGTACATACAGCCTCACACATACTGTAGACACAAAAACACACAAAATAATAAAATCAGGTAAAAGGTTTTTTCTTATACCAGGACCTTCCTATAATTAAAGTTGCTATAGTTTACAATTATGTCATCATTGAGCTGGAGACGCATCTCAGTGGTTAAGAGCACTTGCTGCTTGCTGTCAGGGTGGTGCATGCCTTTAATCCCGGCACTCGAGAGGCAGAGGCAGGCGGATCTTGTGAATTTGAGCCAGCCTGGTGTACATAGTGAGTTCTAGAATAGGCAAGGCTATGTGGTGAGACTCTGTCGCCTCAACAAAGTCACATAGGATGGACAGATGTGGAATCCTGAGGATTGTGCTTTACTCGAAGGCGAACTCTTACTCCAAGAAATAGCCATTTTATGCTCATCCTCACCATAGCTCTTTCCATGGTAATGGCATTTTCTCTTGACGTCCTGCTTCTCCTAGAGGGCAAGGAAATGCAGTGCGCACTGCTGCCTGTGTCCTCTGTCTACACTCCACCCAACTAATGCTGCTAGACAGATACGGTGCCTCTGCCGCCTCTACTGAACAGTGCTTTCCCCCCAGAACAAAAGAAAAAAGAGGAAGAAGAAGAAGGCTCAGAACCAGGGTGTTGCTTCTGGGGATGTGTGGCATAGCCCTGGGGAGCTGGAGGCTGCGTGGCCAGCCCTAGCAGAGCAGCTGCTGCGGTGCGCCCAGGTAGGTGCTTATAGAATTTCCATCCTTCTTGAGAGCAGTACCTCTGTACACAGTCTGGGGCTCCTCCTGCTCCATTCCCATGGTGCGTTCGTCTGTAGGATCCTGAGCTGAGCATAGATTCCATCATCCCCTTTGATGCGGCCTCAGAGGTGCCAGTGGAAGAACAGCGGGTAGAAGCCATGCTAAGGATCCAAGACTGCCTTCTGGCTGGCCAGGCCCCCCAAGCCCTGGCCCTCCTGCGGTCTGCCCGGTAAGAGTCCTGAGTGTTCACCCTCCAGGGCTGTGTGGGATTGGAGAGGCCTTCACTGGGGTCCAGGGTTCTCAGTGTTCAGAAAGCTCTCAGTAGAGGCTGTGGGTCTCTGTTCTCAACGGTAACTCTCCATAGGTTTTGATCGCTAGTTGGAGGATTTTGTTGAGAATTGTCAGAAAACACAGAAGTAAGAAATATAGTTCTACCAGCCAGGGTTAACCATGGTTAATTTGTTGATGAGTGACCTTTCAGTGTCTATTCTGTGTAGACATGTATATGTATATATACCTAGAGTCATGAAATTGCATTTCTCACCTGCGTATTATTTTTGCTTCTCTCTATATGTATATTAGATGTATTTTATGTATATGAACATTTTGTCTATGTTCTTGCGCCACATGCCTTCCTGTTTGCCTGTAGAGGCCAGAAGAGGATTTCAGATACTTTGTAACTGAGGTTCTAGGCAGGTGTGAACTGGGGAATTGAACCCAGATCTTCTGCAAGAGCAATATGCTCTTGAGAAAAAAACATTCTCTAGCCTGTTTTATCTCTGAGGTAGAGGTTTACATTCTCTTTTCAGTTGCTAGAGGAACTAATATTTCTTCCCAGTCCTAATTACAACTCCAGTTTCCTGTGATTAAAGCCTTTTCTGTCTATCCCCAGGGAAGTGTGGCCTGAAGGGAATGTATTTGGTTCTCCGGACATTTCCCTAGGGGAAGAAATGGAGTTGCTGAAACAGATCTTTTCCACACCCCTTCCCCGTGAGTTTCCATTTTCCACATCTCTCTTCCCAGCTGCACTCTACATCAGCGTAGTGAAAACCCAGTAATCCTCACTCTTTGTACAGGGAAGCAGGAGCCGGTAGAAGGAGATGCAGAGCAGGAAGAGGAAGAGGAGGAGGAAGAAGAAGAAGAGTTACAAGTAGTCCAGGTGTCAGAGAAGGAGTTTAACTTTTTGGACTACCTGAAACGGTGCGGCTGAGAGGACCACCTGGGCCCCTGTGAAGGCAAGCACTGGCCATCAGACGCTGAGTAGCTTCCCTCTGTGTTCTGGTGCAGGTTTGCATGCCCAACCATCGTGCGAGCCTACACGCTTCTTCTGCGGAGCTACCAGCAGAATAGCGTGCACACCAATCACTGCGTGGCCAAGATGCTGCACCGGCTGGCCCACGACCTGGGGATGGAGGGGCTGCTTTTCCAGCTCTCCCTGTTCTACCTGTTCGATCGTCTGCTCAGTGACCCAGCTGCTGGAGCCTACAAAGTGAGGGGCCGCCAAGGACTGGGACACAGTGTGTTGTGGGTGATTCTCTAGTTATGGTCAGAGAGATGAGGTCATAGTGAAGTCAGGTTGAGGGAGCTGCATGGAGGGTGGAAGACAGTGATGTGAAGGCAAGCTGGGAGAATCGTTAGGGTCCAGGCCTGTGGGTTCAGTGGTACTGAAGTGCCATGGTTGCTTTTGTTTTGTACAGGAGCTAGTGACGTTTGCCAGATACATCCTTGGCAAGTTCTTCGCGTTGGCGGCAGTCAATCAGAAAGCCTTTGTGGAGCTGCTGTTCTGGAAAAACTCTGTGGCAGTTCGGGAGATGACTCAGGGATACAGCTCCCTCGACAGTGGGTGAGCGCAGGGTCGGGGAGGAAGGGCGGCTGAGGAAGGTTGCCAGCACAGGGTCATCTGCACATCCTCTGCTCCAGTCTTTCCTTTCAGAGGGGAGTAGGCCCGTGAGGTGAGATGATGCTCCTGAGGTTACCCTGTCTCCCGCCACCTTTAGTTTTCTTCCCTGTCACCAGCCTTCACAGAGGTGGCCACTGATGACAGTGGGGTGGTCTCCAAAGAGCCCCTTTGTGCTTTCTCAAAATGTGCTGGGAGTCAAGCTGGGCATGGTGACCCAGGCCTGCAGCCCCACACCTAGGTGACGGGCAGTAAGAGCAGAGTTAGAGGTCCACCCTTTACATGAGACCCGGTCTGTAAAAGATAGGCTTCGCCTAACCCCTCTCCTCGTGTCCTGTGTCTCTTGCCCTCTCTCTTTCACAATGTGTTTTTTTTTTTCCCCATTTTGCCCTTAGTGTCAGGTTCTGTAGGCCAAGATAAAAAAAAAAAATCTCCTGATTTGGAGTGTTGGGTTCTTAAGTTGGAGAAGAAAGGAAGGAAACATATTTAGGACTGACTCTGCTTCTTGCCCACCTGAGTTCCCTGCTTCATCCTTCGCTCTGAAATGACCAGAGAGAGCTTTGGGCTGTTTTTTAAGCCATGACCTCTCTGCTCCTTTTCCTCTTTCACCGTTCAGGTCTTCCAGCCATAGAGCCCCTGTGTGGAGCCCTGAGGAAGAGGCCCAGCTCCAAGAACTATACCTCACCCATAAGGACGTGGAAGGTGTGAGGCTTTGAGATCTCACGAGACTGTGAGGAGGACAGCCTGGGTCCCCAGACTCCTCCTCACTGCCCCGTTCCACCACAGGTCAGGATGTAGTGCAAACCATCTTGGCACACCTGAAAAGTGCTCCTCGAACACGCAAGCAGGTCATCCACCACCTGGTACGGATGGGCCTGGCGGACAGTGTCAAGGACTTGCAGAGGTAAGGCACTTGCTCTGGCCCTCCAGAACTGGGATAAGGAAACCTGTTTGCCCCGAGGCCTCCCCTCGACTGACCCCTACCTGAATAGGAAAGGGACCCAGATTGTCTTGTGGACGGAGGATCAGGAGCTGGAGTTGCAGCGGCTCTTTGAGGAGTTCCAGGACTCTGATGGTGAGTGCGGCCTGAGGAACTGCTCTGCTGCGTCTCATTCCTAAGGAAACTGCCCCTTCTGTTTGCTTGCTACCTTGTGTCACCTGGGGTGAACCAAGCTAGCCTCTGATTTCCATTACTCCTTTCCCAGTTGCTCTAGAATATCCAAACTCTCATTCTCTCTCTCTCCCTCTCCACTCCTCTCTCTACTTCTCTCCCCCTCTGCAGATATTCTTGGTAATATCATGAAGAATATCACAGCCAAACGTTCACGGGCTCGAATAGTGGATAAACTGCTGGTCATGGGGTTTGTGTCTGAGCGACGGCAACTATACAAGAAACGGAGAAAGAAGTTGGCACCCTCTTGCGTGGTAACCATTTTATCCTGGTTCTTCCAGACTGGGCCTTGCTCCACAAGGCACTCTAGGACCCCTGCCACAGGGCTTTCAGAGCAGCCCCCTCAGTGGGCACAGAGGAGCCAGAAGCCCACTAAGGTCTCCCTGAGGCCTGTTTTTTATTTCCCTGTCTCCAACGAATTTCAGCTGAATGGAGACAAGTCCCTGAAAGATTCTTGGCAGGAAGATCCGGAAGAGGAAGAAGAACATTTGCCAGAGGAAGAGAGTGAAGAAGAGGACGAGCGAGAGGAAGGCTTGCCAGCAGAACAAGTTGAGGGCATCTCATTTCTCTCTGCTGAAAACCTTGGTCAAAGCCTGCGTCAGGAAGGTGGGAGACATGTCAGAGGTGGAGGGTTTGGAAGGGATGGGGACCTCCAAGTACAAGTTTCCCTTCTTCGCTCAGGCCTCTCTGCTCCCCTCCTGTGGCTCCAGAGCTGCCTGATTCGTGCAGCAGATGACCGGGAAGTGGACGGTAAATGCATTGGGACGCAGGGACTGCTTGGGCCTGACGTGACCCAGGATCACCCTACCTTCACGTTTTCACCATGTGCTGCTGGCTCTGTTCCAGGCTGCTCCCAGGCTATCCCTCTGGTGCCTCTGACAGAAGAAAATGAGGATGCCATGGAGAACGAACAATTTCAGCATCTGCTACGCAAGCTAGGGATGCAGTCCCCCACCTTGGGGCAGGCGAGTGTCAGAGGGGTGGTGTCAGTCAGATTGTCTGCTCCTTTATCAGGTCTCTTGCTCGTCTCTCCCTGTCCTCTCTAGCCTCCCCTTCCCTAAGTCTCTGCTCCACACTGCCCTCAGTTCCATTCAGTCCCTTCTCTGTGGAGTGCTTGGAGGTGCTGCATGTCCAGAGCCTCCAGGTGGCGTGCTTGTCTTTGCATGCCATTCCACCCTCATACCTGCTTCATGCCACGATTATCCTGGACTACTTTCCACCCTGCAAATGGTGGGCTTGTTCATGCATAACCAGTTGACCTTCCCAGTTCTATTGGTATGCTCCAACCACACATACAAGGAGATACATACACACAGACATGTGTGCGTCCCCACACACCTTCTTCCTGACGAACCTCAACCAGCCCTGAAGGGTCAGCCCAGTGTCACTTCCTCAGAAGCAGTCTTATTGCCTGTCTAACTCATGAACTGAAAGAATTACTTTGGTGCCCAGCCCAGCAGCGTTACAGCATGTTGCTTTTTCTCCCTTTGATACTGAGCACGGATCATACCCATTCACTTTTTTCGTGACCTGGATTTTTTTCCTGTATTTCTTGTTATCAACTGTACTTGTTATGTGAGTGCTAACTGATGTAGCACTGAGCTAGACATTGGGTGTGTGTTATAAATAATAGTCAAGTTCACAACTCCTATAGGTCCTTCCTGCTAAAGGGTCATATTCAACGAATAATAGAATAAAATCTAGTGACCAGAGAGGCTGGGCCTCCCCTTGCAGCAATTTTACCTGCTGTGCCCTTGTAGGAAACCTTCTGGCGGATTCCAGCCAGACTGAGCTCCGCCCAGCTTCAGAGACTGGCGGCCTCTTTGAATCAACGGGGAAAGGAGGAGGACCAAGAAGAGGAACCAGAGCTGCCTTCAGGAGTCCCTGGAGAGCAGAGTCCTGCTAAGGAGCACGGAGCCAAAGGCCCGAGAGTCCTCTCCTCAGCCTGTAAGAAGAAAGCAGGCCTGGTATCGCCAGAAGGTCAGGTGTCACCGCTCACCTCTTGGTGGATGACTTTGTGCCACTCACGTGGGTATGATGGCCGGTGAGGTGTTTGAGATGACACAGACCCAGCTCTCTAATGTTGTGTCTTACAGTTACTTCAGAGGATGAGGACACTGCGGAGAAAGAATGGAAAACAGTGCCCAGGAAGCGGCAACTGCTGGACAGCGATGGAGAGGAAGATGAGGAGAGGGGGCAAGGTAGCCTGGGGCCTTTTCTTCTGCTCTGTCTGTGTTCTGAGAACACTCTGCCATTTGCCTTATCCCGTTTCCTGTTTCTCATTCTCCCCTGTTCTTCTCATAGCATTAGTGCTGGGAACTCCAGCTGGCCACAAAAAGAAACGGTTTCAAATTGAGGATGATGATGAGGATGATTGAAGAGACAGGTGCCCCAGGCCAGAGATGGATGGAAGTTGGAAGGCACAGAAGCTACTTTTTTCCGCCGAAAGTGATCTTCCCCACATCGGAGGCCCAGGAATTCCAGGCAGCAATGTTGGATGGACTCTCTGCAGCCTTCACTTCCCCAGGGTCATCAGTGTGTGCAGCTGCCGTCGAAATGTCCTCTTCTGGGAGCCATCTCTTAGCAAACGAGGAGTAAATGATGCACAGGCATCTGGGCTGCTCTGTGCGGACTGTTTCTTTGTCTTCCTGCAGGAGGTGTGTCCCAGCTTGAGGCAGGGAGCTTCATAACATAGTACATGGTGGATTCACACCTTCTCTAGAAGGCGCTGGGTTCCCCTCGTTTTCTTCTAGTGGTTGATCCCAGGACACAGGGTTGAGCTCATTCTTGCAGTTGAGGTAGAGTTGGAGTGCATTATTTTCACAGGTGACAAACACCCTTGATTTGTGTTTCTCATTAAACATGTAAAAATTAAAAGTTGCTGATCTCAATATGACTTGCCACTGAGAATATGACTTGCCCCCAAAACTCAGACCTTCAGGGACAATTATGGAATTCATTACTTAAGCAAGATTGGTTAAGATCATTGACCACTGCTTTATCAGAGTTGGCCTCTTGTACTCCCTTGCAGGGGTGGAAGTAGAACTGAGAGCTCTCTCCCTTGCATGGCTGGTTGCCAGGGCAACCATCCTAGCACGCCTCACACCACCAATTGCAAAGATTTAAAAAAACATGTTTTTAGAACCATATACTTACTTTATAATATGCTAGTCCCTTTCCCAGTCACATGACGTCACTACTCTATAGTCTTTTTCTTGAGTCTACTCTTTAGCTACGGATGGTGGCTTACACCTGTAACCTAGCATTTGGGCTAGGGAGGCGGAATGATTAGGAATCCAAGGCCAATTTTGACACAGAAGGTGAGGTAAGCTGTGTATCAAATAATGTCTACTATCCTAAGCAGTATCAATATAGCTACTCCATCTTCTTCAAATTCTTCCTAAACCTCTTCCTAAAATGTATTTATGGGGGCTGGAGAGATGGCTCAGTAATGTAGCTCAGAGGACCTGGGTTAGATTCTTAGCACCTACATGATGGCTCACAGCCATCTGTAACTCCAGTGCCAGGGAATCTGATGCATTCTGGTTTTGGTGGGTACTGCATGCATGTGGTACACATATATACATGTATGAAAATACCCATATACATAATTTATTAATTTATTTGGTTTTGGAAATATGCACAAAAGTTTCAAACTATTACCTGGGTAAGGTAACAAACAACCTGTAACATGCTTTACCCTTAAAAACATGTTCAGGGGAATTGAAGTCTTTAAAGACGAGGACTCTCAAGTTCTGTTCTTGGCACTGGTTCATGCTGAGCGTTTTCCCAGCCCTCACCTGAGCGCTGCTCCTTCCCAACAGGGCTGACCCACCATAATCCAGGCCATACTGTACCCGAGCTGTGTCTTACTATCTGTGACTGCCTTTCCAAGGAATACCCAGAAGGTGCCCTGCCTTGTCAGCCTCTGTCACAGAAACCTATAATAACCATGTTCTCCAGCTAGTTCCCCCCTCTGGCCCCTGGTACCTGCCAGGACCTCCTGTGCAGGGCGCCCTCCTTAGCTCCCCTATCCCAGTACTTATCCCTCTTCATGCTGAGAGTGGTCCTGGAAGACATCGGCTGCCTGAGGCACACGGGGAAATGAAGGTCAGGCACTCAGTTGCCCTGCCTGAGGGATTCCCTCTGACCATGGCAGAGCTGCTGGCTGAGTTTGCTGAGAAGCCCCCTTCCATTGACCTGGTAAGAGAGTTCAAAGTCAACCAGAAGTGCACCATTGAGTCTTGGGAACATTTAGATGAGG
>CM053764.1:31414297-31431846 GCA_028658305.1 Pachyuromys duprasi
CCATTTAATTTAATGTTGGCTGTTGGCTTGCTGTATATATATTTAGGCATGTACCTTGTATCCGTGATATCTCTCTTTTGTCATGAAGAGATGTTGGATTTTGTCAAAGGCCTTTTCAGTATACAGTGAGATGGATATATATATATATATACATATATATTTATATATATTTCAGTTTGTATGGTGGATTATATTGACAGATTTTTGTGTGTTGAACCATCCCTGCATCTCTAGGATGAAGCTTAATTAATCATGGTGGATGATCTTTTTGATGTGTTCTTGGATTCAGTTTGTAAGTATTTTAATGAGTATTTTTGCATCAATGTTCGTGAGGGAAATTTGTCTGTAATTCTCTTTCTTTGTTGAATCTTTGTGTGGGTAGGTATCAGGCTGACTGTAGCTGTACAAGATGAATTTGGCAATGTTCATTCTGTTGGTATTTTATGGACCAATATGAGATTTAGTGTTAGCTCTTCTTTGAAATCCTGGTAGAGTTTTGTACTGAATTTTGGGCTTTATTTTATTTTATTTTATTTTATTTTTGGATCAGAGATTTTTAATGATTGCTTCTAATTTAGGGATTATAGGTATACTTAAATTGTTTATCTGACCTTTGGTAGGTGCTAACTTTGGTAAGGGCTATCAATCAAGAAAACTGTCGATTTCTTTTTAGATTTTCCAATTTTGTGGAGTATAAGTTTTTGAAGTATGATGTAATAATCTTTGGATTTCTTTGGTGTCTGTTGTTATGTCATTGCCCTATTCATTTCTGATTTTGTTAATTTATATATTTTATATATCTGTCTTTTCTTTAATTTAGATAAGGGTGTGTTTATCTTGTTGACATTCTCAAAAACCTAATCTTTTGTTCATTGATTCTTTGCATTTTTCCTTTGTGTCTATTTTGTTGATTTCAGCCCTGAGTTTGATTATTTCCTGCCCTCTGCTCCTCTTGGGTGTGTTTGTTTCTTTGTGTTCTAGAGCTTTCAGGTGTGGTGTTAAGTTTCCTGGTATGAGATAGCTCTAATTTTTTTATAAAGGCACTTAGTGGTAGAAACTTTCCTATTAGCACTACTTTCATTGTGTCCCATAAGTTTGACTATGTTGTATATTGATTTCTAGGAAGTCTTTAATTTCTTTCTTCATTTCCTCCTTGACCCAGTGGTCATTCAATAGAGTTTTGTAAGTTTTCATGAGTTTGTAGCTTTTTTTTTTTTTTTTTTTTTTAATGTTCTGTGAGGTGTTGAGAAGAAAGTACATTCTCTTTTGTTTGGGCAGGGATATTGAGCCAAGGGGAGGGGGTGCTGTTGGGACTGCTGGGCAGGCTCTGCTGACTGTTGGAGGCGGTTAGTATCTCTCATCTGGGGTCCCCCCTACTGTTATGGCCTCTGAAAGAGCAAGAATAACTAAGAATTTTAAACTATCTCTAATAAAAACAAAAACAAAAACAACAAACAGAATAGCCATCAGATGGCGCTATTCAACCAGAAATGAGAGCCCACAGCAGACAAGCTGGTGTTTCATTTGGCGAGCTGGTTAGGAAAAGCACATTGAAACTGTTTAACCATAAGGAAACAAACACCGGGGACACAGAAGGACGCATTACTGACTGCCCCGTCTACATCATTTCCTGAGGCCGTTTGAGTTTTTGAAACATCTTGCAAATAAAAGAGTGTGTGGTTTGCTAAAATTGAAACAATGGCAAGGCTACAAGATTCCTGCTGTGGTGTCAGCGGCTGTGAGGCAGACTATTGCACCGTCCTCCATGAAGACAGAGGTTCCTCTCTTTCTACAGCTTGCATTTGTCAACTTCTCCAGTGGGCATGGCACCTCCAAGGGTTTGGCAGAAATTAACTTTGGACCGAGAGAGGCATTGACTGATTTATATTAATAAGAAATCAAGTGCTATTAAAATATTAACTAGGGTACAGTGATGCTCAAAAACATAGTTCTGTGTTAGTAACTGAGAATGTTTGTAGTAATTTTGAACCATTAGAAAACAAATGCAGTAAAAGATTACTTTTTATTGTTTTTAATAAACCATATGTCATATAGTTAATGATTATAAAGTTCATTTGAAGCCTGTTGGATTAAATCAACTTTGTCCTTTAAAAGAAATAAACTTTGGAAATGGGACTGCAGAGGAAAAGTCTCACACAATACTTGCCGTTCCATAAAAACACACAATGTCAACTGGGATTTTTCAAAATACTTAGGACATACCTAAGAGGAAGACAGGTCAAGAAATCTAGTTAGAGGTGAAGGTAGCTCTCCAGAGGCCACATAACAGCAGCAACTAAAACAAGAAGCATGAAAGACGTTTAGTTTAGTGCACGTTTGGGTAAAGAGATCTGTGAAATACAGTGGTATTATTGTATTAAACAGGGATCCTGCTCTTTAGATACAATAGGGAAACACGTTTTATTTTTAACAGAGAGTAATCTATATCTCCTTTAACCTCAAACCCTCACATGCAAGCTGGCTTCTAGCCTCCCATGCTGCTGATGTTTAGCCCTTTGGTCTGGTTCTCTAAAGGGAGGTAACGGAAGGTGAGACAAGGAGTCTGTATGAATAGGGGTGAGATCAAAACAGAGAAAGAGAAGGAATTATTATCTAAGAAATATTTTGACCCTCCTGGGTACCTGACTAGGGGATAGAAAAGAGAACTCACGCCAAGTGCATTTTGATTTTGGTGCCTTTTTGAGCTGTGAGCTTCCTTTTATTCTTTTCATTGAAGATAGTAGGAGTGTACTTGTTTCCTCATGTCAATGATTTTATTAGTTCTCTTTTTGCTGTCATAAAGTACTCTATCAAAAGCAACTTAAGCGAGAAAAAGTTTTAGGGTACAGTCCACTACTGCAGGGAATCCTGGGGAGGAGCTGGAGGCAGATGTCACGTTGTGTCCATAGTCAGGAAGCAGAAATTGGTGACTGCTTCATTCAGACCACTCAGTCTCTTTGTGTGTGTGCTGTAGTTTTTTATTTATTATTATTTAAAAAATATTTACGTGCTATGATTTAAAAATCGTAGTATGATTTTTGTGAGTACTTTGTCTCGATGTACACCCGCAGAAGAAGGCATTAGATTACATTATAGATGGTTTTGAGTCACCATGTGGTTGGTGGGAATTGAAATCAGGACCTCTGGAAGAGGAGTCAGAGCTCATAACTGCTGAGGCATCTTTTCAGCCCCCCCCCTTATGCACTCCAAGACCCATGCTCATGGGATAGTGCTACCACATTTAGGGTGGGTCTTCCCTTACAAGCATTGACAGAGGTGACCCCTCACAGACCCACCCAGAGGCCTGTTTCATGGTAATTGTAGTTTCGCTCTATTTGATAATCAATGGTAACCAGTACACTGATATTTCTAATTTTTCACTCAGAAGGGGAAAATGAATAGACAGTGGAAGTGGATGAAGAGAGGGAACAGAGTAGGAGAGGGAGTGGGGAGGGAAATGGATGTGGGGGAGAGCAGAGTGGGGTGGGAGGCCAGAGGGCTTTAGAGACAAGAGATAACAAGGGACATCTCTGAGACAAGGTGGAGACCTGGAACAGGGGAGGCTCCTGGGAGGCTATGGGAGGGTGACCATGGAGATGTAGAAGGCACCCTCTAACTAGACAGGACTCTCAGTAGAGGGAGAGGAACACCAACTCACCCACAAAAATTTCAACCCAAAATTCATCCCACCTACAAGATGTGCAGGGATAAAGGTAGAGCGGAGATTGAGGGAATGCCCAACCAATGCCTGGCCAAACCTGAGACCAACCCCATGGGAGAGTGCCAACTCCTGACACTAATAATGCTACTCTGCTACGCTTACAGAGGGGAGCCCAGCATAGCTGTCCTCTGAGAGGCTCCACCCACAGCAGATTGAAACAAATGCTGAGACTCACAGCCAAACATTAGGCCAGACGGGAGCCTGGTGGAAGAATTGGGGGAAGCATAGAAGGACCTGTAGGGGATAAGAACTCTACAAGAAGACCAACAGAGTCAACTATTCTGGGACCAACGGGGAACATAGAAACTGAAGCACCAGCCAAGGACCATGCACGGATCTAGACACATATGTAGCCAAGCCAATGGGAAGCTTAATCTTCATGTGAGTTCCCTAGTAAGTAGAGCAGGGGCTGTCTCTGACATGGACTCTGTGGCCTGCTTTTCTGTCATTTCCCCCTGGTAGGGCTCTCTTGCGTGGCTTCAGTGGAAGAGGATGCACTCAGTCCTGGTGTAATTAGATGTGCTGGGATGGGATGGTTTTGGGCTGGGAATTCCCCTTTTTTGAGGAGAGGGGTAGGACAGGTAAGAGAGAGTGGAAAGGTGGGAGCAGGAGAAGAGGGAAGGGGCTACAATTGAGATGTAGAGTGAATAAAGAAACTTGCTAAAAATATTTTGTAATGCAGCCCCCTTATTTAAAAATACCAGATGGATCCAAGATGGCAGCATCAGGAGGACACTATGCCTGAGGAGCAGGTCAGCAGTGACTGCACAGTGACCAACAGACTGAACTCTGGGCCCTAAACCACCAGTGATTTGTGTTTCCCAGGTGGGAGGAAACCCCATGGTGTGGGAAGCAATCCAGTTCAGGTCACCCAGCTAAACCTCAGGAGAGTTCCCTGGTCCCACCAGGCGCTCAGTTGCCAGCCCAGAGCCACATGCCTCCGTGTCTTGATCACTGTCCCGGACTGAACTGTGGGCACCAAAACACCAGAGACCGGGAATTCCAGTCAAGAGAAAAACCCCACGGTGAAGGAAGCAATAGGGACTGACCTCAGGTCACCCAGACAATCCCTGGAATAGGTCCCGGGCTCTGGCAGGTGCTCAGCCACCAGCCTAGAGACCTGCCTGCATGCCCGACTCACCTTCCTAAACAGAACTGCGGGCCCCAGGGCACCAGAGTCTGGATTTCCCTGTTGGGAGGAAACCCCATGGTGAGGGAAATATCAGGTCTGACCTCATGGCACTCAGCCAATTCCCCATCCCCAAAAAGTTCTTGGGAAAAGTTGCCAGCGCAGAGGCACTCCCTTGTGCCTGCGTGCTCTACTCACCATCACAGATTGAACCCCCAAACACCCCAGACTGAGTCTCCCTGTAGGGAGGAAACCCCACCATGGGGGAAACATCAGGTCTGCCCTCAGGATACTCAGATCCGGAAAAGCTCCAGGCTCCAGGCTCCAGCCTCCTGCTGCAGGCTTGAGTGCTGCAGTCACCTGCCACTGATTACCGCTGGAGTATTGGGGCACAGAGCTCTAACCTCAGACCTACAGAAGCTGGGATCCACGGGATCAGCCCCCAGACACTGCTTCAAGGCACAACCTATCTCCCTAGCTAAACTGACCAAACTGTGGGGCTCCCTGATTCTTCAAGAGGGCTGCAACCAGCAAACGCAGTGTAAGAGCAGCAGCAGCAGCTCACTAAATTTAGAGCAAGAAACCCAGCAGCAAGGCAGCTATCTCCAGGACTTCTCCTGAGGAGAGGAGAGCCCCTCTGAATACCAATGACCACAGTTACCGCACAGGTCGTATGCCTGAGGTGAGCAGGGGCAATTCCTAAGAAACACTGGCCACTCAGTGACCATACTCAAAAAGCTGAGGAGGGCTCCTTCAGGAACAGCCATCTTCCCACCAAGGGGGATCCTCCCTACCCAAGGTTTCCAAGGGGCACCAGAAACTAACAACCAACACCCGAGACAGTAGATGGGTAGAGGCCAGCGTTAAAGCACAACCAAGAAAAGGCAAAGCAACATGGCAACTCGAGAACCCAGGTTTCCAAGGGCAAGCAGCCCTGGACACCCTATCATAAGTGAAATTCAAGAAGATGACCTTACATCTATGCTTGTGAAAAGGATAATAGAGGAAACAAAAAAATACATAAAGAATTAGAGGAAGATAAAGTCAAACAGATTATGACCATCCATAAAGAAATACAGGAAGATACAGCCAAACAGTTTGTGGCCTTCAGAGAGGAAATAATTAAGTCACTGAAAGAAATAAAAGAAACAGAGGAATGTTCAAACAAACAGGTGAAGGAATTGAAAAACAGGAAAATACAGTCAGACAGGTGAAAGAAATCAACAAAATGGTTCAAGATCTGAAGATAGAATTGGTAAAATTAAAGAAAATGCAAATGGAGAAAATCATGGAGAGAAAGAATTTAGGGAAGAAAACAGGAACTACAGAGGTAAGCATAACCAACAGACTACAAGAGATGGAAGAAAGAATCTCAGGTGTGGATACAATGGAAGAAATCAATGTATCTGTTTAAGAAAATAATAAATCTAAAAAATTCCTCACACAAACTATCCAAGAAATCCAAGACAACATGAAAAGGCAAAACCTGAGATAATAGGAATAGAGGAAAAAGAAGAATCCCATCTCCAAAGGCCTAGAAAATATTTTCAACAATATTTTTTCAAATCATGGAAGAAAATTTCCCCAGCTTAAAGAGAGGCCTATAAGAATACAAGAGGCCTACAGAGCACCTAATAAATTAGACCAGAAAAGAAAATCCTCCCATCACATAATATTCAAAACAGTAAGTATATAGAACAAAGAAAAAAATACTAAAAGCTGCAAGGGAAAAGGCCAAGTAACATATGATGGCAAACAAATCAGAATCACACCTGACTTCTCAACAGAGACTTTGAAAGCCAGAAGGTCCTGGACAGATATCATGCAGACCCTAAGATAACACAAATGTCTGCCCAGACTACCATATCCAGCAAAACTCTCAGTTAAAGGAGATCAAGGGGATTCAGTTTGGAAAAGAAGAAGTCAAAGCATCACTACTTGCAGATGATAGTATACATGAGTGACCCCAAAAATTCTACCAGGGAACTACTACAGCTAAAATTGGCTTCCTCTGGGTTCTGGAAGATCTTATCTGTCATCCTGATATTTTGAACTCCTCTTCAACTTTTGCTTCATGATTGCTGGCATGGGTAGAATTCAGTCAGATTACTTTTTTCATCTCTATCTGCACTTATAGAATGAGTATCTTTTTGGTTCATCTCCTAATTCTTTGCTATAACCTTCAAGTCCATGTTCAGCATCAGCCTTCCCAGAAGTATAGATCTGGATATTTCGCTGTTTACACGTCATTTTCATGAGGACCCTTGTGGGAAGTCTACACTTGGCAGGTCTTCTGCTATCTGGCCTTTCTCATGGAACCTTTCCCCTTCTCTCCTCTACAAAGAGAGTTTGCTCTGTTTTTAGGTAGAAAACCTGGGCTCAGTTTGAGTTTTCTCCCTCTTGTAATCTCTAAAACTCATCTTTGTAAGTAAGTCTTAGCAATTCTGTCTGCACATGGTGCACACTTCAGCCCATCTACTATTATTTATTTGAGAATATTACAGTAGCTTTATAATTGGGCTTTCCTCTAGTTGATGTTTGATTCTTCACTAAAACTAGTGCCAGAGTCAACTTTCGAAAAGACTAATAGTATTTTCACATCACAGTTGTTTTCCTGCAAACTTTGATCTATGTCTTAAAATCAATAGTAGGCCACTGAGATGGATCTGTTGGGAAAGGCATTTGTTTCCAAGCCTGATGAGTTCAATCCTGGGACCCACAGGGAGAAAGGCGGGAAGCAACTTCTGCATATTGACCTTTAATCCCCACAAATGAGCCATGGCATGTGCCTGCCAACACATATAACACATATGCATACAAAATGAATAACAAATGCCAAGGAAATAAAGTAAAAAAAAATCTAGAGTTCTGCACTTAGACTTTAACATTATTCAAATTTGGCCCTAAGTGACTTTTCCAGCCTCATATGACCCTGCCACACACATTTAAAGACTTTGTATCACAACACTTACACTCCCACATTATATTAAGCCTCAATTCCAATATCAATAGAACTATGATACTAATATATTTTAGTATATAAGATGGATTAATTGATTTTTGTTACTTTTATAAAACTATTTCTGAAACTTGTAGAAGATTCTAAATAATTAACAACTTCTTAATGTTTTCTCATTAACTTTTAAAAGTAATTCGTGTCAATAACAGTTCTTGGAATAAGAACACAAAACAGTATGTAAAGACCAATGTTTGCCCTTGAGAGAATTACAGAGTACATGAAGTAATGAAGAAGAGACAGATATTTCTAAAATGCAAGGAATTCTGATGCAATATGTCTGCCTGTTGCCTCCAACTGAAACATTTTCTTTCCGCATCCAAATGTGACTTGTGGACAATGGATGGACTTTTCTTAGTTACTCTTTTAGGGCATGTGTTAAACTAATCATTTCCCTGGGGCTCCTTTTTTTTAAAAATTTTTTTTTGTAGCATACCCCAGGGTTTGTAGAATGGAGTGTTTTCTTTTCTAATGTTGTTGCTGTTTTAATATCACTTGATATATTTGGGCATTCTTTGTTTTGTATACACATTTGTAAACAGATACTTTCAGGAGGAGCATTCCATTACTGTGTGATCACAGCCGGGAAACAGACAATGAAGACCAGAAATGATGCTCAGAAATTTCAGGAGAATCTTCTCCATTAATTTAATGTCCTCTACCATTGTGTTTCCAAAGCAACAGTGGATATTTTCCCTTTGTGCTTTTATTCCCAAAAGAAAACTCACTGCACACACTCCTCTTTCTACTTCCCACTAATGGGCTTGCTGACGTCCTTCTCTTTAGGGGTTCCTTTCTAATGACAGAGGAGAGGAAGACCCAGCAAGTTAATGAGGTGACCCATATCGCAGAACTTAAAAAACAAAGACATCAGTGTCAACTTGACTCTGCATCATACCATCTCACAGGAAGCTCCGCAGTGCATTTCTGCCTTACAGAGGCTCTGTGGCAGTGTTCAGTTAATACCTTTGCTACTAGAACTCTCTCTTACAGCCTTCTTGAAACTGACATCAGTTTCCCTCAATCCATTCCTCCTCTCTTTCCTTCCTTTCTCTTGCTTAACTGAAGTATAATTTAAAATGCACACGTTGTTAGTTTGAATATATGAAATAGCTGGGAAAAGCTCACAGAATCAAGGCAATCAGAGTGTCCATCACATCCTAATGTGTCCTTGTGCCTCTTTTTCTGTTGCTGTTATAAAAGCACTCATCATGAGATCTACCCTTTCAAAATTTTAAGAGTGCAAACACTACTTTGTCAACAATGGGCACTGTGTTGACAAGCATAGCTCATCTTTAGAGCTATTCTTTCATAATTGAAACAGTAAATTCATCAAACAACTCATTTCCCCCCTCCCACAACCATAAGCAAATACAATTCTAGTTTCTGCTTTTACGTGTTTGAGTATTTTCCAGACTTTATGGCATGAAATGGAATTCGAAATTTGCCGTCTGGTGACTGCCGTAATGCACTTGACATACTGTCTGCTGCACTCGTCCACGTTGCTGTAAATGAATGACTCTCTTCACTTTTTAGGCTGAATTCTAGTCTGTTGTATGAATATATCACATCTTTATCCGTACGTCTGTTGGTGGATACTTGGATTGTATGTTGGTCATAGTGAATACGATGAACATGATATGGGTGTAACGATTTCTGAGTTACTGACTTCAGTTCCTCTGGATACAGATCCAGAGTAGTAGGGTTGCTGTCCCTTTTCATTCTATTTTTAAGTTTGTGTGTGACCGTACTGTTCTCTATGGCAGCTGCACTATCTGATAATTTCACCAAATGAGAGAATAAAAGTGTTATGGTTTAGCATGCCTAACTGTGATAATCTGAATATAAAAGAAAAGTGAATTTTATAAATATTTTACAATTTTAAAAGTCTCCTTACAAATAGTAAGTATTAATTTTCTACTTGCAGTTAAAGGAAAATGACTATCTACAATTTCAACTATTTTAATGGAAATAATAGGATCAAATACTTAATGTTCTTAGTAATAGTTGTTTTGCAACAGTGACTTAAATATCTTATTTCTATGTCATATTAAATAAAAATTTTACATTTCTGTTATTTGTATTGGGAGTCAGGGTGTGTGCTATGGCATGTGTGTGGAGATCAGAAGACACCTTTCAGGAATCAGTTCTTTCCTTCCACCATGTGGTTTCCAGGGATTTGGATTCAGTTGTCAGGCTGGCCAAGCATGCCTACCCACTGAATCATGTTACCATCCCCTTAAAATAATTTTTATGAGCAAAACTTATCTAATAACCTAGTGTATGCAAGCTAATATTGTTGTCAAACTGGGAGAAAACTTAGCATTTGTTGATTTTGAATACTTAGGGTTCAGCATTCTAGATGATGTTTGCCATTAGCTGAGTAATGCCATAAAATGAGAGACAGAAAGCAAACAAGAGAAGACAAAGCCAAGGCTGGTAGTTCACCCTGCTTCCTACTCTTAAGAAGCATATTATGAGGCATGACTGTTAGAACGGAGAGGACTCCTGGGCTTGTGGGTATGAATCTGAATGCAGGCGGATCTGGTGTATGAATGGGTAGTGGTGGCTGGAGTGACCATGTCTGTGGTGCAGCCATTGTCTATGAAGGAATCAGCTAAATATCAAACACTGATAACTTTATTTTTTATATTCTGTAATTGGAAATTCAATTATGTTTAGTATTCAGTTTGGTTAATCCTAGATTAGCAAATGTTGTCATTAGATAGTTTTATATCTAAACTGCATGAGTCCAAATCCTCATTTCATGGTATGTAGCTTTATGAATTTAGTAAAATTCTTATCGCTCCAGATCTCAAATTGACCAGTATGAATGAAAACAGGAATAAATCACACTTTCTAAAGTTTTCACTGGGATTCAACGCATGCGTAGGAAGTATCAAGCAAATTCTGGTCATGATTATTCAGATTATTAATGAGTTATATGTGGTTTTATAGTCACTTTCTGCATATTGTTGTTATGTACAAAGATCTTAGGGTTCATTCCCAAGGCTTGCCTACAGAGTTCTCTGTTCATACGTTTTGTGCAGGGATATGACTTGGTTTGTGCAGGCATATGACTTGATTTGCCCTGTAATCATACATATCTGAAAGCAAAAAATTATTTAATCAACATTAGCCAATTACAAATACTTTTTTCATTTTTAGGGGGGAATTATTTATTTCTTCCTCTTAGACATGAGAGTTAGAACTTTACTAGTAGAGTTTTTTTTGTGGCAGATACGATAGCAATCACCTAGCTTGCCTCTCTAATGTTCTCAACATTGTTTTGCTTGCAGCATGGGCTTAAACAGTGTAGAATGTTTCCTTATAGAAAAGAAAACACAATAATAATATTTATCACATGCCAACTAAAATTGACGTATGAGAGGTTGCCTAAGGGTATGAAACAGTGGCACAAGGAGAGTGTGCTCATGTGCTAAACACAGGTGCGTGTGAGCCCAGCTGGGTAAACACGAGTTTCAGAAATCCTCTGGTTTCTACTTTGTTTGAGCAAATTATATCTCATTTGAAAGTTTATCAGGATTTTGTTGCTTTTTCAGAAGACCTTTCGTGGTTCAGGGAAATCTGAACTTTCGGTAAGCAACAAATTTCAGCAAGCACTTTTCAGGGTCGAGCTGAGAAGAGGGTGTAGGGCTGATATTTCCGTTAGTGTGTTAAAATGTGTGTGCAAGAGCGTGTGGAGGCTCATGAGCCTGGAGTGTGTCTAGGATCTTGAAACAGAGAAACAAGCAGTATGAACTAATTCACAAAACAGATGATTTTACTACCAACATTTCTAAAATGAAGTCTTAACAGTTTTAATCTTGGAAAACTAATTTTAAAGCATATGTGCATCCTAGATATCACATAGGCTATGCTATAAGGAAAAAGACTCCATCTTTTTCTGAAATTGAAACTTAACTGGGCCCTTTATGTTTTTATTTGCTAAATCTAATAATTCCATCCTAAATCTGCCTTTTAACTCACTTTGGAAATGGGATTAACTACTGTTCAGCACATTTAACTCCATTTGACAGAAAACTTTATTTGCTTGATTGAAGTGAAAACCATCTCTGCTTAATACAAATATCTCTGACCCTAAAGCTTTTACTAGGTCTACTTCTGCTGTCTTGCAGACACCTGTTACCTGTTTTTTTTTAAGTATAGATCTCAATATAATGGTGATACTAATATACTTTCTTGTGTAAACTAAAATTCATATGAGTTTCAGGAAAAAAAAAAAAACAAGTCAGAAGACCTGGATCTGCCATAGCTCAAATGGACGCCAGATGAGTTTTTCCCTTGGTCTTGGGATTCCTCACTTTCCCCATTTACTAGACAAATTTTAACTTCTGTCTCTAATCTGAATTTAGCTCAGCAGATTTTCCCCCCGGATGACAGACTCCATTCAGGGATCAGCTTTGGACTGCAAACTGAAATCTGGACTTGCTGAAAGCTGAAGTAATCCAGTACAGCTGATGTGATGGCTCCATGTCTCTTCAGCAAGATGGTGCCACATTGCTTAGCTTTTGACTAGCCTGTGAGACATCCTGGGTCTCCAATACTTCCATCCCAATGTCAGCCTGAAGCAGCTACAGAAGAAGAGAAATTCATCAGCTTTTATCCTACCTAACAGGCTGAAACGCTAAGTCAAAAGGGGTTCCCTGACATAAGGAATGAGTTTCTATAATGTCAGTTGGCATACCAGAAAGTTGGCCCTTAGTTCTTTCTCTTCTATTCATGCTTTGTGCCCCCTGCATGACTATGCCTAGCATTAAAAAAAAAAGTCTCAATACCAGCCCTTGCACTCATCTCAAAGATTGGAGATTGTATCCTGTTCGAGGGGAGAATAAAAGGACCAGGCCTGACTCCTCTCCCCCAAAAGTCATCAGATCCAGGAACTAGGCCATAGGTCACCAATTCCAGGAAAAAGAAAACCATAACATTCCCTACCACAGAATAGCTTGGAGGTAACTAAGAGAATGGGAAGGTATCTTATCTCAGGGTGGGGCATCTGTACTGGGCAGCCAACTGGCGTAATGACATTCCTGAGTTCAACTCTATGTTATGTTGTTAACCAATCATTTTGCAACAAGCTTGCCCTTGGTCATCCAATTTCATAACTGTTAAACTTGAAATTCCTGGTCCTTCCTCATATCCCAACAAAAACCCTACTGTGCAGCTGCTGGGGTCTCTCCTCTCTGACCCACTCTGATGGTGACGATGGAGAGACCGAGCTTAAGACCAAATAAAGCTCTTTGCTCTTGGAAAAAAAAAAGAAAAGAAAAAGTAGGACCCATGAGTTCTGCATATGAGCATTTTTAAACCTAGAATAATGAAATTCAATAAAATACAATATAAACAAATCTTTCTCCAACACCCATTCATGTTTGAAGTCTTGGAGAGATCAGGGATACAAGGCACAAACCTAAACATAGTAAAGGTAATATACTGCAAGCCTATAACCAGCATCAAACTCAACAGTGAGAAACTTAAACCAATCCCATTGAAATCAAGGACAAGGCAAGGCTGTCCACTTTCCCCATATCTCTTCAACATAGTACTTGATGTCCTAGATAGAGCAATACGAAAAGTAAGGGAGATCAAGGGGATACAAATAGAAAAGGAAGAAGTCAAAGTTTCACTATTTGCAGATGATATGATAGTATACCTGAGTGACCCCAAAAACTCAACCAGAGAATTCCTTCAGCTGATAAACACCTTCAGCAAAGTGGCTGATACAAAATTAACTCAAAAAAAAAAATCAGAAGCCCTCCTGTATAGCCAAGACAAAAGGGCTGAAAAAGAAATCAGGGAAACGACACCCTTCATAATAGCCACTAATAACATAAAGTACCTTGGGGTGACTCTAACCAAGCAGGTGAAAGACCTGTTTGAAAAAAACTTCAAGTCTCTGAACAAAGAAATCAAAGAAGACATCAGAAGATGGAAAGATCTCCTGTGCTCATGGATTGGTAGGATTAACATAGTAAAAATGGCCATTCTGCCAAAAGCAATCTCCAGATTCAATGCAATTCCCATCAAATACCAACACAATTCTTTGCAGTCCTTGAAAGAAAAATTCTCAACTTCATATGGAGAAACAAAAAACCCCAGAATTTCCAAAACGAGCCTGTACAACAACAGATGCCCTCTGGGGGTATCTCCATCCCTGATCTCAAGTTGTACTACAGAGCAATAGTAATAAAAACTGCATGGTATTGGCATAGAAACAGAAAGGCGGATCAATGGAACCAAATAGAAGACCCAGAAATAAACCCACACACCTATGAATACCTGATTTTTGACAAAGAAGCTAAAACTATTTAATGGAAAAAAGACAGCATCTTCAACAAATGGTGCTTGTCCAACTGGATGTCTACATGCAGAAAAATGAAAATAGATTCATACTTATCACCCTGCACAAAGCTAAAGTCCAAGTAGATCAAAGACCTCAATATAAAACCAGATACACTAAACCGGTTAGAAGAAAACGTGGAGAAGAGCCTAGAACTCATTGGCACAGAAGACAACTTCCTAAACAGAACACCATCAGCACAGGCTCCAAGAGCAACAATCATGAAACTGAAAAGCTTCTGTAAAGCAAAGGACATGGTTGTCAGAACAAAATGACAGCCTACAGATTGGGAAAGGATCTTCACCAACCCTATATCTGACAGAGGGATGATATCTGGAATATATAAAGAACTAAAGAAGTTAAAAGGCAATAATTCAAGCAACCCAATTAAAAAATGGGGTATGAGGCTAAACAGAGAATTCTCTGTAGAAGAATATAGAATGCAGAGAAACACATAAAAAGATGCTCAAGATCCTTAGCCATCAGAGAAATGCAAATCAAAACAAACCCTTAGATTTCACCTTATACCCATCAGAATGGCTCAGATCAGAAACTCGAAAAACAACACATGCTGGAGAGGTTGTAGAGAAAGAGGAACCCTCCTCCATTGCTGGTGGGAATGTAAACTTGTACAACCACTTTGGAAATCAATCTGGCGCTTTCTCAGACAATCAGGAATACTGCTTCCTCAAGTCCAGCTACACCACTCCTAGGCATATATCCAAAAGATGTTCAAGTACACAACAAGGACATTTGCTAAACCATGTTTGTAGCAGCTTTATTCGTAATAGCCAGAAGCTGGAAACAACCCAGATGTCCCTCAGTGGAGGAATGGATACAGAAATTGTGTTTCATTTACACAATGGAATACTACTCAGCAATTAAAAACAAGGAAATCATGAATTTTGCAGGCAAATGGTGGGATCTAGAAAAAATCATCCTCAGTGAGATATCCCAGGAGCAGAAAGACACACATGGTATATACTCACTTATAAGTAGGTACTAGACCTATGAGATAGAATAAACATACTAAAATATGTACACCTAAAGAAGATAAACAAGAAAGAGGACACAGGAAAAGATGATCAGTCTTCACTTAGGAAGACAAATGGGATGGACATTGGAAGTAGGAGAAAACAAATAACAGGACAGGAGCCTACCACAGAGGGCCTCTGAAAGACTCTACCTAGCAGTGTATCAAAATAGATACTAAGACTCATAACCAAACTTTGGGTAGAGTGCAAGGAATCATATGAAAGAAGGGGGAGTTAGTATATATGAGACTATACACATTATGGGTGTTTTTTTCTTTTTGATAACAGTGTGGTTTCTTGTGGCTTTTTGCAGACATTTTATCGTTATTTTACCCACCTTGTTATTTACTCGCTTTCTCCCTTC
Source organism: Pachyuromys duprasi (assembly GCA_028658305.1). NCBI lineage: Eukaryota > Metazoa > Chordata > Mammalia > Rodentia > Muridae > Pachyuromys > Pachyuromys duprasi. Next base: position 31,429,923 of record CM053764.1, read on the forward strand.
TGTCCTCCTAGTCCCTTTTATCTTCCTCCCTCCTTCTTCTGTATTTAACTCACTTTCCCTTCCTAAAAAATATTTTCATTATCAGATCATTTGTATCCCGCTATTTCCCTTTCTATTGCTTCTCAAGCTATCTATCCTGGCAATGACCCATTGGTTGATAATGCTACCGCCCAGACCATTTACTTTCTTAGTTTTTTTTTTTTTCAGTTACTCCACATTTGAAGATTTAGAGCTAGCAGCCTGCAATAAGAGAGAAGATGTGTTGGTAGGGGGTCTTTGTGAGACCACAGTGAGAAGAGTAATGATCTGCCAGGAACAAGAAGGTAGTTCGGTTCAACATGACTCAGTAGCCAGTGCTGTTTCAAAGGAGTCTGACCTCAAATAATTTATTTCAGGTATATTTAAGCACAGCACAATTGGTTAAAATTTTTTTCTGGTGGTAATTAACTCAGTCCCATGTGCACAAATAAAACTCAAGACATGACTACATTAAAACTTTGTAAAGTATAAGTGACAATTTCCTTGAATATAGGTTCTATAGATTGGTGAGTTTATGATAGGGGTCTCAGTGAGGACCCAATGTGGTCTTGACTACATAGATAGTGCAAAAGACACCAGGCTGTTAACCATGTCTATTCCCAGTCTTTTGGGTGAAAAACAGGTTATACATTTCCCCTTCTGAAGGGACAACCCTGTGCATTTAACAGTTCTGGTTCCTTTAGTGTTTATCTGTGAGCTCAAGGACTATGTCTCCCACAGTATGGGTGTTTGTCCTATGTTTGGGTTACCTCAGTCAACATGATCTTTTCTAATTTCATCTATTTGCTTGAAAACTTCATAATTTAATTTTCTTTATAGTATTATATACTATAAAGAAATATGGTAAACTCACCACATTTTCATTATTCATTCATCAGATAAAGGACATTTATGTTGTCTATATTTTCTAGTTATTGTGAATTGGAGAGCAATGAACATGGCTAAGCAAGTATCTGTAGAGCAGAATGTCAAGTCCTTTGAGCATATGCTAAGGAGTGATACAGCTAAGTTATGTGGTAGAATTAGTGTTAGCTTTTTAAGATTTCTTCTCACTGGTTTCCATAATGGCTGTACCTGTTTGGAATCCTAACCACAGCAAATGAGGGTTCCATTTTTCTCCTGTCTTCTCCATTATTTTCTGTGGGTTGTTTTGCTCACTTCCTGATTCTATTTAATTGGAGTACTTTTGTCCATTCTTTTACACTAAGGCAGTGCCTATCTTGACTAAGATGTGTCTCTTGTAGAGAGCGCATTAAAAGGTCTTGCTTCTTGATAGTCAGCTTGTGTCATTTGATTAGAGGTTTGATATCATTGATACAGTTATTATTGAAATGTGTATCTTAATTTTGGTTGAAGTATTGGTGACTTTTGGTATTGATTTTGCATCATTGGTGGTATTTTATGTTTTAATATTTATAGTTCCTGCACAGTCTCTTGGTTATGTGGGTCTCAGCATCCGTTTTGTTTCATTTCTGGGCAGAGTCTCTCAAAGGACAGTCATGCCAGGTGCCTGTCTGCAGTATAGCAAGACATTATTAATAGTGTCAGGGGTTGGCTTTCTATTATGGGGTGGGTCTCAGGTTGGGCAATTCTCTCCATTCTCTATTCCATCTTTATCCCTGCATATCCTGTAGCAGGATACATTTTGGGTCTAAGGTTTTTTTTTTTCTTTTTTTTGTAAATTTATTTATTTTTATCTCAATCACAGGTTAGGTACTTTGAATCCCAGGGGTAGCCCCCTCCCCCATTCCCTCCTACCCTCCCACTCCCTCCCTCATCTCCCTCTTCCCCGCCCCCTCCAAGTCCACCATCAGGGGAGGACCTCCTTCCTTTCCATCCCACCCCAGCTTATCCTGTCTCCTCAGGGCTGGCTGCAATGTCCTCC